>JAOANR010000004.1:53131936-53500957 GCA_030278955.1 Hygrophila difformis
AATAGATTACTTTTTTCACACAGATTTTTACTTAAAATTTTGTCATAGTTACACAACTTAAAATATAACAGACGAAATATAATTAGTCGAGGGATTAGTATTGGGTCCAATATGGCCTGGGGATACCCTGGTATTTACCAAAAATTTTTTGTCATAGTTACACAACTTAAAATATAACCTAGTGAGATTTTTTTATATTCATCTCGTTGTATAGTTTTTAAATATCGAACTTTTAAAATTTTTACTTATACCAAATTTAAATTATTAATAATTTAAAACATACATTGGACTGAAGTGCATGCATAAACAATATTATGAGGCAAAGGTAGTATACTAGTAGTATTGAATTTTGTAGTGGAACCATTATTCGATCCGTGCAACAATTGTGAAAGAATGAAACCATCTCGATGCCAACGAGCCAAGTTAGTCACGGTCTATGGTTCTTAAGTCATGTGTCTAGATTCTTCTAACAATAATCTTTTCTTTTTTTTTTTTAATAACGATAATCACAATTTAATTGTTTAATAAACGTGAAACAACCGGGGTTTACATCTTTGGTGGAACTTGTTGTCATCGATGATGCACGCCCCATGTGGTGAATAAACATTTTGTGCATGCATATCGAATGTATAATATAGTAATACTACTACTACGACTACAACAACATTTTGTGGTGAATATAGTAATACTACTACTACAACAACATTTAAAAATGTGTTTCAATTGAAACTAGCATCGAGTATTTCCCACAAATTAGGCAGGGCAGTACGTAGCAACTAGCAACAATTATTGCTTGTTTTTATTACACATGCTACACGGTCCATTATAATAAGCACACAACATAATTTTGATTCTTGAACCAAGAAATTGGATATAAGCTGTCAAAGTCTCATACTTCCTCCGTCTCACTCCTTTTGTTACAAATAATTTTTTTGACACTATTCACTGTTTAACTTTGATTCAATTTTTTATCATAGTTATGTAAGAAAAAACATAGTCAAGGGAGATTTTGTTAGATTCGTCTAATCTTGTAGTTTTAGACAATCAACTTTTTATAACTTTTCGTGTACAAAATTTAAGTTATTAACAGTTAAAAATGTGCATCGGCATACGTGTCGAAAGGGTGTGTAACAATTACACTAAGACGGAGGAAGTATAACTCATGTTAATTGGGCAATTGCGTTGAGTATCGTTTTAATAATAATAATAATAATAATAATAATAATAATAATAATAATCCTCCCCGCCCCTGTTAATATTCTTCTTTTTCAATACATATTTTAATACATTTATTTAACGATTAATATATATCAAAATGTGTATAAGTAAAAAAAATATTTATACTTTTTTTTTTTCTGATTTCGATTCCTCCAAAAAATATTAATAAGTCAAACGGGGCATATTGGATTGCAATTGGGATGGAAGAAGTATTATTCAATGTTCTACGAAATTATTGTCACGAATGGATTGCTAGAATTCCCATTGGCGATAATCATTGGAGTAATTCTTTCTAAAACAGGGAAAAAAAAAAAGAAAAGAAAAGAAAAATGGATAGAAAATTATAACTTCAAAATTTTAAATTCTAAACATTACCCATCATGATTTTTAATATTTCAAACTCCGACGTGTAAACTCTAATGACAAATACTCTCTTTGTCCCAACTAAGATGTCGTGTTTGACTTATGCACACAATTCAATGCACTTTTAATCGTTATTATTTCAAAATATATACAAGCAAAAATTATGTAAAATATATATTCGAAAACTATACAATTACACGAATCTAACATGACCGAACTCGACTACTTTTTTTTCAATTATATACTTACAATAATATTGAGTCAAAGTAGAACAATAAACAGTGTCAAAAAATCAAACAAGACATCTAAGATGGGACAGAGGGAGTACAAACATCTAAAACCATCTTAATTACAACATATTTTTCTCAATGTTGATTACAAACTCCAAATTGACTATAATTATTTTACCAAATCCTAAAGCCTAAATGAACAATTACTTAGGGCCCGTTTGGATTGGCTTTTAAAAAAAGCAGAAGCCAAAAGCAGAAGCAGAAGTGAAAGCCCAAAGCAGAAGCAGGTAACTTTTGTGTTTGGATGGAATGTTTGAAAAGCAGCTTTTTTTCAAAAGTGTGTTTGGATATGTAAAAGTGAAAAGTGCTTTTGAAATGTGTAAATTACCAAAAAGGATATGCTATTTATATATAATAGTATATATTTATAGTGTAATTAAAATAAATTAATAGGGGCATTTATGACTCTGCACACATTACTAGGTGCTTTTGGCTTCTGCTTTTCGGAGAAGCACCCCTGTGCTGCTTCTCCCAGAAGCACTTTTGCAGCTTTTTGAGGTGCTTTTGCTTTTTTCTAAAAAGCCAAAACAAACACTCTTTTTTCTTCAAAAGTGCTTTTGGCAGAAGTAAAAGCCAAAAGCACTTGAAAAAAAGTCATTCCAAACAGGCTCTTATAAACGAGTCATACAATGTTATCCGCATTGGGCTGATGGGCTCCTACAAAGCCCAATATTCGTAATACAATAATTTCTTGTTGGGCTGGTTTATAGGAAGGCCCATATAACCTAGGCCGAACCATTTTACGCTTATGCTATTAAGCCGCCCTGACGATTCTCGAAGCCTTCTCCCATGCATCATCTTTTCTTCCGCGCTGATTGTCATATTGTGCACAGCGAAGGAGATGGAGTTTAGGTTTCCTCCCCAAAAAATTCTTCTCCTGGCATATTCGAGTTCTTGAATCTTGCTTTGCTGAGATGAGTGGTTCTCTTAATTGACGTGCAGTTCATTTGGAGTATATAATTTTCTGAAAATTCGAGAAATGTTTCTTCAAATGATTGTTTTTGTTCTGCGAGGATTTGGTTTGTATGGGCTAGTAGCCAGTAGGCAATTCATTCAATGCGGATGTTTGATTGTGTAGAATTAGAGTTGCAGGCAGACAGGGGAAATTAAGATTTGGGGATTTCAATGGCAAGAGTACAAATGGGGTTCTTAATTCCTTGAAAACTCAGCAGCATATGGCCCCAAGTCCTCAGAACCACGACTACTATGGGGCTAGGGCAATAGGGAATGGCATAAGATGACCATGTATTTTTACTATGCTTCATTGGCATTTGATATGGAGATAAAAGGAACTACAAACGTAAGTCAGAATGTGTGCTATCCTGAGGGGCTATCTTGGAACTGGTTAGTTCTTATTTCTTGAGATAGCATAATTCCATTAGCGAATAAAATGGTAGTTCAAAGGCACAGGCTTTAAAACTTCAATCCTTGTTGCATATTTGTTTCAGATTTCTCTCAAAAGTAAATGCAGTTCTCTGGTTTCTGAAAGGGGGTTTGCATTTTGCAATGAAGGGTGTATATGTGCATCATTGAGAAGTTGTGGTTCGTAGTATTCTTTTTAAAGAGCATGTGAGAGCGCAAGTACACACACACATATATATATAAGGGGACAACTGGAATCCTGCATAATTGCATTGCTCTCTTCTTAACATGCAGCAACTAATGTAGATTCGAATCTGGAAATTTGCAACTATTAAGGCAATGTTTGCGCAATGTTCCCTTCCATTAATCAACACTGTGCGGATATATATTAATATTATTGAGCACTAAACTTTAATACATGTGGGGTGATGATAATCCACCCTATTAATCAGTGCACACACGAGGGCTATCTATATTTTTGTCCTGTTCAAGAATGAATTAATAATCATGCCCCCTATAATGTTCTCATCTTTTGTTAAATATTTTAGTACATGGGATTAGGTTAGAATTCTAGGCCAATGGGTAGGGTATATGCCATGAACTCTTGACAACCAACATGATCACAGATCTAGCTGGCATTTGCGCCACAAAATGATGAATGAATGAGATGAAGTTGACGCCGCTTTAATAGTTGTTGGAAACCACCGAGAGACATGAATCTCTATGGAGCAACCATGTCAGGTATTGTTTCTTTTACCACCTCTCTGGAACTTTGTTAAATGTTAACTCTATCTTCTATGCTCAACAATTTTCAGCTTGGCCTAGCCGTTAACATGTATTTGTAATAGGGCAGGGATATGATAATATTATAACACCACAGGCCGGCCAGCATGCATTCCCATCTATAATTTTGGGCTATATCTGTATCGCTGAAAATTCCCAAAATTATTGGATGATAATGGCAGGTAGGATACGCATAGTTCTAAATCTTGTACACCTGCTGCTGCACACGAGTGGATTCAAATTGTTGGAGAGCAGAAAGGACAAAAAACAACATTTGTTTAATTCCTCCTTTTCCCAGTTGATGAAAGCGTGGGATAGTCAGGATTGTTCTGTAAGTCTTCTTAATGATTTAGTCGGTCACTGTTCTCTCCTAACCTGACAATTGGAATCTCGACAGCTCTTATTATACCATTTATATAGACAAAGCCCCCCGTGTGCATGTTTAATTAATTCTTACATATTCATGAAATTTCAGAAGTCAGAGTTTAAATGGATCGTCAGCTTCTTCTATATGGACAAGTAGAACAACGAATTCAGGTGGATCTGATGTAAACTGTTAAAATCACTTGCCGTGATGCTCATCTTGTTTTATTCACCACTTTTAGGAGCCAAATGTTGTGCATAACATTGTACTGGCACATAAGTTTGCAAGAAATGTCAGTTGGAACGAATAACTTACCTTACTGAATTGTGCGAAAAATCTTGATAAAGTTTGAGCTATTAGCAGAAATTCAGAATGAGCTAAATTAACTTCCATCAATCTGTCAATAATTTGTTTTGTTGAAGCTGCACAAAGCTATCTGATTATGTAACAAAGATATTTTCACTATGCAGGGGATGGCGCATTTACAAGAAGATTCTACCGTATATATATATATCAGCATTTCTGTATTTTAAGATTTGGACATACATACATGGGAATTTCATGTACATGTAGTATTCAGGAATAGCTATAATATTCTTTCTTGTCTGTATTACAATTGAACCACTGCTGGCTCTGCAAGTTCAGCAGCAAAACTCTTGTTCTGACAAGACGTTTGAACAAGCACTCTAGTGTTTCTTCAACTACTCCCATGTTCGAATTCATCTCTCTCAACTGTTGTTGTAACTCATCATTCAGCACACTCGTATCGCATCTTGTTGGTGTCCTGAAACTAACAAGCTTGTACAACAGGGCTTCCAGATCATCAAATTCAAGCGCCGCCTCCCCGCGATGGTGGCCCGAAACTTTCTTAGAGTGATTAATCAGCCTGGAAACAAAGGACCAGCCACTCGGCCTCGAATGCGCCTTCATCCCAGCAATGCTGAGCAATAGGGCCTCAATCAGGTCCAGCGTTATCGACTCGGTTTCCTCCAGCATGCTGATGATCGCAATGGTTTCCTGATCTTTATCCAACGCCAACACGCGGGGCTTGTTCCTGGAAGAGGCGATGCATCTCAAATACTTCTGTATCGTCTTCTTTGCAATCTTTCTATTGACAATGAATCCAGAAAGGTCATCCGAGTCCCGCCTTCGCCTGAGGGCCGAAAGAAGCTCCTGCAGTTGCTCCTTCGCGTGAAAGACACAATCTTTAGCCGTGGCACAAGCATCCACGAGGCCAAGGTACCCGTCCAGCGCCTGTTGGACCCATTTCTCCATGAACTCGCGGGCAAAGACATGACGGGTGTGGGGAAGAAGCAGCAGGTCGTCGATGCAATTGTACAGGTCCTGAAGGTGATCCAGTTTCTTGGTGATTGAAGGAAGAGATGTGGAGTCGGTGGAGACGTTCAGCTTGTGCAGATGGTCGTTGAATTGGGGGATGAGGGGGTGGGATCTTGAAGGGAGACTAACAGAACGAGTGTGGGTAAAGAGTTTAGACCTCAATGGGGTGGAAATCATGTTGTCTGCTTTTTTTTTTTTTTTTTTTTTTTTTCTGCAGTGAAACTGAGTTTGGGGGATTTTTGCAAGCCTGGGTTGGTTTATATATGTCATACTTAATACTCATATGTGATGGGAGTGAAGGGGACAGATGGAATCAGTAAGGTTTGTCTTTTTCTGGTGATTTGGGGTGTGGACAAAGTGGCGATGCTGTCGAGCAGTGTCCACGCCATGTGTCTCATGTTGTCTCACCTACAAACACATGCCGTTTAATTTATGGGGTAAGAGTATGGTGTGGATATATCCAGTCCAACTTGGGTATTTAGGCGTTTATCTATAATTTATACTACTATATTCCAAAACTTTTTACGCTTGAGTAGTTTGATTAATTTATAGAGTGGTTTTTAAGAAATATAAGTATTACTACATTTTAGTGTTATCGAACTCCCAACTTATAGGTTGAAAGTCGGGACTCTGGTTGAATGTGATTATTTTAAAAGAAATTATTTTGGGTTCAATAAATTATTAAAGTCGGAGTAACTTGAGTTTGAATTTGGACTGTGTTTTTACATAAATCAACAATTTCATTGACATTGTTATCCAAAAAAACAATTTCATTGACAAAACTACTAAGGGTCTGTTCTGCACGCAGCTTTTGGGAGCTTTTAAGATTTTTTGGTAGCTTTAGCTTTTATTTTAAAATAAAAGTCTCGTTCTGCACACTAGCTTTTGGGAGCTTATGGGAGCTTTTAGAAGCTACCTGTAGTAGCTTTAAAAAATAAGCTCCTAACTTATTGTTGAGCAATTACAATTTTAACCCAATAACCAACTCACTACCCAATAGTCTACCTAAAAGTTTGTCCTTTTATGTCATTTCATACATTTTTTGACAGCTACAGCTAGTTGTACAGAACACTTAAATAAAACTGACAGCTACAGCTCTCACAGCTCCCTACAGCTCCAGCTTCCTACGGCTCCAGCTTGCAGCTACAGCTCTGCGTGCAGAACAGACCCTAATTATAATTGAAGGATGCCTAAAATGATCCTGGAATAAACAATGCTACTATAAAACTTGTGACTCATTCATTCATAGTACTATAGCTTTTTGAATCAAGACTCGAGAGAGCCGATACCAAAATAAATCATTTTGATACCAAAATAAATCATTTATTATGCATGTAAACAAAACATGTGAATGTCTAGTGTTCAACATCCATGTTCATGCCTTGATCATAAGGTTAGACATGTGAAAGTCTTGAAATGTATATGCCTTGATTATGAGGTTAGTAAATAGTGAGAGGATAAAAAAGTTTATAAATAGCCTATGTAATGTATTGAGAAGTTAAGTTAGAAAAATTTTATGCAAGCTTAATACTTGTTTCATTTCATAGCCATAATTATTACACTTTATCCATTTTATTATCCCACTTTTAAACTTCCTTTCTTTCACCATTTAATCCCAATTTCCATTACAATACTTCCACTATAAACACAAGCTAATAAGCCATATACCATTTTATTGTACACATACATAAATAAAGATAGTTATTTCTATAACACGTTATCAGCACGAGGAGACTCTGTCCAGATTATCATTTGAGGTATAATATCTTATTTCTAAACTTTCAATAAGATTATGGCTAACCTTGCAAAGCAGGAATTTGCTCCCTTAACCGTTGAAGAAAGCAATTATATGTCCTGGGCCCGAGATGTAAAAATGCATCTTACTTCAATGGGTCTGGAAGATACTATTGCTGAAGGCAAAAATCACAGCCATCAAAATCAGGCAAAAGCCATGATTTTCTTGTGCCATCATATCGAAGAGGCACTTAAAATGGAGTACGTGACTGTGGAATCCCCACTGGCATTGTGGGAAAAGCTGAAAGAAAGATATGATAATCTTAAAAAGACGGTGCTTCCAAAAGCCCTTGATGACTGGACAAACCTGAGACTTCAGGACTTCAAAACAGTCCGGGAATATAATTCCGCTGTGTTCAAAATTACGGCCCAATTGCAATTATGTGGGCAAAAGATATCTGAAGCAGAAATGCTTGAAAAAACGTATTCTACGTTTCATGCTAAAAACACAGTATTGAGTGAGACATACCGTCAAAAAGGTTTTCAGAGATATTCTGATCTTATCACCTGCTTATTATTGGCTGAACAAAACAGCCTATTGTTGTTGAGAAATCATGAATCTAGGCCCGCAGGTGCAAAACCGTTCCCTGAGGTGAACGCGGCTCAATCATCGAAATATGTGCGTGATCGTGGGCACTTTAAAAATCAAAATGATGATCGTGGCCAAAATCGGTATCACAATCGAGGCAGAGGTGAATCATCTCGTCAAAATAATTATCGAAATAAGCCTCGATTTGAGCAAAATCGCAGATATGATACCAGAAGGCCTTACAAACCACAACAAAGAAATTATGCAAGAAAGCATAAACAAAATGATGAAATTTGTGATCGTTGTGGAATTAAAGGCCATATGGCTCAAACATGCCACACAACTAAACACTTAGCTGAACTGTATCAGGCCTCGAAACGAAAAGAAAGACCAGGTGTTGAAGCACACCATAATGCCCACGATGATACTTATGATGATATATTAAATGATAATATCACGCACCTGGAAGCTGATGATTTTGTTGAGCCAGATATTGTTACCAAATAATATATTATATAGCTATATATATATATATATTTTGTACTTATCTTTTATAATTCCTGTTTAATATAAATAATGATATCTTGTACTTCCCTTTTATTATCCATGTATAATATAAATATGCTTTTGCATTAATAATATTTATATTGCTGATGTTTATTAATATTCTTATATTCTTGTAAAGAAATGGATGCTGGAAATTCAAAAGTCGGAGATGATATCTGCCTCATTGACAGTGCAACAACGCATAGCATTTTGAAAAGCAAAAGCTATTTCTCCAATTTAAAATTGGAAAAGACCGCAGTGAAAACTATAAGCGGTAATGCAAAATGCATTGAAGGCTCCGGTAGAGCTGTTATATTTCTCCCTGAAGGGACAAAAATGGCAATTGAAAATGCCTTGTTCTCATGCAAAGCTCGAAGAAATTTACTGAGCTTCAATGATATTCGAAAAAATGGATATCACATTGAAACTTCAAAAGAGGCAGATCACGAGTATCTTTTGATAACTCGAATTGAAAATGGCAAAAAAATTGTGAATGAAAAATTGCCATGTTACTCCTCTGGCTTATACTATACAAAAATATGTGCCGCAGAAATACATAACCTAGTAGGCTTGAAAGCTACTAGTGAATTTATTACCTGGCACGATAGACTTGGGCATCCTGGCAGTATAATGCTGAGGCGAATTATTGAAAATTCAAATGGCCATACATTGAAAAGGCAAATGATATTGAAACCAAATGAGTTCCATTGTGCAGCCTGTTCACAAGGGAAATTGATAACCAGACCATCTCCAGTAAAAGTGGGAATTGAATCCCCTACATTCCTAGAAAGAATTCAAGGCGATATATGTGGACCTATTGATCCACCGTGTGGACCTTTCAAGTACTTTATGGTATTAATTGATGCGTCATCACGCTGGTCACACGTTTGTTTATTATCAACTCGCAATTTGGCATTCGCAAGATTACTTGCACAAATTATAAAATTGCGAGCACAGTTTCCAGATCATCCGATAAAGAAAATACGCCTTGATAATGCTGGAGAATATACATCACATGCATTTGATGATTTCTGTATGTCGATTGGAATTACTGTTGAACATCCTGTGCCTCATGTGCACACGCAAAATGGTCTGGCAGAATCATTTATTAAGCGATTGCAATTAATTGCAAGACCCTTGTTAATGAAATCAAGACTCCCTGTTTCTGCTTGGGGACATGCTATATTGCATGCAGCCGCACTTGTGAAAATAAGGCCGACAAGCTATCATAGCTACTCCCCTACACAAATTGTGTTTGGAAAGGAGCCCAATATATCCCACTTGTGAATTTTTGGGTGTGCGGTTTATGTACCGATTGCGCCACCACAACGCACATAAATGGGACCTCAAAGAAGGTTGGGCATATATGTCGGGTATGAATCACCCTCGATTATTAAATATCTTGAGCCAAAAACGGGTGATTTATTTACTGCAAGATTTGCAGACTGTCATTTTGATGAAACTCAATTCCCGACATTAGGGGGAGGAAATGATCAACTGAAAAAGGAAATATCTTGGCAAAGTCCATTTGATTTCCTTGATCCTCGTACAAGGCAATGCGAACTTGAAGTTCAAATTACCCGATGCTTTTAATGATGCTGCTAAAGTCACAAAATCATATATAAATGATACAGCAAATGCACCAGCCAATATAAATGTCCCAGAAGGGCAAATTCCAAGTGCAAATGAACCTACTGCACGCCTGAAGCGTGGTAGGCCTTTGGGTTCCAAGGATTAAAATCCACGAAAGAAGAAAATTATCCATATGGGTGATAAATCAATCACAGATGATACTCCCGAAGGAGAAATTGATTCAACCCCGAAAAGGTTGAACCTGAAAATATTCACCCAGAAGAAAATGAAGTTATTGAAACTTCTTTCAATTATATCAATACTGGGAAATGTTGGAACCGAAAAGAAACAAACGTTGATAATGCCTTTGCATACAACGTTGCACTCGATGTAATGGAAAATAACGAGGATCCTGAACCAAGATCAGTTGAAGAATGTCGGAAAAGAAATGATTGGCCAAAATGGAAAGATGCGATTCAGTCTGAACTAGATTCACTGAATAAACGAAAAGTATTCGGCCCTATTGTCCAAACACCAAAAAAATGTGAAGCCTGTTGGCTACAGATGGGTGTTTGTGAGAAAAAGAAATGAAAATAATGAAATTGCCAAATATAAGGCAAGGCTTGTAGCCCAAGGTTTTTCACAACGACCGGGAATTGATTTTGAGGAAACATATTCCCCAGTTATGGATGGAATAACATTCAGGTATCTAATGAGTCTAGCAGTACGAGAAAATCTCGAAATGAGGCTGATGGATGTTGTTACTGCATATTTATATGGCTCATTGGAGAATGATATTTATATGAAAATACCTGAAGGGTTTAAATTACCTGAGTCTTGCAACTCAAAATCCAGAGAAACTTATTCCATCAAACTGCAAAAATCGTTGTATGGGCTCAAGCAATCTGGCCGAATGTGGTACAACCGCCTCAGTGAAAGTTTGATAAAGGAATGCTATACAAATGACCCGATCAGCCCTTGTGTATTTATAAAGAAAAATGGGTCAGAATTTGTGATCGTCGCAGTCTATGTTGACGATTTAAATCTAATTGGAACTCCTGAAGAGTTGAAAAAGGCAGTCGAATATCTGAAAAAGGAGTTTGAAATCAAAGATTTCGGGAAAACGAAATTTTGCCTTGGCCTACAAATTGAGCATTTGGAAATGGGCATATTTGTTCATCAATCAGCTTATACCCAAAAGGTATTAAAGCAATTTCGAATGGATTATGCTCATCCGCTAAATAATCCAATGGTCGTTCGGGCACTTGATCCAGCAAAGGATCCATTTAGGCCAAAAGAAGATAATGAAGAGCAACTTGGCCCAGAAATTCCATATTTAAGCGCAATTGGTGCGTTAATGTATCTTGCAAACAGCACGCGACCTGATATCGCGTTTGCAGTCAATCTACTCGCAAGATTCAGCTCTTGCCCTACTCAACGACATTGGAAAGGCATAAAGCATATTTTTCGCTATCTCCAAGGAACAATTGATCTTGGGTTATTTTACCCAAAAGACTCTCGACATGAGTTAATTGGCTATGTCGATGCAGGTTATTTATCAGACCCACACAAAGCCAAATCTCAAACAGGCTATATCTTCACGTGTGGTGGAACTGCTATCTCTTGGAGGTCAATGAAGCAGACTCTAACTGCTACTTCTTCTAATCATGCCGAAATATTAGCAATCCATGAAGCAAGTCGAGAATGTGTTTGGTTGAGGTCAATGACTCAACATATATTGAAGAGTTGTGGTTTAATCATTGAACCACAAATGCCCCCAACAATTTTATTTGAAGACAATTCGGCTTGTGTAGCCCAGTTGAAAGGGGGTTATATCAAAGGAGATAGAACGAAGCATATTTCACCAAAATTCTTCTACACTCATGATCTTCAAAAGAATGGTGAAGTCGATGTGCAACAAATTCGATCAGAAAATAATTTAGCGGATCTATTTACCAAGGCATTGCCGACTGCAACATTCGAGAAGCTCGTGAAGAAAATTGGAATGCGGCGGCTTCGAGATTTAAAATGATGTCCAAATCAGGGGGAGCATCTGATACAAGAATACTGTACTCTTTTTCCTTCACTTGGATTTTTTCCCACTGGGTTTTTTCCAAGTAAGGTTTTAACGAGGCATATTCTTCGTATTGACGACATTCAAGGGGGAGTATTATGCATGTAAACAAAACATGTGAATGTCTAGTGTTCAATATCCATGTTCATGCCTTGATCATAAGGTTAGACATGTGAAAGTCTTGAAATGTATATGCCTTGATTATGAGGTTAGTAAATAGTGAGAGGATAAAAAAGTTTATAAATAGCCTATGTAATGTATTGAGAAGTTAAGTTAGAAAAATTTTATGCAAGCTTAATACTTGTTTCATTTCATAGCCATAATTATTACACTTTATCCATTTTATTATCCCACTTTTAAACTTCCTTTCTTTCACCATTTAATCCCAATTTCCATTACAATACTTCCACTATAAACACAAGCTAATAAGCCATATACCATTTTATTGTACACATACATAAATAAAGATAGTTATTTCTATAACATCATTTTCATTTTATTGACATCCCATCCCACTTGAGGTTCTTCTATAAGAATGATAGCGTCACGGATTGCCCAAAGCACACCGGATCAATAGATGTGTCAGCTTTAACAATTACTTCCTCAATATATACTGTAAATTAACCGAGCATCAAATTATTGTTTGTTGGATTTATATATAACCTCTAAAACTAGGTAAATCTTTATACTTAAACTCTGAATTAAAAATATATACTATATGAAGTATTAGACATTTGTTATGTGTCAATAAATCATCTAGTGCTTGCCCATGTAAATTATAGCAACTACAAGTGTCAACACTTGTCATTGGATGGATGTTTAAGGAGTGACTAATCACTATACACTTACACTATAAATACTAGTGTAACATTGTAATGATGTAAATAAAAAATTAAGGCTAAAACAATACTCTTTTCTTATCCGTGTCTCTTGTATCCAATATTTAGTGTATTCCTCCAACGCACCATACATTATTATTTTAATTTCATAACACGTTATCAGCACGAGTAGTTCTACGGAGGTGCTGCCGGAGGAAGTTTCAAATCTATAAAAATTATCGTTGGAGGTAATATTTATTATTTACAATTTCAATTTTATTTCTACGACTAACCTTCCAGAATTGGGGTTTTATCCCTATACCCATAATTTGGGTCAATCGAGCAAAAATGAAATTGGCCTCAATATGCCAAGAAAAATAACATCCCACCGGAATTGAGAAGGGATTCGAATTATTGTCCAATACAGGCGGAATCAGATGAATTATGGCACGAATCAAATCGTCGTATAAAGACGAAATGCTGCAAAAACCCCAAAATGGGGTAAACCCCAAAAGAGGATATATATGTGCCCGGTAAAACCGGAGGAATTATGAAATACCCAAAGTGGTATAAAAAGACTATTGCACCGATATATGAAAAATGCTATTGAAAATCCATCAAAATGTGGGAAAATATATACCGACACCTTAAGGTGGTCGTATTGCCATTCTTAGCTAGACCAAGCAATAAAATTTTGCTAAAAATCATCATTCCAGGCGAACAAATTCTTGCATACTCCCAAAGGGAATATGGATTAATATAAAAGTCCAATAAATTGTGAGAAAAATATGTAGTCAATAATGACTATGTTGGTTTTCTTGATTGGACAAAGCGATGAAATATTGCTGAAATATTATAAAATCAAGCTGACAAATGTTTGCCCTTTCTAAAGGAGAATATGACTAAATATGAAAATCAGGGATTGATTATGTTAAGGCAAAATGCAAAATATGATTTCATGCCAAAAGGCAAAATATTGTTGAAATCGTGGTCAAAAAATTGGATTGGGTTGAGTTATACTGGCAAAATAAAAATGTGAATTCCCCTGAATTATAAATAAATTGTCCCTATGATGACCGAGGCCTTATAAACCCAAAAGAGGTTTAATCCCAGAAATTAAAGTTGTGATATCAAAAGCCATTGAAAATTTAAATGTCATTTGGCTAGACATGTGGCTTATATATATGAATCCTCTAAAAGGAAAGGAAAATGAAAGGCCTTAAGGTTGAAATAAATCGTATTGATCAAGATGATTGATTTGATAATAAAGTGAAAGATGGTATCACGGACAGGGACTTAAATAAATGGAGCACAATACTAGTGCCAAATGGATACTCCCCGTTATAATCCCCCATTTAAATTGATTATCTATCTTGTGTATATAAATTATACACTTGTGCTTGCCTTCTTGGAAAGATAAATGGATGCCTATATCAAATGAAGCCGAGGATATCTGCCTCATTGACAGTGCCATTGCACATGTATTGAAAAGCAAAAGTTATTATCCCAATTGAAAATGAGAAAAATCCACTGCTAATAAAATCAGTGGAAGTTCAAAAAGAATCTGGAAGAGTCATTGTATACCTCCTGAAGGAGAAGAAAAATTATGCTTAAATATGCACTATTCTCGAGAAAATCTCGAAAGAGCTTACTAAAGTTTTATGATATTCAGAAAATGGATATTAACTTAAAATATTGAATGAGGCAATAATGTTATCTCTCGATTACTCATATCATGATGCAAAGAAATTTGTTAAAGAAAATTGCATCAATATCCTCTGGCATGTAATATACAAATTAAAGCTGAGTGCCGCTGAAATATATCATAAGAAAGACCCAAAGTCTACTCATAATTTTCTTACTTGGCACGATCGGCTTGGGCATCCTCCTAAAAGTATCATGCTGAGGTGAATTATTGGAAATTTAAATTTAAATGAATATATATGCGTTGCTTGCACAAATAATTAAATTGTGAGCACACTTACATCCAATAAAGAAAATGCGATTGGATGGTGCCATTAAATCTTAAACATGTGCAAGCCAGGCCTGGCCAAAGTATAAGCCAAAAAGTAATAATTAAATTGCACGCAAGGCTGATGAGGTCAAAGTTACCTACATTAGTTTGGGGACATGCTATGCAGCAACGCTCATGAAAATAAAGCCGACAGACTGTCATTAATTCTCTCCCCTAATATTGATAAAAGCCCAATGTTTAGTAAATTAAAGTATATCTGGGTGTGCGATATAAGTCCCCCATTATGCCACCCTAATTGGGATCCCAATGACGATTGGGTAGACATATGTCGGATATAAATCACCATTAATAAATTATATTTGGTACCAAAATCTGGTGATTTTATATATGGTTTGCAGATTATTATTTTCCGACATTAGTGGGAGATATGGATCAGCCGAAAATATATTATTGTGACTAGAAAGACTATATTGCATAAATTGCAAATTCAGACTCTAGAAGAGTTACAAAAACTCATATCGGCATTGCCCAAGGAAAGCTTGTTGCTCGAGTAAATAATTGTGGCACAAGATAATCACTTGGTCCCGAGTATGTCCTAAAATGGACCAATTATAAATGTGAAAATAAATATCTTGCACGCTTGAAGTGCAGTAAATCATCTGGTTTCAACTATAAAAATCCTCGAGGTTTACAAATTTTAGAAAGTGACGAAATTTCTGAAATAAACTCTAGGAAAGAGCAAATAGCTCCAAAAGAGCAAGGCCATTAAAAAAAATAATGAGATCTCAATCAATCGTCACAAGTAAAAATATTTGGAACACAGATGAAATTATATTGCAAACCTAAATCGGTTGATGAATGTCGGCAAAATAAGATCTTGACTTTATGTGCAATATGAATGCATGTTATATGCTAGCCTCAGTGACAGCCTAACAAAAAGAAGGATATATAAATGGCATTGGGATCGAAGCATATAATTGATATCTTCAAAGGACGATGGTCTTGGGTTTATTAAATTAATACATTTGTTGATATGATATAAGAATAAACTACAGTATCGTCCGGAAGATAAATATCCCCTAAATTATCCTTAATTATATAACACCATTGAAAGGGGAAAAAGATAAATGGATTTGAGATCTAAGATTTGGTAAAACTAAATTTTGCCTTGGTGTAGAAATTGGGTGCACACCCACTAGTCGAATATGTGTTAAATGAATTTCAAAAAAGGATATCCGCTAAATGCTTAATGCTCGGCCGAGCCATTGATCATATAAAGTATCCTTTTATACCAACACGAGAGAATGAATAAATGTTTTGTCCAGAAGGGACCATATCTTAGTGGATTTACTCAGCAAGGTGTTGGCGACTGCGATATTAAAAAATTGATTAAGAAAATTGAAATGCGTCGGTTGAATGATCTCAAATGAAATTTAAATCAGGGGGAGATGGATTGAATGATCCCAATTCTCAAATAAAGACCAAATCAGGGGGAGAATTGAACACAAGAATACTGTACTCTTTTTCCTTCACTAGGATTTTTTCCCACGGGGTTTTTTCCTAGTAAGGTTTTAACGAGACATATTCTTTGCGTAATGGGCATGCAAGGGGGAGTGTTATGTGTCAATAAATCATCTAGTGCTTGCCCATGTAAATTATAGCAACTACAAGTGTCAACACTTGTCATTGGATGGATGTTTAAGGAGTGACTAATCACTATACACTTACACTATAAATACTAGTGTAACATTGTAATGATGTAAATAAAAAATTAAGGCTAAAACAATACTCTTTTCTTATCCGTGTCTCTTGTATCCAATATTTAGTGTATTCCTCCAACGCACCATACATTATTATTTTAATTTCATAACAACATTGGTTTTAATTTTTTAGTAATAATAATAATAAGTAAAAATTAACGACTTAATTATAAATTTTACTTTTAATCGTTAGATTAAATGAATTGCGCGATTTTATTAGTATTATTATCAAATATTATCAGAATTATTATATGTATGATGATGTAGGTAAACATTGACATTCATGTGTCAACAAATGTATGTATGAGGGAGTTCAAATCATCTAAATTACAAATGGGATAAAGGAAAGTAATAAGAGACCGGGTGGGAATCAAACTCCCAACCATAAGATTAAAAGTTCAGGGGACACGCCTACTAGGCTAGGTCCTCATTTCCACTAAACGTTATTATCATTTATCAATAGATACTTAGAAAGGAATATGTAGTAATATAGTGGGATTATTATTATTATTATTATTATTATTATTATTATTATTATTATTATTATTATTATTGGAGGAGCCATTGAAGGACTAAGAAAGGAGTCGTAGGCGTCCATGCCACACAAATTACAAAGAGAATAAAAGTGAGTGATAGGGGGCCGGTGGGGATTCAAACCTCCAACATTCCTTTGTAATTCGGGACTTAACCACTTGGGCTAAATCATCATACCATATAGTGGGATTATTTTAATAATATGTGGCAATTTTAAAATTGGCGATGAACGAACTTGGGCACCGACCTGTCCCTTGTACCGAGAAAGGGTGGCTACATTGCTTTCTCATGTTCTGTTTTTCATGCAATGCTTGAGACAACATGGGAATACTATATACTTCCTCCGTCCCACTAATTCCGTTTCACTTTTCTTTTTGGTCCGTTCTATTACAATTGTTACACTCCCTTTTAGGAAATAATTATACACTTTAATTACCAAACTCTCTCATCACATTACATCAATAATAAATATATTAAAATTTCAAACACACAACTAACACATCACACATAAATAAATTAATTAAAAATTCAAATTCATTCAAATCACATCACATAATTTCCTAATTTATCATCACTTTAAATACTAGTCTACCCCACATTAAATATTAACTATCCCCACATAAAATACCATGCTCAAAAGTTTTGGGAGGTTAATCGACGGAGGGAGTATTATACATATTGCTACTTTTTAGGGGGAAAAATATTACTCCTCATTAGCCTCTCCTCTCCTTTTATTTACCCCAAAAATTCTTGGGTGGTTACGATACAACCTCCAAGTTCAAGTGTTAATTGCGAAAGACTAAGGGCCCGTTTGGATTGGCTTTTGAAAAAAACAGAAGCCAAGTAACTTTTGTGTTTGGATGGAATGTTGAAAAGCGGTTTTTTCTAAAAAATATGTTTGGATGAATAAAAATGAAAAGTGCTTTTAGAATGTAGTAATTACCAAAAAGAACACATGATACTTAATATGATAATAAGATATATTTATAGTGTAATTTATATTAAGTAGTGAGGATATTTAAATCCTTGCACATTTTACGAAGTGCTTTTGGCTTCTTCTTTTGGGAGAAGCACCCCTGAGCTGCTTCTCCCAGAAGCACTTTTTTGGCTTTTCGAGGTGCTTTTGCTTTTTCTTAAAAGCCAAAACAAACACCTAATTTCCATTAGAAGTGCTTTTGGCAGAAGCAAAAGCCAAAAGCACCTCTCTAGAAGCATTCCAAACGGCCTCTAATACCTCGCATCCCACTGTCCAAAAGCTGTAAGCATCCCTATACAAGAATTTAGCATGGAGCTGAGCTTAAAATAGAATGTTCAAAGTAAGAGTAGACGAGACACTATAAAACTATCTAATAAAATTGATGGCATTTTACTGATGGTAGTGATGGATCGATCCCAAAAGATCCATGCTTGGTAAGCCTCAATCTTACTTGAGAAATGATAAATAAAAATAAATCATACTTCCAGGTGTATAAATAAATATATATGTCCATCCAATTTGATCTTCTGAGTTGTGTCATCCATCAGAGACACGGACGGGACAACCAGGGTTATTGAAACCATCCTGCTTTGACTTGCCATCTGCCAAAATTGCAATTGCATTTGCAGGCTAAACTCTCTCTCATTTTAGTCCAAAATTTTTCCTCAACCTCATCTACCAATGTGTTCCACAACAAATATGTAAATACCCCATTCCGTTTAACCCAAGCAATCCATCTTGAGCGACCACCAGTAATTAAAAGAAGAAAAAAAAAATAATTAGACAAAAATCAAATCAGGGCCTTGACGCCAAGCTGCTGCATTTCCCTAAGCTTCCATATGGAGTGAGGTGCACCCTCCCCTAGTTCTTCGTGATCCAGCTGCTGCATTGCCCACGCATAATACACTGTATGGATTGTATCCTGTTCCATTGCCATCACCGTGTTACATAATGAATTTCAAAGTTATTGCATAAATAACATCATACATCATATAAGTATGTGATTGGAACGAGATTGTCATGAGGACACACACAAAAACCCCATAGGTGCAACAAGCTTCCATCTCGTAAGTCCTAAACAAGGAATATGCATGGACATAAACTTCAATCTCCTATTCAAAAAAAGTACAGAATTTACCTGTCCACCTTCTGTTATTGCACCAAGTCTATCCCGAATGCAGTATACTTGCTGTGTCTGGAACTGTCAAATTTTGCAAGGGAAAAGGGACATCAATACCGGTTATGTTTTAAGGCAATAATGGATTCTACATAGGCCCACGCCCATCAAAATGGTTTTTGGCAGGGTACAGAAAAAGGAAAAGATGCACAATTTTCTACAGAAAAATGACGGCCCCTCATTCTGGGGTAAAAAAGAGAGAGAAAAAAAGAAAGAAAAGAATAGGCAGCAAATGCTTACTCCCACAATGATTATTGGAGTTTCTCCCATCATTTTGGTCTCTCGAACATCAACTTCTGATATGTGTAAAATCTGTGTGAAGGGAATCAACTATTAATGTCTGACAGAAACAGAATTAGCAAACACTTCATAAGTGCAGAACAGAAATGAAACCGAGTTATTTCAAAATTATATGAGCACTCCGGTCTCCCAAAAATTCATTGTCATCCAGTTTGATTAAATTACTCTCCAAGCTGGAACCCTCATTATCCATATTGCCTCACTTTTAACTCCACCACCAATGGATGATCTAGCACCTCCAAAATTCCATTGAAATATAAACAAACCACCGTTCACATCGAGATATTTTCATGCATATGCACCAAAGTTGAAGACATACCATAGTCATAATAAGGGCAAACCCCCAAAACCACACATATAATAATACTAAATTGCCTTTTAACATCAATAAGAAAGAAAGTCATCCTTACAGGCAATGAAGACTGTGCATTGGAATACTATAAATCTGAACTATATAAAGTTATGATTTGACATTCTTAAATAAGCTCCCTCTTTTTGTTCAAAAAGATTATAGATTTCTCAGTCAGTCAGTCATGTTTAAAATCATTAATTTGTATCTTGAAACAGAACAAGGCAGGCACAGCAAGAATCTTAATTAGGTAGCAGATCTTGCTTCATCCAAAAGTCTAGGCCTCTAGGGAAATGAAAGAAAGAAATGATATTGTTGGCATCAAAACAAAATGGCACGCAATGATCCTCACCTTATTATCAAAAAAGATACCCTGGCTTTCGTAAGCCTTATGCTCTGCTTTACAACGCTCAATTACATGAGAGGTACAATATTTTCCCAAAACTTCAGCATCCCCCTGGACAAAACAAGTAATCCCATCATCGTATAAAGATAATATTAGGTGTCACCATGCTGCCGTTCTACAACAAGATAAAAAAATTATCCAACTTCATCCCCTAGTGCAATAATATAAAATATTTACTTTGAAATAAGCATTGAGAACCGGTTTGATTACTTCTTGAACCTCAGCCACAAATTCTGGTAAAGAGAAAGTCCTAAGAAGTAATAAATGACATTATTTCAGTTAAATATATACTATCTGACGCAAAATAAATAAATAAATAAATAATAAATAAAAATTGTCAATATTAGTTTGAGAAATAGAGGCATGAAATCTTACGGATCCCTGCGGCGAATCTCTTTAAATGACATGGCCGCATCTGATTCTCCAAGAACTGTTTCGCTAATACTGCAAGACAGCCAAAAAGAGAAAGGAAAGGAAAACATGATTAGCTGGAAATTTTTCGGCTTGGCATTTATACTTAGAAGAATCGATAAAGCTGGGGAGAATAAATATAACCATACTCCTGAATTTTGTGAACTACTGGATGGTCGCTAGTCTCCCATCTCTCTCTCATATCCTCTGCAATCTGCAGGTCAAGCAACACAATTCAAAGCCAAATAATCAAAACAAACTTATGATATCTGGATGAGGAATGGATGTCTTGCAAGAAAGATGTCTTCTAGTTTTCCAAATACAACATAGAAGCAAGAAAGGGCGTTCCTGATCTACCAAAGACTGGTGGTTTCTAGCACTTGAGTCAGAACTCAGAAACCAATTACGCAAAAAAATATGTCACCAAGTTGGAAAGAAATGTAAGTGGGCAAATGCAGATCAGTTTATTCAACAGAAATTAATAGCAATAAAGTAGATTAATATCTCAACTAAAAGCGTAAGTTTCAATAAATCACTGCAGCTAGAAGAAAAAAAAAAAAAAAAAAATTGCACATAGATTTAAAAACAGACGGTGTAAGAACCCTATGGCATTAAGTGTCTAAACAGAGAAATAAATATTTTATACAGTTTTGATATTGGCATCAATAGCGGATAGCGGCCAATACAGTGAACCCCAAAAATGCTATAGCAGGATAGAGCATAGCGGGAAAACCGCTATTTGAAAATTTTATACTATGTTAAAAATGTGTAATTACATTCAAAATACTTGAAAATTATCCAAATTAATCACGTAACTATGTTTTAAAGTAGAACAATCTAACATAAATTATAGATATTGCCACAAAGGGAAGAATAATGAAGGGGAAAAAAAAGTAGGGAAATAGGAAGAAAAATAAGCTGAAATCTGGACAGAAGTTGTAGAGAAGTGCAGTATATTAAAAACATTTAGAACATAATAGAATAGGAAAGAAAGAGCATTATTTTTAATTTTTTTAATTATATTTATTGTTGAAGAGTCTGTTAGTCTCATCCAGACCCACAACCCAAAGTAAATACTATTAATATGTTGGCTTCCCTCTCCTCAAGAAACCATTTGTCTTATCCGGACTTCCAATGCAAATGCTTCTGCACTAAAACCTAATAACTCAAATTCTCTGTGAGCCTAATTCGTCTTCTAACTGCAGCGCCGCCCGCTAAGGCTTTTATTTGGAAAATGTGGTGGAGCGTGGCGGCTGTAACGGCCAACGCGACCTAGGCGCCGCCCGCTATGGCCGCTATTTGGAAAATGTGGCGGAGCGTGGCGGCTGTAGCGCCTAACCACAAATCCCCTCCGCTATAGCGGTATAGCGCGCTATAGCAGCGCTATTGACTACTATCATAGTGCACTGAACCTCTAATATTTCCCCTCTAAATAATAAACATCACAAACAACTATTGTACCAACAGTGCATAACATGTGAATAACTAGCTACTATATAACTGCAACAGGATAAACAAGTAAAGCATATACCATAAAGGGGGAAAAAGAACAAGAATAAATACAAATACCTCTTGGCTCTTCTCAATTACAGGCTCACCAATCCTACTAACACGCCTAAACATAGGATGGCCTTGCATCTGAGATACAAGACAACACTGGTTAAAACAAAGGCAAACCTACATGCAAGCAACAAAGGGAAATTTTGGATATGATGGGTATATCACCTTACTCTTGAATTCCTCCCACTTTTTACTCCATCGGGACTGTTTTGAAGGTAACACCACAATTTCAGTCCGAGTACTTTTCTCAATTTTGGGTGATGGATCAGCAGAAGAAGCTTCGTACTCAAGGTGTTTTCTCCTGTTTGGATTACCTTTTAATTCATCCTTCACAATGTCGTAGCCCTTCTTTACAAAGTCAATTGGTTTTGCATCTTTCAATTTATTAAATGCTTGTGAAACCGTGGGAGAGATGGAAGAAACTCCAAACTTGACCTTGCCAAATATTGTTTCAGCACTGCCGGTAGATTCAGATTTCTGTTGCTGCTGCTCCTGTTGTTTTTCTCCACCAGAAGCAAACTCGCCTCCATCTTTGTTATTTGTGCTGTCTCCATTGGCTTCTGTGGACTCCTTTCCAATACCAAAACTTCCTTTGACCTGAATCAAAGTTAAAAGAGTTCTTAATGTCAACTACCCTATGATTTAGAAGATACTTGGTCACACAGGGACCGCGTTTGGTTAATAGCTCAGAGAACAGTCTCACAAACCTCCTCTTTAGCAGCTGAAATTTTTTCTCCCACATCAGCATAGACCTTGAAGAAACAAAAAGAACACTGAGTCACATTTGCGAATAGAATGTGGAAAGAGCTTTCATTAGCTCAACTTTATGGCGAGAAGACGGTGAAGATGCAATAGAGAAGTACTTATACCTTTTTTGCCGTCTCTTCAGCCTCAGTCCAAACACCATCTACGCGCTTGTACAGCTGCTCAGTAGTCTGTTTTGTTCTGCATTTCGCCAGTTCAGCAGCTCAGAGCTCCCATTGGAAATGTCTGCTAGCCTTGACATACAAAGTATGTCTCAGCCTCTCCATGGTTAAACAGACGCTCCAAAATAACACAAGAATGATAAATGTTACATTACCTAGCCTTTATATCCTCTTTCACCCCCTTCAATTCCTCGGCTTTCTCCTTAATATCCTTGATAGATTTCTGAAATTCTTGGTTCCTGCAGCCGAATGAATCAAAACACAATCTCGAGTTGCTAGTGAAAAACAAGCAGCAACCGAAAACACTCAAAGTTTGCCAATTCAGATAAGCACAGCTATGAACTAACATCAACCCAACTCAACCAAAAAATAATAATAAATAAATAAACAATAAACAGGAAAAGATAAATTCAATTGACAATACCTATCGACTTCCCCTTTAATCTTTTTGGAGAACTCGTTGAACACACTGAATTCACGCATAAACAAATGCCCAGGCGGCGGAGCCAACAGATGCTGCCTTCGACATCTAGGGAAAACCTGCACCGAAACAATGATCAAACCCAGGAAGAAAAAAGATTCTTACTTTGAAAGAAGGAAGCGAAAGACACACCGGTTGAGCAGCTAACAATTGCCGGTGAGGAAGAAAAAGGCGTCTGGAAAGGAAGAAATCTCTGGCGATCTTCGTGGTGGCCATGAGAGTATAATTTCTTCTACAATTGAGCATAATAGGGGAGAAGAAAGAAAATAGAATTGGAGAAAAGAAAGTAGGGTTTTACGAATGAACCCAGGAAGGAATGTAAATTGTAAGGGAGCCAGCCAGCCAGGCAAGGGGCTTTTGGTGTTCCTCGACCTCGTTTTATAGGAGTACTTACTTGTGGTTTGTTTTTTCTTGACCTAATTGGTTATTGGCTCACTGTAATTTTTCTTATTATGAAAAAAATACTCCCTCCGTCCCGAAGTTTGAAGACTATCTTTTGGGCACGGTAATTTAGGTATTGGGTTTAGTAGTTAAAGTGGTGTGAGTATTTATATTTAAAATTTTAATAAATTTTTATATTGGTTATTATTTAACTTTGACTTAATGTTATTGTAATAATGATGTAATTAGAGAAAAATAATCAATTATGGTCTTGTTAGAATCGTCTAATCGTTTAGTTTTAGAATATATATTTTATATAATTTTTATCTATACCAATTTTGAAATATTAAGAATTAAATAAATACAAGGGACTTTATGTAGAAAAATAAATTTGTATTGGAATTTGTGCAGAATAGTAAAAGTGATTACTTTTAATGGGATTGGACAATAATTAAAATTCTAATCAAACTTATATTAATTTAATTTATCTAAAAATAGAAAGATGTTAAACTTCGTGGGACACCCAAAAAAGGAATAGA
The DNA here is from genome assembly GCA_030278955.1 of Hygrophila difformis. Lineage (NCBI taxonomy): Eukaryota > Viridiplantae > Streptophyta > Magnoliopsida > Lamiales > Acanthaceae > Hygrophila > Hygrophila difformis. Next base: position 53,156,763 of record JAOANR010000004.1, read on the forward strand.
TGTCAAACTTCGTGGAACGGATGGAGTAATACTTACTACTAGTTATAAATGATAATACTATCTGGCTATTTTGGCATAAATTTTATTCGCTTCACAAGGGAAGGAAGACTTGCGCCACAGGGAATATAGGTTAAATTGAACCTTGGAAAACAAGGCAATCCAATTATGCTTTTATGGTTGAAATATCTGAAAGCTTTCCTGGCTTCCTGTTCTCCAATTTCACACATCAAATTGAAGAATTTCCTTACTTTTCATTCAGGTTTCCACAAGTTAATGAAAGCGTTTTCCAACCCTAATCTTTACCCCTTTACATGTAGACTCAAAATTCCCTAGCCAGTCCATGGATGTTCAAATGACTTGAACCCTCCACATAGTATTACATTCCAACAGGGTCTAGAAGAAGCCATTCCGGTGACAGGTAAACACATGAATATTTCATTTGCACACCTTCAAACCTCCATATTTTCAGCAGCAGGCAAAAAATCATTCACATAAACAACAGGTGCAGATTCTGACATGAATCTGAAATTGAATCCTGTCGTGTCGCCTCTACTGCATATGTTGATCCTAAGCATCCACAACAAACCATTCTCAATGCAGAAATTAACAAAATCAAAATATGATGGCAATTGAATTCCACCGTTTGAAACTCTTACAGATTCTGAAGTCAGTAAAAAATTTCACTGTAATCATACTTTATGGCACTGTAGCTCAAACTTATTTGACTCAGGATACACCACTCTGAGCAGCACAAAAATTGATCATGTAAAATAATTTTAGAAGGAAAAAAAAATATTATGAAACTGAAGCCTATAGCATAGCAAGATGTTGCTTAGTCGAGATTTGCAATGACAGCATCAGTGACTTCTTGCGTGGTACTAGTCCCTCCGAGGTCTTTTGTCATATATTTACCTTCAGCTATGACGCGCTTCACTGCAGTTTCTAGTCGATCTGCAAACGAAGGGAACTGCAAATGCCTCAGCATCATAGCTGAAGAAAGAAGTAAAGCCACTGGATTTGCCTTCTTCTGCTCTAATATTTTATCGTTTCCTACATTGCCTGCAGACGCCCCTTGCTCGAAAATGGCATGATCCGCACCCACATTCCCTGAATCCCATCACAACCAAAACTATTAATCTCAAAAACATCCTTATTAATAAACCAAATATATGGGGGTAGGGACTAGGGAGGGTACTCAAGAGGGCCTTATTGACCAAATCTTGTATATTTAGTTTCCAAAATAACTTCTTTCATTATTGAATAAATTTTATCAAAAATATTTATTAAACATACCACCAGGCATGACACCAGTACCCCCAGCAATACCAGCAGCTGTATTTGCAACCAGATTCCCGTAGAGATTTGGAGTTACCTGCAAGATTGAAATTTACTAATTGATAAGCTATCGGAAGAAAGAAACTAGCAGTGCAAACAAATACTAAGATGGTATAAAAAGAAAAACAAATTGCAAGAGAGCATAGAAGTGATGAAGCCTGAGTCAATACAACCCTATTCGTTCAACAAAGATAAAAGGTTAAAGATGGTGATAAGGCTCAACAACCCTGGTTTCTAGTTGAATTCCACTCAACTCACTCTTTACGAAAAATGCAAACACAAAAGGAAAACAGAGAGAGAGTTACAGAAATAACAATGGTTTTCAAAGCCACCCCTACTGATTAATAGCTCACTTGCTCCAACTCCACCCAAGAATATAGAATAAAGAAAAAATACGCTGGCCTATTTAAACAAAAGAACCAAGACATTTACCAACACCAAGATGATAGCTCAGGTCAATCATACCCACTAAAAGAAGGGCAGGAAGCATAAATTGTATGGTGGAAATAGAAAAGCCAGAGAAACAAATAAAGGACGCATATAATTCCTTACTAACAGCTACTCAACAATTACAGGCTGAAACAACCAAAGCAAAGTAACATCCGCTCGAAATAACTCACAATGATCAATTGATCAAGATGTTCTTCACGGAAGCGCCCCATTTACAAATGAACATGTTGACAATAACAAGTTGAGGGTTCAAAATGTTCCCTAGTTTCACAAGACAACACTCATCATATTTTTAAGTTCTGAAAAGACGACTCATCTTGTCTAAACTCTACACTATTAATCTGAATAAAAACAAAAGGAGCAAGGACACGTCGGTTATCAAGGCTAGGTCAACAGAAAACAGAAACCACATTCAAACCCTTACCATAACATCAAATTGCTCTGGTTTGGAAACAAGTTGCATGGAGCAGTTATCCACAATCATCTCATTGTAATTGATACTAGGGTATTTGCTAGCAACTTCACGACAGGATTCCAAAAATAGACCATCAGCAAGTTTCATAATGTTTGCTTTATGCACAGCAGTTACTTTCTTCCGGTTGTTGAGATACGCATACTCAAAGGCATATTTTGCAATCCGCTCTGAACAGAACTTAGTAATCACCTACCAGTGGAATTAAATGATGAACATGATAAGGAAAACATTTCAAGACTAACAACAGACAAAACAAAAAGTCAAGCAGATATACAGGGAGGTTGTTGCTTTTTTAAGTTAATGCTAACATTGTTGGGCAGTTTCCCTAACAAAATATATTATGATCACATCATATGAAAACAAATGGCATAAAGATAACGGGAAAGTAAAATTTCTAAAACAGAACAGCCAGGAATCACCATGTTTGCTCAAGCCACTTGTTGCCTATAAAACATACTAACCAAGAAAGATTCTAGGAGTATCGTATTTCACTGTCTCCTATTATTATTATCATATGCGATGATGAGGACAGACAAAAATTCAATCTCCAGTCTTCAATGGATTGCTCAAAACAGTTTTCTTTCAAACTCGAAAAGATTCGGCCAAATAAGATACGAAGTACTATTTTTGTATCCCACTTGTATCCACCCATGATTACGAAATTCAAAATTCAAAACCAAAATAAAAGCATAAAACAAAGATCTATCTTATCGAGGAAATAAAAACACCTTAAGACTCTCGACAACTCCAGGAACAACCTCGTGCTCCAACCCCGAGTATTCGCCCTCCGTATTTTCCCGAATCACAACAATATCCACGTTGTCGTGCCTCGTGGGAAGCCCTTTCAGATTAAAGCAATGCACAAGCGACGCATACAGGTCAAGCTCTTTACGCAACAGGACATTCAGCGAGCTCACACCTCCACCCACGGGCGTCCTCAGCCCACCCTTGAGACAAACCTTGTTCTTCTTAATCGATTCGATGACCTCTGGGGGCACGCTCTTCATATCGCCGTGGATGTCATACTTTTCAAAGTACACAGGGGCGTGCATAGCCTCCATTACCTGCTCCACCGCGCCCGTGACCAAAGGACCGATGCCGTCCCCGGGTATGAGAGTGACCGCACGCGGGGCGCCATCCCCGGGGCGAGGCATATAGGTGACGGATCTGGTGGTGATCGTGGATCGGGCGCCCTGGGTGAGGCTCCTGAGTATCGGAAGTGTGCGCCGAGACATCTTTACATGCAAGAAATGGCGAATCTTCCGAAGTGGGGAGTGAAATTAGGGTTATGGTGATGGAATTGCGAGATGGGAATTGTGAATTTGTAATTGCGATGGAGAAGGAGAAGAACAGAGAAAGATGAGCCGAGAGCCGGGCGAGTCAACATATATACATACAGTATAGAGACACGGAAAGACAATTATTTGCACTGATGCCCCTGCGCTTTTGCATTATTACTTTTTAGTCCACTTTTCATTATTTTAATTTTTTGTTCGCTTTTGGGCTTAGGGCTAATTTTATAGATTGTCGAATTGCGTGCTTTAACAATGGCACTCCAAGTGCACGCAGAATTTGTCAACCAAAGTTTTTCATCTTCAAATGATGCAACTATTTTATAAATTCATTATCAAATACAACAAGATTTTGTAACTTGCAATGAAGAGGATGTTATAGAAGAATGTGAGTTGAATATTTGCCACAATTTTATAAATGCTTAGTAGTAGTATAAGTTTAAGAGTTGAAGACGCATTTTGAAGCATTCTTACTTGACTAAATTCAAAGTGGAAAGGCCAAGTAAGAACAAAGAGGGACAAAATCAACGGGGAAAAGAAGAGGGAATTGCCTCCCATCAAATTTGTGTAGTATCGGTCTGTATATTGTGAAATTGATTTGCAAAGGCCTTTTCAATAATAAGTACTTTATCATTTTTTTTTCTATTTCATTTAAATCACGCGCGAACATGGCATTTGAAACACACGAGAATTATAGGGCATCAGCAATTCAGCATCATGCTCCAAAGTCCACCCTGCAGAACACAAAACAATCAATCTCCTTTTCACATCATCAAGAATGTCACATACATATTGGAGTATAACCAACAGTGCTGTCCTGGTTCCACATCATATTCTACTTTCTAAGTTTCAATAGGAACATAGAACGAACCGGTAAATAAATTTCCTTGTGCAAAAGAAATCAAGCTGCTTGTCCAAAACCAGTTTTCTTCCCTAGCAATGCAAGCTGCTCCACAAACTCAGCTCCTGTGAGAATCTCAGTGGTGCCATAGATAACATGTTTTGCAGGTTGCTGCTGTCGATGAGCAAGCTCTTGCAGGCTACCATATTCTACATAATTTCCACCTCCAATCATAAAAACAATGGCTTCTTTGGATGGTCCCTTAAGGTGGCCACCACCTGACCCCATGGTTGACTTTGGAGCGCGGGGATCAAATGTGAGGTAAGATTCGATTTCAGGATTTGGTTTCCCCTCCATTAAAGCATCTACTGTTCTCGTCAAAGCCAACTGATGATCACCGGACAATAAATTCTTGACACCAGCAGTAACGGCACTGAGTGACTGCCCATAGAGTTTTTCAGCCCAATCAACAATGTTGCTCCTGCTGGCAGAGTTAGCAGATGCCAATGAAACATTCAATGCCTTTATTTTCTTCATATATTGAAATGCACTGACGTCAACATCAGACTCCCTCAGTGCTGCTTCCACTGCTTCTATGTCGGATGAAGGGATATTCTCTGCAGAAATAAGATACATGATAGCAAACCTCAATTTATCCATAGCGGTCCCTTTGCCCTTGATCACAGCAAGAAGATCGCCATGATCAATGCCACCTTTCACCATCATGTCACTCTCTTTTTTAGAATAAGAATCAAGAGCCCGCTCCTTGATCGCTGCCAGTAATGCGGTAGCAATATTAGTATGCTTGTCAATCACTTGCTTCCGCTGTGTCAGTTCAGGCAAAGAATTCACAGCATTCATCAAATGCTTTGTATTGCCAACTACATCCGTCCCTTCAAACTCTGCCCCAGCATCACCACCAGTTCGCTTATTCACCTCCTCAACATCTTTCTTATACTTGTTCAACTGTGTTTCAATTTCTACAGCCACTTCTGGAAACTCTAATGAACCATTGGCTGCCCAAAAGGGGTCTGAGCGATCCAACTCATATTTCATCCCGCCTTGCTCACCTCTCACATTCAAGCTGTTCAACTTCAATCCAAGCACATCATGCACAAGTGGCTTATATCGGAAATCATGTTGTATAGCAACAGAGAGCTCAAAATTCCGATCAAACAAACACAGTACTGGCCTTTGAAACGAACTAGTGAAGTTGCCACCTTCTGTAAACAAATTGTTTTTTGTCAATAAATGGTCCCTCAACTTCTGATCCAGTAAGGATGCTACCATCTCAGCTGGGCCACCACGAGGACACCTAATAATTGGCACAACTGCAAGTGTGGCCAAAACACAGAATAACCCTCCCACAATCTTTTCAATTATTTCTTCAATCTCTTTATCGCCAGCAGATGGATCATTTAACTGAACGTAGCAATTCTTGTAGGCAAGTGAAAATAAGTTGTCCTCTAGTGTGACAAATTCCAAATATTGGTCATGCACCTTGGCAATCCTCTGTATTGAATCCGAGCTAATAGTCCCTGAAACAGACACAAAACAAAATTTTGTGACTGCAAAGTCCATGAGCAACAAAACACCATATGGCCATTTTTTCACCGGTTTTCTACACCAGACCATAAGACACCCCTTCCTTAGCATTAGTATTTAGTAGTGTAATTTATATGACATCCAAAAAGGTCTTATTCACTGAAAAGCAATTGCTAATCTTATGTGTCCTTGAATTTCCCTTATATCATCTCATAAATAAGTAAATAACTAAAAGATTGTCAAAGCAAGAAAACACCATAATATGTTCCCTGCCATCTCTGATTGCTATGAAAGAGGGATCAGATACAATGGCAAAGAGGGGATGTAATATCTTTATTAATGACAACAGCTAAGATGAACAAGCATTGACAAGGGTGCACTCAGCAGACAAGATCAGTAAACATTAGAGATCATATCAGATGAGGGGCAAGTAAATCAAACAATATATTACTAGCTTGTTTGTTTTTTACTTCTCGGAATTAAGGGGTGTTTGGCTTAGATATGGAAACTGAATTGGTATTGGATTCAAATCATATTGGTTTTAATTAAAAATTTACCTAACGCATATACAGTATTTGGCAGCTAATCGGTATCCTAACTTTAAATACTATATTTCGAAACAAAAGATTTAGATATGAGTCCAATTCTTTATATGCAACTCCTCTCACCAGTGCCCCTTTAGTTTTCAATTGTTTTTCATTAGCTTAAATATTCTTTCTATATCTGTTTGATGTTCCTTTGTATAATTTCAACAGAATATTGAGTTTGTTTCGAATGGTGTGAGGCTAATTGAACCTGTGTAGTTGTGGCGAGTACTCGAATTACATATCCATTGCAATGAAGTATGAAATTCCCATTATATTATTCACTAAGTGCTAACGAACTAAATAACCAACAGGAGCAGCATTCCAATTTCAAAGAAGCTGAAAGGAACAACAACAACAAAAACAAAAGTAGTATACAAACTTACCAGTGGCGAGGTCCTCCAGGAGTGGCCTGGGAATGGAGGATGAGAAATTGAGGTGGAAGGAGTCATAAAGAGATCCAGAAGCGTCGGAGACAATGCGCTTGACATTGTATGGCGTGGGCTGTATGAAGTAGACAGCAGGCACATCATGGACGGGGTTGCGATCCTTGTCGATAAGGAAATAGAGGGTGACGCCGTGCTTGCGCAAGTCTTTGACATGGATCAAGGGCGAGAGTATATCCTGGCAAAACCTGTCGTATATTAGGATCTTGTAGACCTCGTCGTTGGCGGTTCCGCCGGGAACGGCCACGGCTTGATTGAGATTCAACATCCGGATTATGCAATCTAGCAATGAAAACAACAGGTGCAATTCATGTATTCAATTGGATATGGCGAGAATTGCAGCAAACGAGGGGGAGGAGATTCGATTCGATCCATACCTGTTTGCTTCTGACGAAGGTTTAAGGTCGCCATTCAGATCGCTGGAAAAGAAGCGAGGAGAAGTAGGTATGAGAGGAAATGGGGATCTCAAAATAGAAGGAATTGCGGGGAGTGGGTAGCGAGCCTCAGTGGTGTATGGATACCAGTACCGTACTGGTTGTTTTTATTCCGTTGCCGGCGCCGGCGGGGCTTCGTAGACGGTGGCGGTTCGGTGGATGGCGGTAGATCGGTTCTTGCTCCAAACGCGTCGTTGTTACCCAATGCCTTCTCAAGTTGGGGGGTGAAGCAAAATCTGGACTTCTGCACAGGACATTGAAAAATACAGGGTCAAAATTGCAATTACTTAATATTGCACTTATGCCATGAGATTTTATAATATTGTACTTACACCATGATATTTGAGATATACTACTCCCTCCCTTCTTTTTTACTCCCTCCGTCCCGCGAAGATTGAACCCTTTCTTTTGAGCACGGTAATTTAGGTAGTGGAGTTTAGTAATTAAAGTGGTGTGAGTATTTGTGTTTAAGATTCTAATGAATTTTTATACTGTTTATTGTTTAACTTTGACTTAATATTATCGAAATGATGTAATTAGAGAAAAATATTCAAGTGTGGTCTTGTTAGAATCGTCTAATCGTGTAGTTTTAGAATATATATTTTATACAAATTTTATTTGTATCAATTTTGTAATATTAAGAATTAAAGAAATATAGGGGACTTTGTGTAGGAAAGTAAAAATGCATTGGAATTTGTGCAGAATAGTAAAAGTAAATATTTTTAATGTGATTTGACAATAATTAAGTTTCTAATCAAACTTATATTAATTTAATTTTTCTAAAAAGAGAAAGTGATCAAACTTCGTGGGACACCCCAAAAGGAATAGGGGTCAAACTTCGTGGGACGGAGGTAGTACTATATTAGGTAATTATTGGATGTTATTCTATGATTTTACTATATTATTCTTTAATTTACATAAAATGTTATTTTTTATATTTATTATGAATGAATTTATTTGAAGGGTAAAAAAATTATGAATTAATTGAAATTCCTTGTTGATAGAGTTCATGCTACCTTGAACTCATGGAAGAGAGGGTTATTTAGTAAGGCGGGTCAAGTAACATTGGCAATGGCAGTTTTAAATGCCATCCCGACTTGCATTATGCAGACGATATGGGTCTCATCTTCTATTTGTGCCAAACTTGATAAGATCACACCGGAGTTTATATGGAAGGATGTTCGTGGTCATTGTCTTCACCTTGTTGCTTGGGATAAGGTTGCTTTGCCACGATCCATGGGTGGTCTTGGTGTTCGGAATAGTAGGGATATTAATATCTCTCTGCTTGGTAAACTTCTTCATGAGGTTGTTAATGGGACGCATAAAACTTGGGTGAGCTTGATCATTGGAAAATATGGATGTGGCACATGCCTGTTTCGACATAGACCAGGCTCGTCTCCAACCTTTCAAGCCCTTGTTCGTGTCAGCCCTCTTCTCATGCCAGGGTTTTTGTAGCTACTTGGGAATGGTAGCTGTAGTTTTTGGTATGGGTCATGGCTTCGTGGTGGCCCTATAGCGCCTCGGATCCCGTTTGTTCATGTGGCCGATACCGAGCTTCAAGTTAAGAATGTGTATGTGGGTGGTAGATGGTGCTGGGAGAACATGGTTACTTTAATTCCAAATACCATATTATCTGAAATCCATGACTTGGTGCCTGTGATGCTTCACCCTGAAAGCAGCGGATGTCTGGTGTTGGAGTGGTAGTGCTTCTGCCAAGTACACAGTCTTGGCTGCATATATTTAGCTGCTACAGCAACGGGGATGTCAGAATGATGGAGATCGTGCGTGGGTTTGGAAATTACATCTCCTGGAGAAGCTCCGCTTGCTTGCTTGGTTTATTACTCATAATTCTCTACCTACTAACTTTGCGTGCTCGTCGAGCTCTTACTTCTTTAGCTGCATGCGCATATGTAATGCCTCGGATGAATCTATTTGGCACATGTTTTTTGGTTGTGCTTGGGTTGTTGCTGCTTGGAGCTTGTTGATGGTATGCCCATTTATTTCTCCTCCGAATCCATCCACTTATTTGGCTTTTTGGTTTCAGTGCATCACAAGGCCATGGGATAGCCAGCAATGGGATCTTCTATGGGCACTCTGGAGAGACCGAAATGCTTATTGCATGGGGGGAACTTCAGTGGATTCCTTGCGGTCGATCATGATGCTCGCAACTTAGGCATGGATCTGCTTGTGGTAAGTCTCCTATTAATAAATCTCTTCGCCTCGTTTCTTGGAATCCGGGCCATCATGTTGGGGTTTTATTGCATGTTGACGGAAGTTATCTGGGAAATCCCGGTTCGGCAGGTTTTGGTGGTATGATCCGCACTGTGGATGGGCTGTGGGTCGAGGGTTTCCCGGGTTTTGTAGGGGTGGCTAAGTTACAGGGTATTTGGAATGGTATGTTGGCTCTTCATCGTCGTGGAGTTTCCTCGGCTCTCTGCTATTCTGATTCGGGTTGAGGCACTTCGCCTGTTATCCCGTGGTGTCTCTAGCGATAATCTGCTTTGTCCTTTGGTGCGCTCCATTCGTGATTTTATGCAGCAACACTCTGGCTATCGTTGGTGTCATCTTCTGCGTGAGGGCAATCCTGTGGCTGATGCCTTAGCTCGGTGTGGGGCTAAGTCAGTGGATTTCTTTACAATTTGGGCGTTCCCGCCAGATGATGTGCGTCATTGTCTTGCACTGGATTCGATGGGGGCTTGGTTCCCTCATTTCTAGGCCTGTTGGTTTCATTTTCTTATTTTTTCTTATGTTCTTCTCCCCTTTTTTCTTTTGTTGTAGATTTTTTAGTCTTATAATCCTTCGCTGACGCTTTGCATCTTTTACCAAAAAAAAAATGTAAACATTGATTATTTTTTTGGCTTAACAGCCTGCACAGGCTAGGAAAAAAAGAAAAATACAATGAAAAAAAGAAGCCTAAAAAAAACAGAAGTGCAAGGCAATCCCAATTATTGCATAGGAAACCAGGTTCCAGCAGCATCAGCCGCTAGAAGAGGCTTTATTGAATCCGGGGGAAAGGCCCAAGTCGTGTAGAATAATTCACTTTCAGCTCCCAACTTTGCGAGCCCATCCGCCACCGCATTACCCTCCCTTAATATATGCTCAAACCTACAAGTTATGAAGGAGCCCCTGACGTCCTGAATCATTGCCACAAGCGCAACTAGCCAATGATCACTGGTAATAGGAGATCTTAACATGGCCAAAGCATGACTAGAATCGCATCTGCACAGCACCTCAACAGTGCCCTTCCGCTTTGCCAAGAGAAGTCCTTCAAGAATCCCTTTCAACTCCGCATGTAGCACTGATGTGTGGCCAAGGAATCCGGAAACGCCGCCCAGCCACGAACCATCTACATCTCTAAGAACAGCTCCGTAACCCGCACGTCCTCTCCTCGCAAGGAAAGAACCATCCGAGTGAATAAAGATCCCATGCCACCTACCCATATTCCAACGAACCAAGCGAGGTTGCTGATTCTTGCTGCTTGGCGCTGGCTGAACCCTCTTTATTTCATCCTGAAGGTGAAACACTCTACGTTGGATCAGTTGGGGGGTAGAGGCCCGTCCCTGGAAGACTCTCAAATTCCTTTCCATCCAAAAACTCCATAATGCAGCGATGAATAGAGAGCCAAAGTAATGAAACATGCCCTTCAAACAAAATCGAATATCCTCTTTCTCCACTGTCCCCAAGTCCAGGGGTACTTCCACCCCAATCTTTGTCCAAGCAGCAGCTACCCACGGACAATAAAATAGGGCATGGCACCAATTCTCTTCTTCGATACCACATATACTACATAAAGGCGAGGTGGCCAGGTTCCTTTGGAAACGCAAGTAATTACAAGGAAGAGCCTTGTGCGATATGCACCAAATCAAGAAACATATTTTCTCGGGAAAATATGAGGACCACATCCAACTCCATCCTTTCGAAAGACTGTCTGGCCCAAGCAGCAGCCGATAACCAGCCTTTGCCGAATAGAGTCCATCAACCGAGGTGTTCCACAACCAACCATCGACACTAGTCGGATGTAGACATGGCGGGGGGATTATTAAAATAAATAACCAAGCTGAAAGAGAACTATATGATTATTTAATGGAGGGAGTAAATTACTATTTGCAATAAAGCGTCAAAATGTGCACTTATGTACATACAAGTTACCACCCACTAAGGTTCAAAAATAAAAGAATAACGATACTTCCCTCAAATTTGATAATATTGCACTTACGCCATGAGATTTGAGATTGAGATACTAATATTCACATGTTGCTTTGTCCAATAAGTGGTTCATTTGATCTTTTAATAATTTTTAAATAGCTACAGATGTTTGGTGTTTAATATTAACATTTTGAATTAGAGTTTAAATGTTAAAAGTTTGGACTATTAAAGTGAAACAAATATTTTAGGGGTATTTATAGATTCTTAAGAAGTTTTAGTATTTTCAAAAAGTAAATATTAAAGTCAATTCCCAAACGGAATGCGACACTAAAGATATCATAAATGATTTTTAGAATGAGTACAATGTACTTAATTATGTATAATAATGACAAATACTAATACTTTTAAATAATATAAAAATTAATTTGATTAATGCAATTAAATTAATGAATATTATACATTAAAATTAACATGACATATATAGGCTATAGGCTATAGGCTCTAGCCCTTGCCTACACTCCGTAGAAATCTAAAGTTATATATAGGCTATAATTTTCCAGCTGCAAGGGATTCTAAACGAGAGGATGCATGTTTGTACTTTAATGCTCATCAGATATATTCCAAAAAAATCAATTGCTAATTCACAATGGCATCCAAGATACTCATCTTTATCCATTTGTGTTTAATAATTCATACGCATTTAAAGATGGCGATGTAGCTCATTCGTTTTATATTTTTTTTGAGAGAAATGTGGTTGCAGATGTATAATGGCGAAACCTGAATTGTCTTTTAAAAAGGGTGGATTTCTACTTAAAAAGAAATTATCACAAATAAAATTGGAATTTTATAGTGTTTTTTTTTTTTTTTTTAATTTGCGGACTCTAGGATCTTACTTGCAAAAAAAAATGTGTATTCCTACTCCATCATTTTTTCTCTCAAATATCAACTTATTTGTAAACTAACGACGAATTTCAGCATTACCTTTCTTTTTGGTTTAAAAAAACGAAGAAAAATATACCTTACTTGAGGTGACTAAATCCATTCAGCACGCAATCCGATTATATAATTCGACTTGTAAAAAGCAAGTACTTCAAATACTACTACGCACTCTCGAAAGCAGTAAGCAAATAAACAACTGTTGTATTGATTTTCAACAAATCACGTGGCAGTAATTGATTTGCCCGTGGGCAGGCCATACGGGGCGGATAGCGGACCCGGCCCGGACGAAACCCAAATAAATCCCCACCCCAACCCAGTTTCCTCATTTCTTGTCAAAAAAGTCATTTTGGTTTCCCATCCGCATTTTCTCCCTTTCCCGTCCTTTTCCATTTCCATTTTGTGCAAATTGCTTACTCCATATACTTTTATCTCATCATTATCATTGTAAATCTACTCGCAATAAAAATTTTCCGTTTCCTCCCCGATCCAATTCAATTTCCTTGCTTCAATTTGTACTGTCTCAACTGCTTCTAAATTTTTTAGAGGCCCTTTGTGATTTTGTTGTTTTCCATTACTAGGGTTAGCGTTTTTTCATTCATTTGTGTTCCTTCCAACAAATCCATGGGTGCGGAGGGTGAGTCCAGCGTGACTGCTTCAGGGGGTGAGCAGGTGAACATAAACATTCGATGCTCTAACGGCTCCAAATTCTCGGTTAAAACCGGCCTCGAATTGACCGTGAGGGAATTCAAAGGTGTGTTGGCGCAGAATTGCGATGTGCCAGCTGAACAACAGCGTTTGATTCATAAAGGCCGGATCTTGAAGGATGACCAAACCCTTGCCAGCTACGGTATATATATGTTTTTCCAATCAGTTTCCCTATTTTTTTTTTCGTCCGTCTGATTTGTTTTTTAAAGTTGATTTAGGTGAAGGAGTTTATTTTGGGTTTGTGGTCAATTTAATCTTTCCCCCCATTGTTTTTTATGTGGATAATTGAAATACCGATTATTGGATAGACATGTGTTTCAAATGTTTTCTGATCTTTGTACCTTGGAAAGTTTAGTGGCTAACATGATTTGTTGATCTGGTTACCAAACCTAATTTTTTTTTGTGTGGTGTGGCGATTCTAACGCCGCTTGCTGGCTATCAAATGAAGATGCCATGAATTTCAGCGTTAAAAAAGTTGCACTTGCATCAGGGGATCACATGATAATTGAATTCTGAAAAAGGAAATTGGCTATGAATAAGTTTAGTCATTAGGTAGACTCTGTTGCTTAACGAGATATACATGTAGCTAATGGCAAATTAGCTTGTGGTAATGCATCTCGGAGATTGTGATCTATTTCAGTGATACCTTTTTCCATGATTTGCAGCTCACGTGAACACTTGATTGATCTGATTGCCCACAATTGTAGATTGACACGCGGCATATAATTATAAGATAATAATTTCCACCAAACATCAGCATCAAAATCATTAGCTTGTCCTTCTGAACCGAATATGAGATACTTCTTGATATGGAAAAATTAATAGTACATATGCTTATTTCCTTCGGATTGAGAATCTAACTTGTTTTTCGGTTGGGACCATTTATATATTTTGTCGTGTTGCGTCTGTGGGAACATATTTTGTCAAGGTCCGTGATGTACGGCATGTGTATGCTATGAAATATTGTTTAGATGCATCTCTGCTACCTTTTACTACCTGTATTCATTAATTATTGTTTAATGCCAATGTCTTCTTTGGTTTTTTTTTTTTTTTTTTTTTGGGGGGGGGGGGGGGGGGGGGGCGGGTTGGGTTGACATTTCAGTGCTATGTGATGGTTGCATTTCTTTTGACTTCATGGTTTGCTCAGGATGGGTAAATGTTAATTATTGATGCACATTATTTAATTCATTTTGAATATGGGTACCGCTATCTGGACAAAACTAATGTGGGCACATTGGGAGTTAACAAAAGAATTTTTTCAATGCTTCCTCTCTCATCCTATAATCTTGATAATGAACCATATTCCCTTTGCTTAAATAGGTTTACAGGCGGATCACACAGTTCATATGGTTCGTGGTTCTGCACCAGCAGCATCTCCTCCTGCTGTTGTTCCTCCAAGTGCAGAAAACACCAACAATGTTCCTGCTGCAACACAAGGTGGTAACCCCAGTACAGTGGGCGCTGGACAGACAGGTACTGGTGCATCCCTATTTCCTGGGCTAGGATTAGGTGGACTTGGTGGCACTGGAGGAGCGCCTGGGATGTTTGGTGCTGGACTTCCTGAGTTTGAGAGGGTGCAGCAACAATTAACTCAAAACCCTAACATGATGAGAGATATTATGAACATGCCTGCAATTCAAAACCTAATGAATAATCCTGAGATTATGCGTAGCTTGATTATGAGTAACCCTCAAATGCGAGAGATAATTGACCGGAACCCTGAACTTGCTCACATTCTGAATGATCCCAGCATTCTTCGTCAAACACTTGAAGCTGCAAGGAACCCAGAGTTAATGCGAGAGATGATGCGAAACACTGACAGAGCAATGAGTAATATTGAATCTTCCCCTGAAGGATTTAACATGTTGAGGCGCATGTATGAAAATGTCCAAGAACCCTTTTTGAATGCAACGACAATGGGCGGTCGAGGTACCAATGATGCTGGATCAAATCCATTTGCAGCTCTTCTGGGGAATCAGGGTGCTGCCCAAAACAGAGAGGGGCCTAATTCTTCTTCAACTGCTGGGCCTGAATTGACTACAGGAACAACTGTTCCAAACACCAACCCACTTCCCAATCCATGGAGTAATACTGGTAATGAAATGCCAGAAAGTTGATATTTTTCTATTCCATCCTTATCCATTTTCTTTGACTTGTTTCTGTGTGACATGCCTAACCATGGTTTCACTGCTTGTTTTCTGTATTTTAAAGTTATAATGTTCTATATTTGACCTTCTGGTTATGCTCTGTTCTCACTATTCCTCTTCATCATACAGTCTTATGTAATCTGCAAGACTGGTTCTGCAGTAGATATGTTTCTATTGTTTTCTTGATCTTTCCTATTGAATGAAGTGCATGCGTCACTCCGATTCTAGTTGAATATTTATTACCCCATTTACTTGTCTGGTAGGCGAACTTTGGATTATGCTTTCAACCCCCAACCCTAACTTATCATTTTAGTTATGTTAAACCCTTTAGTTTTTTCATAAGATTTTTTTTTTGGCTGCTTTTCATTGCTTGACATATGAACATATTTAGCTCTTGGGAGTTGGGACTATTTCACAAATCACAGGCAGTAATGACTGACTTGTTTTCTGTTTGAAAATAGTATTTGTGTATGATTTTATGCTCATTTGTCTGTAATGGTCCTTACTGGTTGAATGCTTGTGTTTGCTATTTAGGAGGTACTCAAACAAATAATACTGCACGAACTAATCCAACTGGTGAAGCAAGAGCACCACCTGTTGCAGGTTTAGGAGGGCTTGGCCTTCCTGAATTGGAGCGTGCAGGCATGCCAGATCCCTCTACATTTAGTCAGTTAATGCAGAATCCAGCTATGGCACAGATGATGCAAAGCTTGCTTTCGAACCCTCAATACCTGGATCAAGTACAACTCATATGGCTTTGGAAATTCAATATATATTATTCCATTTTCTTTTAAGTTATATTGAAAGTGGAACTTTGTTTCAGATTCTAGGCCTCAATCCGCAACTTCGCAGCATGTTTGACATGAACCCCCAATTACGAGAAATGATGCAAAATCCGGAAATTCTTCGAGAGTTGACTTCGCCCAATACCATGCAGGTATACCGTAGTTGTCTTTATCTCCTAAAATTCTGTATATTTCTTTTCTTCTTCCGTCTCTTCAGGCCCTACTTTCTCTTTTTTGTGGGGATAGGTAGTCCTTGACTATTTTTTAATTGTGCTTATGCACAAGATGGCTGTTCTATTTATAAAATTGAGAGCATCATATGCAATATTAACACGAGTGGCGTGACTTTACTTATTGAACAATCTTAAAAGTTAGTTATTTATTTTTATAACAAGAACGATTTGTTCACCCAATGTTTTGGCAGGTCACAGAGTTTTTCATTTAGATTTCTTTGACCGTTGACTCAATTTATGACTAACTGAAACTTCTTTCTACATGTTTCCCTTTGTCAAATAACTGTTGGATACACTCTATCTAAGTATGTGTGTGTGTTTTTTTTTTCTTCTTCTTCTTCTTCTTCTTTTTTTTTTTTTTTTTTTTTAAAAAAAAAAAAAATCAGTCTCAGTTGGAGATGGCATCTTATATTATCATATAATAGGAATCTGTCTTTCTTACTGGGGTGTCTAATTTTCTTGTTCCAGCAAATGATGGCCTTGCAGCAACAGCTCTCTCAACTTACCAGGCAGCAACTACACATGTGAGTGAGAAAATACTGTTGGAAACATATAGTATTGCTGATGGATTTGTTATGGCTTGATTTCGTTTTTCGTACTTAATTGGATCATATAACTGGTGATGTAGTTTTGGAAATTGGTGCCATTTTCTCCACTCGCTCTCACCTCTCAGTGTAGTTGTATTTTTAATCAGCCATGGATGACAGGATGACACATCCTAGCATTTAAATTCTGAAGTTCATATAATGGGTGTTTTTTAATTAGTTTGAAGTGGCATGGAATCTGTCTTTGATATTCATTCTCAAAAATGTGATTCATGTTATTTCCTGCTTTGACATTTATCCTGCCAAATCTTTCAATGCTCCCATTTGGGCATGACCTTGCAGCATACTTTAGATTGCGAGGACAGGTTTATTAGCTGACTTCCACTCTAATATTATTGAAACAATGATTGTGGGGTCTAAACATGAGATTATTTCCTGGATTTTCATTCAGTTTGTATGCTTTTGTTCAACATAGATGCTTTTCTTTGTTTTTGTTGTCTTGCTACTTTTTTCTAGAAGAGAATTGTATGACCTTTATGACCCTATGTATTGATACTGTTATTGCAGCTCAGGAGGAGCCGAGACTGGTCAGGCTAGAGGTATGAAGCTCCACTTGGGAATCACTTAACTTCATTGACACTAGAGGCTGCTTTGTCTAGATATTTACCAGTTAAATTGTCTGTATCTATCACATGTCCTTTTCAATGTTTGTTTGCTAAATGCAGGTGCTGAAAATAATTTGAATCTGGACTTGCTGATGAGTATGTTTGGTGGACTCGGAGCTGGCGGCATTCCCAACACTCCTGATGGTGGGCATCCTCTTTTCTGTTCATCTACATTATCTAGCCGCATCTTTTTCTTGTTTTACTATTCTTTTCTTTTGTGTCTTGCAGTCCCCCCAGAAGAACTCTATGCAACCCAGCTAACGCAGCTGCAGGAGATGGGCTTCTATGATACTCAGGAGAATATCAGAGCACTCCGTGCTACATCAGGAAATGTTCATGCAGCTGTCGAACGGCTTTTGGGAAATCCTGGTCAATAGACAAATTTTGGGGGATATGAGCTGGGGTTATCTACCTATCATGATCATTGTGAAACTAGTTTTTAAGTCCGTCTACAGGCATACAACATTTAAGAGCGCCTTTACCATATTGAATGAAGTGTGTGAATAAAGAATGCATTCACTTCCCATGTCAGGACTGTAAACTTGCTGATGAAGATTTTCTTATTATGATGACGATGGCGATGATATTATTAAGCAAGCGCTCGCTTTGACCTATGCCTGTGTACATACAGATGTTCCAAGGATATTGGGTCGAACGGTTTCCTATTTCTTTTGACATTGAAATGCAGACTTCATTTAGTTACTTGGTGTTGCAGCAATGTTGTCTGTGCTTGCGGGGATGTTTGAAGTGAGAGGAATGATATGGCAATCATTAGGACACAACCGTATTGTGATGACTGATGTTTGTCAGTAGCATATGCGATTATGCTGTGATTGCATATTGATAGGTTTGCTATTGTCCTTTGGTCGGAATCTTTGCTGCACCACTCTTGACTTGATGCTGAAGTTACTTGGGAGTAAAAATACAACTTTTATGAACTTGATAAGCGTGGGTTGAATGCATGATTTGATCGTAGGACATTACTGTTAATGTGTTTTGTGCTGGTAATATTATCAATTATAATAGCAGCATAAAAGCTTGTTAATTTTCTTGAGTTACTGTTAAGCGTTACAAAATCAAAGTCATCTTGGGTGCATTGATAATGGTAGATGACAACTACATGGTAATCTTGTTACATGTAGTCCGTACCAAATTTATGAACAAATTTGAAGGCCAAACCGAAATTCAAATTCAAATTCAAACTCAAAGGGACCTTCTTGATGTTTAAACTGTAGTCATAATTTTATTCCTTGGATATTCCCATTGGTAACTATCCCGACGTTTTGGCCAAGAAGGGTGCAATGGAAAATGATTTTGAATGTTAATAACAGTTTGGATAATACATACACCATTTATAAAAACAAAACATTTTAGTTAGAAAGGGAATGTGAGTGCTGACTCCTAAGTTTATTTTATTATGAAGAGGAGTCATACTAAGTTATCTCATATCCAAATTCCTTTACATTTTTATTTTTTATTTATTTATTTTTAATTTTGTGATACAAATATATATATTCAATAATATTGTAGCGGTACCAACAGCAGTTGGCTTGAGTGGATGTGGCTCTAGTCGCTTAAGCAAGGTTTCGGGTTCGAGCTTTGTGTATGAAAAAACTGCTTTGGGAGAGGCGCCCTTAATTGCCCTTGCAGATCCTCGAGGTATTAGTCTTAGGTCCAATGTGGCCTGGGATATCCGGTTTCACAAAAAAAAATAATATTGTAGCGGCAACCGACCAGAACACGACAACGTGCGCATTGCATATTTTCTCCTGTTTATAAATTTAGTATTGTACATATGTAATAATGAAAATATATATTAATCAATTTCATTGATCTTTTCTTATAGTTTAATTTTGTAAATGTTTACTCGTTCTGTACAGTTTAGAGCTTGTTTATTTAAATATTACTAGTATATCTATTTTTGGTTTTGGAATTAAAAAATTGATCCAAAACTCAACTGCCAGTAATTAAGTGGATAAAGTGAAGACCTGGACACATACTACACATGGTAGAAGGTGTGAAGAAAATGGTGATTAGATGTAGATGGATAAAGTGAGTCAGTTAGTTGGAGTTAAAAACTAAAGGAGATGAGTAGTAGGATGCTAGGATCCATTAACTGAAGTGAAAAGATATACTCCAGCATGCAGTGTACACTTCTATCTATTTTATTACACTCCCAGTATTGTTTTATGTTAATGAACTAGTGGATGATCCATTCATTACAGGATAGAACTTAATAACTGCCAAATCCATAACCGCAGACACGCAGCAATGCCATTCGTAACCGCCTCTTCTTCCTCACCACTTTCATTCCATGGGAGTTTTCTATATATATTCCACATCCCCCCTTCTCATTCCTCTTTCGCTTTCTCTCATTTTGAATTCCTACCTATCCATGGATCATCATCATAATCATCATTACGTCCCTATGCCCTTCACCACCCACCCCAAGAAGAAGCCCAAACCCAACAAGCCCCCCCGCAAGCTCATCATCAGTCCTCCCCCCTTGCACTTGCAGCAGCAGGATCATCCAAACTCCAATGGCATTGCCCGTCCCTGCACCGAATGCGGCAAGAAATTCTCCTCCTGGAAAGCCCTCTTCGGCCACATGCGCTGCCACCCCGAGCGCCAATGGCGCGGCATCAATCCCCCTCCCAATTTCCTCCGCCCTGCTAACCCCCCCAACATCATCATTACCAATGATGATCACGACGAGGACGAGGTTGTCTCCTCTCTTTTGATGTTGGCCAATGGCCCTCCTCTTACTCCCACCCCCGACTTCCCCTGCCACTCCCCCACCACCGCCACTCCTCACCACGTCCCCCAATTAGGCCTGGCTTTGAATTTAGGTTTAGGAACTGGAACCGGAACCGGAACAACCGACCCCAATTACTGTTCCCACATTTCTTCTCACGTTGATTCTGCAGGCCGTTTCGAGTGTGCAGGTTGCAAGAAAGTGTTCGGTTCTCACCAGGCGCTCGGTGGCCACCGTGCCAGCCACAAGAACGTCAAGGGCTGCTTTGCCATCACCAAGAAACCACCCTCAGAAGTCCAAGACAATGCTGCTGCTGCCGCCGCCGCCGGAGGTGACCATCACCACTGTAATTTTGGCGATCACAACTGTAACAATAACAACAATAATGTGACGAATGTGCACAAATGCAGCACATGCTTGAGGGTCTTCTCGAGCGGGCAGGCTTTGGGGGGTCACATGAGGTGCCATTGGGAGAGAAAACTGGATTCCGAACAAGATCACTCCTTGAACATGAATATGCCTCCCATTTACCGCGCCTTCGACCTCAATTTGCCCGCCTCAATCCACGACGATGGGGACGACAGCATTCGCGCTTGTGGCGATACTTTGGATTTAAGGTTAGGAGTTTGAATTCAAACCGTGTGTCTCCTCTTGTCAGCACATATTGTATATAACAATATATGGGTATTAATTAATACCTTAGAAGATGCATATATAAGCACAGACTCTAGTACGTGCAGTATAAGATCGATCATTAGTCTTTGTATTCTTGTTGTAAGTTGCTTCATCCCCAAATTTGGGGAGTGATGTATGTAAAAAGATTTGGTTGTTGATTGTATTACTATTCTATTATTATTACACTAGTTTGCAATTGTGTTTAATGAATGTGTAGACATAAACTAGGTCCTGATCAAAAGCCACAGATACATACAACTGCTGAAGTACACAGATTCTCTGAGTTCTCACCCAATATGATCAAAAAAATCTCCTTAATTTACAACACACCATTACTATTACTATTACTATTACAAGCAGCTTTAAGAGTCATTTCATCTCGAAAAATTTGCAAACCAGTACATGTAATGCAATAATGCATGTATCCTAGAGAATATACTTGCACTAATATGTATATATATATAGGCATGTATGTATGCTCAAGAACTTGCCTTTTGCAATAAACTTTTGGATGGAATTAAAAAAAGTTATGTGCGATGTGGAAGAGGATAGGATTGGTTTACTTGGTTCCTTGGATGCAGGGGAGATCGATGCTGCAGCGGTTGATGGTTCTGCCGTTGCTGCACCTGTTGTCCTGTTCTGTTTGCTGCTCGTTGGCCAGATCGCGCAGCCCTGGGCTCTCTAGGCCTCTCATTAGCAGAATCAATTCTTTCCAGCGTCTCAACGATTTCTTGCATGGACGGCCTGTTCCTCTGTTCTTTCTCGAGACAGTTGAGAGCCAGTTCTGCTATTTGTATTGCGGATCTAGAAGGATATCGCCCTTCCAAATGCGAATCCATTATTTTCTTTAACTTCCTCCTGTCAGACAGATGCGGCTTAATCCATTCAGTCAACTGATGCTGTCCGGATGGGCGGTTTGTGTCGAGTGCACGCAGTGCAGTCAACATTTCCACCAGAACGACTCCAAAACCATAGACGTCGCTCTTCACATACAAGTGCCCTACAAAGATAGAGATGCATCACAAAATTAGTACTGCTATTTTTCATTACACTTTGCAAAAATTTTGTTACATATAAGTAGGTATCTAGCAGATGATTTTTACCTGTGGCAACATACTCTGGGGCAGCATAACCGTGTGTGCCCATCACCTGCGTCGTCACGTGGGATTTACTGGCCGTTGGACCCAACTTTGCCAGGCCGAAATCAGATAACTTAGCATGGTAGGACTGTGATAAAAAAACACCAGAAACCAAGGCATTAGTACACAGTCAGATCACTTGACATCCCTTCAAAAACTGAATAAAGACACAGGATTATGCAATAATATAAATTACCCCATCAAGCAAGATGTTGGAAGCCTTGAAATCTCTATATATAACCTTGTTATCCAAAGAGTGCAAGAATGCAAGACCCCGAGCTGCACCAAGCAATATCTTGAGCCTGATCTCCCATGAAAGTGGCTGCACAGCAGAGCCCCCTGCACAACACCATCGGAAAACATAATATGTATATTACTAGTACAACCTTAATTAGATAATGCAGCAAGAATATAAACCACTTACGCCCAAAGAGATGGTTTTCTAAGCTGCCTTTTTGCATAAACTCGTAGACGAGCAGCAGCTCCGGACCCTCCAAACAGTAGCCCAACAGCTTAACCAGATTGGGATGAGAAAGTCCCCCGAGAAAATTCACCTCAGACTGCAAGGAAACAACAGGATTATTATTAGGAACATCACATCCATGTAATAATAGGAAGAGAATTAGGTATAGAAGTAGTAGTAGTAGTAGTAGCAGTACATGCCACTCTTGATATCCCTGCAGACTTTCAGAACTCAATCGCTTAACAGCAATGAGGGTTCCTCCTCCTCCTCCATGGCTGCTTCCATTTTTGCCGGCGTCGAGCCATCCTTTGTAGACTTTCCCGAATCCGCCCTCCCCGAGGACGGTGTCGCTCCTGAAGTTCCTTGTGGCGACTTTGAGTTCGGAATATGTGAAGATTCTCAAATTGGGATGGGGCAACATCGTCTGCCCAGCTGGAATTGATTCATCAATGCTTGATCCCGTCGCCGCCGAGAATCGGCTTGTGCCGGAGATGTTGCTGCTGTTGATTGATGATGATGTGGCATTCGTCGTCTGCGAGATGCCCCCTGCCCCTGCCAACGCCCAACGTGCACGATAATTAATTTTAAGAAAAAAAAATATATATACTACCATGTCACAGCCTCAAAAAGTCTTCTTGTGCGTCAAATTATCACATTTCGCCCCCCCCCCCCCCCCCAACTAAAATAAGAAGCGTCTCTAATTGAAAGGATACACCGGATTGAATTCATTGATATATACTACTAGTACTTTCTATCACACAGAAAAGTGTGAGAAAATCGGACAGGAAGATCAGCAAGAAAAATAAATATTTCATGTATATAACAAATACTACTCCATAAGCTTATGAAGGTGAAGGTGAAGGTGGAGGTGGAGGTGGTGTGTTATGTATACCTGAAGTGAAGTGGGTGTTGGAGGGAGGGCTTTGCTCGACGGCGGCGGAGGAGAGGCTGAAGCAAGTTCCCATGAGAAGTGGTCACCGGCGGCGTGTGATTGGAATTGATGATGGGAATTGGGAAGCGAATTTTGCATGGAAATTGAACAGAGTTTAATTTGTCCAAAGAGGCAAGAGGAAACCAAAAATTAGAATTCCATGGAATGAAAAATCTGATGTCCCAAAGGAGAAAAAGGAGAGAGAGGGGACTGGGGAGGGATTAAGGTAGGAAGAAAGCAAAGTCAAGTCAAATAGCGTGTCTATAGAAAATTTGAAGGGGATTGCCGAATGCCGACCCCAAACCCCTCCTCGCCGTGGTCACAGTCAACGGATCGGATGCCAATTTCTTCAACTCCGGCCGGCCCCATCAATATTTTTGTACTCCTTATAAATAAAGCAAGGCATGCAAATTGGAAAACGAAAATGGCAATAAATAGTACTCCCTTCCCTTCGTCCCACTAATACTGTCTCATTTCTTTTGGGCACGGTGGTATTTTATGTTCGAATAATTAGTATTTAATGTGGGGTATATTAGTATTTAAAGTATAGTTAAATTAGTAATTTATGTGATTTGATTGTAATGTATTTGAATTTTTAATTAATTTATTTATGTATGATATAATAGTTGTGTGTTTAAAATTTTAATATATTTATTTATTTTTTGGTAAGAATATATTTATATTTGAATATATTTATTTATTAATGTGATGTAGTGGTAGTGAGTTTAGTAATTAAAATATGTAATTATTTCCTAAAAGGGAAATGTAAATTGTAATGGGACGAAAAAAAAAATGGGACGGAATTAGTGGGACGGAGAGAGTAGTATTTTTCTTTTAAAATAAAAAAAATAAAAAGAACCACCTGAATTTCAACTTCTTAAAATTCACAAAGGGGTCCAACTGTAATAATTCGAAAAAGAGTGGCCTCACCGCCATTTTCGATCCAAACAATGAAACTGTGGAAGACATCATGTGTAACACCGCCATTTTCGGGGCTACGGAAAAAAAAAAAGGGTATTACTCTAGATGTTGCCGGCTCCGGAGTGAAGACTGATCCCACAAATCAACATGAGCTCTTTTCAGTGCGCTTTGGCCTCACTTACGCAAACTCTGAGAGACTTCCCAGTAGGTCACCCATCCTAAAATTATCCCAAGGCAAACACGCTTAACTTTGGAGTTCTTACAGGATGATTACCAATAAAGAAAGATACCTTGTTGGTATGAGTATCTTATTTCACTTCATTTAAGCTATTCTTCGGGGTATTACATCATGAGTTTTTTGGTAAACATTGACATATATGTGTCGGCAAAGATGTGTGGGAGCCCAAACGATACAAATTTACAAAGGGATGATAAAGGGGAGGGATAAGAGCCGAGTGGGAATCGAACCCCCAACCTATGGTTGGAAGACATGGAATATGATCAGTGGCGAAACTAGACTCTGAAAGATGGGAGGACCCAAATATGGTCGCAGAACCCAAACATTATATAGAAGCTATTAAAATAAATAAATCGGTTCGGGTTTGAATCAGTTCGATTCGGGGTTGGCTTAAGCTCGACTAATTAATTTTTCTAACACATTTTAATTACGCCAAAAACATGGTAAGCTCGATTAATTTAATAATTTAAAATTATACATAATTTTACTAGATAATTTGCTAAATATTTTTATATGAATATATTAAATTGTTTAATGAGTTTATAAAATGAGTTGGCGTTATCAAATTTAAAATTGTATGTAACCAAAAAAATTTAAAATTGTCATTTAAAATTGAATATAAGCTCAACTCGATTGTTTAAATTTAACGAACACTTATAAAATTATTTAAGAATAATAATCCAAATTACAATATATCACCACTAAAAGGATAAAGTGGTATCATAATTTTATAAATAAAAAGTAAAAAAAATAAAAAGAATTTTATACATGATTCTAGTCCATCTAAACAAATTCTAAACACAATTAAGGTGGGACTCGAACTATGAATCCCTATCAATTAATGTGCTTAATTACTAAAGAAAATAATAATAAAAAAATGTTATTTAGAAGAAGAGGGGTTGCAAATTTATACCTAAAATCATAATATTTTTATTTATGGAGAGGCCCAAGCACTCCCCTATATGGTGGTTTCGCCTCTGAATATTGACCACTTGGGTCAAGTCTTATTCCCTATTACATCATGAGTTGAACAACACATACATACACTGGCGATGGTGGTCGTCGAATTTCATATGTACTCCTATTTTACATAATAATCCATACATAACCAGGTGAAATATAGTAATTCAAAAACAGTAAAATAAGTTGAAAACTGTTTCATGGAAAACGAAAAACTTGTCATTGAGGTAATTGGAATTGAGAAAAGAGTGATACAATAACACAAAAAAACAAAGTAAATGGGTCCGTCCAGCTGGTTTAATTTGCTACTTGGTCAGAACTCACTCCGTACACAAATTAAATACTCCGAACCTATAAAACAAAAACTTAATATGAAAGGGGGATGGAATATTTATATATGTCCATTATTCAAAAGGGCGGGTTGAAAAATCGGAAAAACCTATACATGGCAGCTGCAGCTACTAGCAAACATAACTTGTAATTGAGCTTGTTAGGGTGTTATGTTCATACTTGTGCACTAGATGGTAAATTTTTTATGTATGTATCTTTGATTTGAATAAATGAATACTACTACTACTACTACTACTAATAATAATAATAATAATAATAATAATAATAATAATGTGTTTGTGTACTAGACTAGCTAGAGTGTTGTGTTATATGCCTCAAATTCTTTGTGGGATGCAGCAAGGGACAAAGCCCTTAGTCATGGGCATGAGCAAGGCTTTTGTTGAAGGTTGTAAAATGCAGCAAGGGACTAAGCCCTTAGTCATGGTCATGCCTAAAGCTATTATGGAAGGCTGGAAAATGCTAAATTTAGTAAATGGGTGGTTTTATTTTTGAGAGCAGTTTTAATTAAAAGGGAGCAGATTTGATATCTGATTTTTGATACGGTTTTTCCTCTCTTCTGCTCATTCCTCTTCTCTTCCAGATTTGCATCTTTTCCTTTTGCTGTAAAATCAATTTGAGTGCATCTTTGAGAGATTTGATTTGTAATTTGTACTCTCTATTCGGTTCTTAGTGAAGATCTTCGTCGTCCGTGGTTTTTCCCACTTTGGGTTTTCCACGTAAATCTTGTGTCTTAATTTATTTATTTTTCGTTCCGTTCTTCAATTTCATATCAAAGATCCATAAATTTCCTAACAAGTGGTATCAGAGCATATACAATTGAAGATGTCGTTTGCACGGTTCGAAATTGAGAAATTTGATGGCAAGATTTCGTTTACTACGTGGAAAATACAGATGCGGGTGCTTCTTGTTCAGAATGGCTTGAAGAAAGCGTTAGACGGAAAATCCAAGAAGCCTGCAACTATGAGTGACGAAGATTGGGCAGAACTAGATGAAAAAGCATTAACAGCAATTCAATTGATGTTATCGAAGGAAGTTCTGCGTGAAGTAGCTCATGAGGATTCTGCAGCAGGGATATGGTTAAAGCTCGAATCATTGTATATGACGAAGTCGTTTGCAAATAAACTTCGTCTTAAGGAACGTCTCTACACGATTCGAATGTCTGAAGGTACCCCGATTCAATCTCATCTAGATGAATTTAATTCGATTATTATGGATTTGGAAAATCTAGAGATTAAGATTGATGATGATGACAAAGCTGTGTTATTACTTGTCTCGTTGCCTCCTTCCTACAAACAATTTAGAGAAATTATGCTTTATGGTACTCAAGATACATTGAGTTTTGATGAGGTTAAATCAAGTTTGTTGTCCAAGGAAAAGCTTGATTATAATCCTAGTTCTGAAGATAAGGCAGATGGTTTGGTTGTTCGGGGAAGGAGTTTTCAGAAGAATTTTAGAGATAAGAAAAAAGATCGATCTAAATCAAGGGGACCAAAGACGAACAAGACTTGTAACTATTGTAAGAAGACAGGGCATGTGATTGCAGATTGCTACAAGTTGAAGAACAAGAAAGATAGAGAAAATAAAGAGAAGAAATCTGTTGAACCTGCAGAAGCTGATGTCGTTCAAACAGAATCCGATGGTGATCCTGTTCTTACAGCATTGACAGAACACCGGTCTAAAAGTGATTGGATTTTAGATTCTGGGTGCACATTTCATATTTGTCCCAATCGGGATTGGTTTACTACTTATGATGAAAAAGTTGGTGGTGTAGTATTGATGGGAAATGATGCACAGTGTAATGTTGTTGGTATTGGTTCAGTTCAGATTAAAACCCATGATGGTTGTGTTCGAGTTCTTACTAATGTTCGACATGTCCCTGATGTGAAGAGAAATCTGATTTCACTTGGTACCTTGGAATCTCTAGGGTACAAATACACAGGTGAAGGTGGAGTTTTAAAGATTTCTACAGGTTCCCGTACAATTATGAAAGCAAATCGAGTTGGAAGTTTGTATGTACTTCAAGGTTGCACATTAACAGGTTCTGCAGCAGTTGCTTCGCCATCCTCTGACGAGACTACTTTCACTCAATTGTGGCATATGCGTTTGGGCCATATAAGTGAAAAGGGATTGAAAGTTCTAAGTTCACGTGGTCTTCTTGGTGATCAAGGAATCAGTAAATTAGAGTTCTGCGAACATTGTGTTTTTGGTAAGCAGAAAAGAGTCAGCTTCTCTACTGGAATTCACTCTACTCATGGTATTCTAGATTATATTCATTCCGATTTATGGGGTCCGTCAAGGGTTCCATCATTTACTGGGAAAAGATACATGATGACATTGATTGATGATTTTTCTCGGAAGACATGGGTATATTTTTTGAAGCTGAAAAGTGAAGCATTGATCACATTCAAGAATTGGAAGACTCTTGTGGAAAATCAGACTGGTAGGAAAGTCAAAACACTTAGAACTGATCGTGGATTGGAATTCTGCAGTGGCGAGTTCAATTCATTTTGTGCATCCCATGGTATCAAGAGGCATAAGACATTGCCAAGGAAGCCTCAACAAAATGGTGTGGCAGAACGAATCAATCGAACTCTTTTGGAGAGAGCTCGTTGTATGCTCTCTAATGCTGGATTATGGCATCGACGTGATTTATGGGTTGAAGCTGTTGCAACCTCCTGTTATTTGGTAAATCGGTCTCCACATTCTGCTATTGATTTCAAAATTCCAGAAGAAGTTTGGTCAGGTAACTCTGTTGATTATTCATCTCTGCGTATTTTTGGATGTCCTGCTTATGTACATGTTGATGATGGAAAATTGTCTCCTAGAGCCATCAAGTGTGTATTTCTTGGTTACTCATCCGAATCAAAAGGATATCGTTTATGGCGTGCAGATGGTAAATCACGACATGTGATTTTAAGTCGTGATGTTACCTTTAATGAGAAGCCAATGTTGTCTTCTGGGAAGAATTCAACTATTACATCTTCTTTAGTCAATGAAGATGAGCAACAGAAAATTGGTGAGAAGGTGGAGCTACCATTGGAGTTGACGGTGAAAGATGTACAAAAGACATCTGTTGGTGAGTCAAGTTCAGGCCCTATGCAAGTAGGTGAGTCGAGTTCGGATTCTGCAACCTTACAAGACACTTCCATTGCCAAAAATCGACCAAGGAGAGAAATTAAGCTTCCTGCAAGGTATTCTGAAGATTATGTAATGGCATATGCATTATCTGTTGGACAAGAAGCACTTGAAAATGATGAGCCTGCCAGTTATTCAGAAGCTACTTCTTGTCTTGAATCTTCAAAATGGGTGGCTGCAATGGAAGATGAAATTCAAAGTCTCCATAAGAATGGAACTTGGGAACTTGTTGATCTTCCTAAAGGTAGGAGTCCCTTAAGATGTAAATGGATATTCAAGAAAAAGGAAGGCATTCCAGGGGTTGAAGAACCTCGTTGCAAAGCACGGTTGGTCGTTAAAGGTTTCAGTCAACGTGAAGGTATTGACTTTAATGAAATTTTCTCACCTGTTGTTCGACATACTTCTATACGTGTTTTGCTAGGTCTTGTTGCTATGTTTGACATGGAGTTGGAGCAACTTGACGTAAAAACAGCCTTTCTTCATGGTGATCTTGAAGAAGAAATATATATGGATCAACCGGAGGGATTCGTTGTTGCGGGGAAAGAGAATCATGTTTGTAAATTGAAGAAGTCTCTTTATGGATTGAAGCAAGCCCCGCGACAATGGTATATAAGGTTTGATTCATTTATGATTCAACAAGGATATTCCCGTAGCAAATATGATGATTGCATTTATTTTAAAGAGTTTTCTAATGGCTCTTTTGTGTATTTGCTACTTTATGTGGATGACATGTTGGTTGCTTCATGTGACATGTCTTGTATTGTTAAGTTGAAGTCACAACTTAGTAGGGAATTTGATATGAAAGAATTGGGAGCTGCTAGTAAGATTCTTGGGATGGAAATAAGTAGAGATCGAAAAGTTGGAAAATTATTTCTTTCCCAAAGGAAGTATGTTGAGAAGATACTTGATCGCTTTAATATGAGTTCTTGTAAAGCTGTATCTACTCCATTAGCTGCTCATTTCAGGTTGTCTGAAGATATGTGCCCTCGATCAGAGGATGAGATGCGGGAGATGACCAATATTCCCTATTCGAGTGCAGTTGGAAGCCTAATGTATACAATGGTATGTACAAGGCCTGATTTAGCATATGCTGTGAGTGTTGTGAGTCGTTATATGCACAATCCTGGAAAGGCTCATTGGGCTGCTGTTAAGTGGATCTTGCGGTACTTGAAAGGTACATCACATCTTGGCTTGGTTTTTGATAAAAATAAGTCTACTTCTTTAGATGTGACTGGTTATGTTGATTCTGACTATGCTGGAGATCTTGATCGAAGGCGTTCTCTTTCTGGATATATTTTTACTTTGTGTGGCTGTTCTATTTCTTGGAAGTCATCTCTACAGTCTATTGCTGCTTTGTCAACTACAGAAGCAGAGTATATATCAGCTACAGAAGGTGTTAAAGAGGCACTTTGGCTTCGAGGTCTTGTTGTAGAGCTTGGTTTTGCTCAAAAGGTTCTTGTGGTTTTCTGTGACAGCCAGAGTGCTATACATCTGACAAAGAACAACTGTTATCATGATAAAACCAAGCACATTCCTGTCAGATATCATTTTATTCGGGATACAGTCGCTGAAGGTGAAGTTGTGGTTCAAAAGATACATACATCTGAGAATCCCGCTGATATGTTAACCAAGCCACTTCCTATTACCAAGTTTCAACATTGTTTGGACTTGGTTAATGTTAGCAGCAGCTGTTGATCGTCCCTTGGGGACGTTATGACGACGAAGATATGAGATGAATCGAATTTTCGGCAAGGTGGAGATTGTTGTGTTATATGCCTCAAATTCTTTGTGGGATGCAGCAAGGGACAAAGCCCTTAGTCATGGGCATGAGCAAGGCTTTTGTTGAAGGTTGTAAAATGCAGCAAGGGACTAAGCCCTTAGTCATGGTCATGCCTAAAGCTATTATGGAAGGCTGGAAAATGCTAAATTTAGTAAATGAGTGGTTTTATTTTTGAGAGCAGTTTTAATTAAAAGGGAGCATATTTGATATCTGATTTTTGATACGGTTTTTCCTCTCTTCTGCTCATTCCTCTTCTCTTCCAGATTTGCATCTTTTCCTTTTGCTGTAAAATCAATTTGAGTGCATCTTTGAGAGATTTGATTTGTAATTTGTACTCTCTATTCGGTTCTTAGTGAAGATCTTCGTCGTCCGTGGTTTTTCCCACTTTGGGTTTTCCACGTAAATCTTGTGTCTTAATTTATTTATTTTTCGTTCCGTTCTTCAATTTCATATCAAAGATCCATAAATTTCCTAACATAGAGTATGTAGGATAAGCATGGAGGGCTTGGGGGGGGGGGGGGGGAATAGGGGTGAAAGCGGTACGGTAAATATTCGACCGATCCGATGTCGTATTAGATTATATTTGAATCTGAATCCGTTTTCGACTATTCGGCCGGATATTTCAATATCCGTATCCGAATCCGAATCCGTATTTTAATATCCGCATTCGTATTCGTATTCAAAAATATCTGACCGTATCCGAGAATATCCGACCGTATCCGAAAATTGATAGGATATTATCCGGATTTTAAATATGAATATCCGAATATATTAATATATTCTTATTTAATATTAAAAATTATTAATAATTATAAATAAATATTAAATTTTCAAAAAAAATTATAAAAAATTATCCGATAATCTGTATCCGATTGAATCCGTATCCGTCATATATCCATCCTGTCTCTTGAGTTCTTTACTACTTGGGCTTTCCCTCCTGACGAGATTCGACCACTTCTGACTGCTGAGTGCTGATATGGCTGGAGTCTGTTTTCTCCATAGTTGATTCATTTGGTTGTCTCTGCTTCTCTTCCCCCTCGTTTCTGTAGGTTTTTTATTGTTACCCTTTGCCGACGCTTCATCTGCGTCACCTTGTTACAAAAAAAAAAAAAAAAAAAAATACATACAGTACACTCTGCAAGAACACACCCATCTCATACTATTGGCTGTTGTTAAATTATGCACACATATTGTTGAATAATTGTGTATGATTCAACAATCCAGGCAGGCAGCCGATATTGTCGATTCTTACACGCACATACTGACATACACTCCGTGAATGGTGGTGGTGCACTACACGAGACAGAATATTAATGTGTTGCACATTTTTCTCACGTTCCAAAACCAATTAAAATTAAAATAAAATCAATTAATTAAATCCAAATGTACTAACTGGTTATGCATGCCAGGGCAACCACCAATACCATTATTATTACACATCAGCAACAAAGTGGGAAAAAAGGACAAATACGTCCATTTTCTTTTCAAAAAATTCAAATCAGTACTTTTTCTATTTTATTATCAAAACAGTCCTCTACAAATGCTAATTATGTCCAAATCAGTCATTTTTTCACTAATTATATTCTAATTGCTGACGTGGCAAGGGTTTTAATTTAAACCTGATACGTGTGCATAATATTAGTCATTTTTCTTTTATCTTTTGCCAATTCAGTCCTAAACTTTTGTTTTGTTCTATTTATCCTCTACCACAATCACTCATTTTTATATTAATTGGCCTCCAATCTTTCAAATTATTTCATTTTGGGTCCAAAATCTTAAATTTTTTATTGTTACTAATCCATTTATCAAATAAATGCACAACATACTTCCGTAAATAAAATTAAATATCAAACCTCATACATTGGGTTTGACCGCCTTGTTACCGGGTCTTCGAAGTTCCGGATTTTACGGACTCTCTCTAACCACCCGACCGTAACCGATGGTTCATTAGTTCTGGTTTCCTTCAGAAACAATCAGCACAATCATACTTTGTGGACAATAAAATTCAGGCTATTTTTTAATATTTTTAATAATATTTTTTAATATTTTTTTCAATAAAACCAAGGCTTCCTGTATCCATAACCTTCCAAAAATTCAAGTTAAATCATTTACTCAAACATTGCTACATCCTAAGGTAGGACACAAAGTAAGATTATGTTGATTGTTGCTGAAGGAAACCAAAACCAATGAACCATCGGTTGCTGTCGGGTGGTTAGAGAGAATCCGTAAAATTCCGGTACTTGAAAGACCCGATAACAAAGCAGGCAAACCCAATGTATGAGGTTTGGTGTTTAATTTTATTTATGGAAGTATGTTGGGCATTTATTTAATAAATGAATTGGTAATAATAAAAAATTTAAGGTTCTGGGCCTAAAATGAAATAATTTGAAAAGTTGGAGGCCAATTAATATAAAAATGACCGATTTGGGTAAAGGACTAAATAGAACAAAACAAAAGTTTATGACTGAATTGGCAAAAGATAAAAGAAAAATGACTAATATTATGCCCACTTGTCAGATTTAAATTAAAACCCTTGCCATGTCAGCAATTAGAATATAATTAGTGAAAAAAGGATTGATTTGGACATAATTAGCATTTGTAGAGGACTGTTTTGGTAATAAAACAGAAAAATGACTGATTTGAATTTTTGGAAAAGATAATCGACAAATTTGTCTTTTTTTCCCAACAAAGTGTAACTCCCACTATCACCTTTTCACTCCCACAAACCAATATAGGATAGGACAACTTTATATCTCCATTGGTCCTAATAAGAAATAGAAGTATTATATTGTTTGTGTTCTGTCTTGATATTGTTATATGAAAAGTTCACTCATGTCATATCCCTATATTAATCAGGCATGGTGATGCAAAGTGCTCAACAGTATATGGAAAAAAAAAAAAGAAGAAAAAATCAGTATTAATTGAATAAAGAATGATGCTACTGCTACAATATGTGGTCTATGAATTAGAAGCATTAATTAAATAATTTGACAAAATGAAAATTCCAGTCATGCCCTTTGGTTGACAAGTTCTTTCAATCAAGAATATTTTGTGAACCATTCATTATTTCATTAATATGTATTGAATCATTATATAATACCATAATTTATATAGAAGTATATTGAAATACACACACACATATTGGTTACAAATGGTCACACATCTTAGAAGAAGGTGATAAGTTTTCCACAATCATAATAACATAATGGAGAGAATTTTATACTCTAGTATTTAATTGGATTATGTATAAGTTTACATAGAAAATGTATTAAAATATTATCCACAATCCAAATATAGTTCCACCTTTACATGCCTTTTTAATTCTTTTCGGTTATTAAAAGACTTAAAGTTACTATTTGAGCCACTATAGACAAGTCTATACTCTATAGGATTGATGAATATGGAAAAGGGTTATATGTTGGGGGAAAATGACAACATAAAGCAAGGACTAAAGTTCCTTTTCTTTAATAAAAAATTGTAAAACTAAAATGGTAGAGATATATTAGTAGTGTTTTAGCCACTGTTTTTTTTTTATTTTTTTAAAAAAATTATATATCAACTTGTGAGATTATACATGGGCAAACTACTAAAAAAAAACCCACACCAAACAAAAATTCCTCCAAGGTACCCCTATAACTTTTATTCACTTTAGCCCCCTAGAGAGATAAAACTTTGCTAAAACTACCTATTATACCCTCAAAACACAAAAATAATGAAAAATGCTTGAAAATCATTCTAAAAAATTTAATACTATAAAAAATATACTTATAACTTTCAAATCACTATAAATAAAATAATAAACATCTAAAAATAAAAAATTATAAGCAAAATTATAAAAAGAAGAAAATGAATCAGGAAGAAATAAATTCGTTAATATATGATTATGGACTATATTTACAAACTATGGAAGAAAGAATCGAAAATTGGAATGACATTGTTTATACTATGCTTATATTTTTAACTGAATATAATCAAAAGATATATCCCTATTCGGAAGAAAAAAGTTTTTGGGACAGAATAATTTTACTAAGAATAGGATCAGATAGTGAAAATTATGATGAAGAAATACCAGACAATTTAAGTAATTATGGTGAATACTATTTTTCTGATTAAATACAACCAGTAACACAATAAAATAAATTCAAACATTTTCATTCAACCCCTTTTTTTAAAAAAAATTGGTATCAGAGCCCAGAACGATTAATCTGGACATGAGTAACCATAATAATAATGATCATATATTAAACTATCATATGTCAAGATTAAGATTAGATACTTCAGAACAACTATACCCAGAATATATTCCAACAGCAAGATATCCTTTAGATGAAAATCAAGAAATAGATTATCCACTAAGTACGATTAATCCACTCGACACTGAAAACTATATAATAAATAGAAATGATGAATATGCACAAAATAACACTGAGAGCTTGATGATACAAGCAAGAATTGAAAGAGCATTTCTAAACAGAATAAGAGGATTAGAACCACAAATAAGACCACTTACAGAAATAAGAACCAACGATGACCGAAGATTTTTAACACCCACATTTAATCCTGATCATGAAATAAGCCAAAGGGAAATAGAAAATATGGATCAATAAATAGAAGAAAGAAAAACATACATAGACAGAAGAAGAAGAAGATTAAATAGATTGCAAAACGATGAAGAATTTGGAATAAGACTAGGAAATAGAGGAAAAAGATTACTTTGGATAGGAAACTATATAATCGAAACGGAAGAATATAATGGTAATTTAATACAAATTATATCAAAAAGAGATGAAGAACAAGAGTTATTATCACAAGTTAAATTAACTATAATCAACAATGAAATTACAACTTACAGAATGTTTCCAGGATATATAATACATAACACCATGTTTACTAGAGCACCTTCACCCGAATTTTCAGATCAAGAATCAAATTATAGTGAAGACTAATAAAATGCCAGGAATAAAGTTAGAAAATGAAACATTAGAAGGATTGACTAATAAAATTCATGAAATAAAAAGACAACCACAAGATATAAGTACCATAATAATGAAACAAAAATTATTAAGAATAAAATTCAAGATTTCTAAAATGATAGATGAAAGTGAAGCATATGTAATTATACAAAAACATATAGATCCAGAAAAAGAAGAATCAGAATTAATAAAAGAATGGTATTTAAACGAATTAGAAATAATAGAAATAGAAGAATTAGAAAGGGAAAATGAAATAGATGAAGTAAACGACTTCATTCGAAACATAAGAAATATTAGAAGATGAGTTATCTAGAAGATTTAGAAACAATAAAAGATGGAATTAAACTAATAAAAGAACTAATGATAAGTCTAGATACAAGACTCTACAATATAGAAAGATACATAGACAAAACAATAATTAAAACTCCACAAAAGCAAGTAGAATTAGAAAAGTCACTCCCACTACCGAAATGGGAGAAGACACCAGAACCAGGAAGTCTCGATCATAGAGTAATGATGAAAGAAATAGAAAAACTAAACAAACAAAACAAAATTAGAATTCTTATAGACAAAGTAGAAAAATTAAAAAAGATAAATGAAGAACTAAATGAAGATAAATTAGAAAGTAGAGAAGATAAAGAAGAAACAGAATGAATACAAGTATAGAAGACTTAATAAATGAATTAAGTAGTGATTTAGAACGACTAAATTTAGAACCAATATATACAGGAACATTTTCAGAAACAGAATTAGAAACTAACGAAAGCGATTTGGAAGAACAACATAAAGTCTTTATGAATAATCATAGATTATATTTACCATCATCAGAAGTAGTTGGAGAAACTAGCACTACTTTGCCAAGAGAAGGAGTAACAGGAACTATACCAATGGAAGTAGATCAAACTACAAATAGACAAAATGTATACAATTATCAAAGTAGATTACAAAATTTACCTTCAAGAAATTTTCCAATAAGAAAAACAACCTCTAAAAAAGAAATTTGGAAATACAATGAAGATTTTGAGTTAAAAGAAACAAGAATAGGAAATGTGAGACCAGGAGATGCAATATTCCTAAACCTGGATTGTCTTAAACAGCCAAGTCTAGAACTAGAAAAATGGAAACAGATAATAAGAATACATTTAATGTCAGAAGAAAGTACGTCAAAAGCAAAAACATTAAAAATATGGAATTTAGTCCAAGGAAATGTGGCACAATTCCTTGCAGGATTTCTTCAAATACAAAACAAACTTATATGAATACAATTACTCAAGGATTTGGACAAGATGTAAACACATGAATAGAGGAATTTATCAATATCATACAAGAAGAATTCCTAGGAGTACAGAGCTTAGATAACAATGCTATAATAGAAGAACGAGATCAAGCGTTACTAAGATTAAATAAAATAAGACTAAGAGATTTATGCTTTTTTGATCAATTCTCTGAACAATTTAAAAGCTACTATTATACAGCTTATACAAGCTCACAAAATAATGAACACACCATGAACTCTATATTTTCAAAACTACCATCACCATGGGGTGAATATATGTGGAAAACATGGATTCAAAATAAAAATGACTATCCGAATAATTTAGGAAGCCGAATAAGATTAATAAGACAGGTAATAACTGAGTTATGTTACCAAAGAAAAATATTAGACCACACTAAAATATATAATAAAGCTGCTGATTTCTGTTGTCAAGAAAATGCAGAAAATTTAGAATGGGGAAAAAATAAATCATATAGAAAAAATAAGAGATTTAAAAAATTTAAACCAATAAAAAGAAAATTTAAGAAAGGAAAAAGATTTAAAATCTTTAATAAGAAAAAATTCTTTAAGCAAAAATTTGGAAGAAAATATTGTAAAAGAAGAAATGATAAAAGACATAATAAAAAGAATCCAACTACATGTAAATGTTATAACTGTGGAGAAATAGGACACTTTGCAAGTGATTGTACAAAACCAAAGAAAAAACAAGTAAGATTTATGGAATATGATATTATAGATGAACAAATATTCAAAGAAATAGAATTAGATCTAGAAAGTATAAGTGAACCAGAATCAGGAGATGATATATATGAAGTAAAATTATCTGAAATAGAAAATGAATAAAGATAAAGAAATAATCACAGAAGAACAAGAGGAAACAAAAGAAATAGAATATGTAGAACAATATAAAGGACAAAGAGGATATGCAATAAAAGCTATCTTAAGTCCAGAATAAATTAATAAAATACAAGGATTAGATCTAAAACATGGATTCAAGCATACAAATTTTAATATACTATCAAGAACATTCTCAAGAAATAATATAGTAATTCATGAATATCATGAACTAGAAAAAACAGTAGATGTATGTAACACTAATACTACTCTAAAACTGCACCTTTTAACAAAAGATATAGTAAATAAAGGGCTAGAAAAATTAAGTAGAAAGAAAACAGAGAAAATACAATACGTACATTTAGCAGGAGTAAAGATTCTAATAAAATCTTTATTTAGAAGTGGAATAGACTTACCAGTAACAATAAACCTACATGATTCAAGATTATTAAATCCACAAGACTCACACTTGGGAACTATTAATGGAAACTTAATTTACCAAAAACTATTATTTACATGTTACCCAAACTATTGTGTATCTTTACAAGATCAAAATATAGACGAAACATTAACCCTATACATAAAAGTACATAGGAATGATGTAATGAAAAATGAAAGTAAAATATTTACAGTACATTATAGTGCTTTTTATAGCTACCTAAATAGCAATAGACTAAAACCTTAAGATGATAAAAAGACAATAGAAATACATGAAGCATGTAGAGACACAATAGCAGATCTAATATTACCAGAATTGAATAATCCAACGTTACAAGATGATTGGATAATTGATCTTGCAGACAAGAAAAATACAATAGAAATTGAAAAAACCATTAGAAAATAGGAGACCACAATTATCCTATGTAGGAAGAACAATGAGTAGCAGAAAAAGTATAGATTATAGCCCAAGAACAAATCTAATACTTGATCAACCAAGACATAGTATTGATATTCCATACGCAAAGAGTAAACAAAAAGCCCAAACCTGGAGAATTAATATAGAATATTATAATGGCACAAACTGGATAAAAGAACCAAATATATTAGTAGACACTGGAGCTGGTAAGAATCATATAGGAAAAACTTGTATAAATGGATTAACAAAGCATATAGAAACAGAATATAGATATACTACTTTTGAAGGAGAAGTAAAAAGAGTAAATGAAATAGTAATAGTACCAATAA
The DNA here is from genome assembly GCA_030278955.1 of Hygrophila difformis. Classification (NCBI taxonomy): domain Eukaryota; kingdom Viridiplantae; phylum Streptophyta; class Magnoliopsida; order Lamiales; family Acanthaceae; genus Hygrophila; species Hygrophila difformis. The sequence goes on from JAOANR010000004.1 coordinate 53,195,946, forward strand.
AACTAGGTACAGACTTAATAGAAGAAGTAAAATGTTATGTAGCAGAAGAAGAAGGAACATCTAGTAGCACCTATCATGTCTTGTTAGGAAATGAGTTTTTAGACTCATTAAACAAATATACGATAACAGGAGAAATTTTTAGTGGAAAAACAAAAAATGGAAAAGCTTTCGTAATAGGAAAAGCATATATATGAAAGAAATTAGATTTCCAACAACAGTATACCTAGAGTTAACTATACTACAAACAAATATGACCGCATGTGCTATACTATATACATGAGCAGAAATCACATTAATACAAGAACATTTAATAAAAGAATGGGAAGTAAATAAAAGACCAATAGAAGTACATGGAGCTACTGGACATAGTCTAATTATTAATAAAATAGCTAAAGATGTTCAAATAATTTTAGGTAATAAAATATTTACAATACAAGAAGTATATGTTAGCCCAGTAAAGACAATTGATGTATTATTAGGGACATATTTTACAAGTTTATTTCAAAGCTTTAGAGTAGATAGATATAATATCCAACTTAGGTCAGCATGTAACCACTATATTACTATTCCGATAATAAGGAAACCATACAGAGTGCTTCAGAAACGTGGTGAAAAAGGAGAAATTATAAAACAACCAATTAATTACTATATAAAATTTAAAATCCACAAAATTAAAAAACAAGTGCTAATTCAAAAGCCAGAAGATTTTGATAGATATGAACTTCATGAAACAATAAAATACATCTCTGAGAACTATGGAGAAAATCCAATTGAAAAATGAAATCTTAAAAAAATATATGCAGAATTAAAAATGAAAAACGATGATATAATAATAAGAACTCAACCGATGATGCATAATCAAGAAGATATTGAAGAACTTCGAAAACAAATAAATGAATTGTTAGAATTAGATCTTATTCAAGAATCTATAGCAGAACATAATAGTCAAGCTTTCTTGGTTAGAAATCGTAGTGAACAAATAAGAAAGAAACCAAGGTTAGTAATAAACTATAAGGAACTAAACAAAAATATGATATTTGATGGATATTTTCTACCTAACAAAGAAAATCTAATAGGATTAGCTAGATGGAGATCTATCTATTCAAAATTTGATTGTAAAAATGGATTCTGGCAAATTAAAATGCATCCAGAAAGTATAAAATACACAGCCTTTAGTACACCACAAGGACACTATGAATGGAAGGTTATGCCGTTTGGAATAAAAAAAATGGACCACAAATATTTCAAAGAAAAATGGATAAAACATTTAAAAAATTTAGTAACTTTATATTTGTATACGTAGATGATATACTAATAGCCTCAAACACTATAGAAGAACATAAAAAACATTTAGATATATTTGCAAAACTTTGTAAAGATCATGGATTAATTTTATCAGAAAAGAAAGCAGAAATATTCAAAGATGAAATAGAATTTTTGGGTCTAATATTAAATAAACTTGGAATTAAAATGCAACCACACATAAGTACAAAACTTGTTAAAATGCCTGATGAACTTAGGAATAAACTAAACATACAAAGATTTCTTGGAATTCTAAATTATGCAGAAGGATTTATATCAAATTTAGCAAAAAAGACAAATGATCTAAGAAAATTGATCAGAAAAAAATAATAAAATAGGATGGAATGATCAACATACTGAAATTGTCAAACAATTGAAAGAAGAATGCTCCAAATTACCACCGTTAAGATTACCCGACGAAAAAGATAATTTAATAGTACAAACCGATAGCTCAGACTACCATTGGGCAGGATTATTAAAAACCGATACTGGTGAAATCTGTAGATATGCATCCGGAACATTACAAGGAGCAACCATAAACTATAGTACAAATGAAAAAGAATTACTTGCAGTGATTAAATCAATAGATAAATTTTCATTTTGGTTATTAAGTAGAAAGTTTAAAGTATTAACTGACAATACACAAGTAGAACCTTTAATTTACAATAAAGTTCCAAATAAACCCCAATATAGAAGAATAATAAGATATCAGACTTTCTTGTCAATGTACGACTTTACTATTGAATATATTAAAGGGACTGAAAATTATCTAGCTGATTTTTTGAGCAGGAACCCTGAATATGGAGAACAATGAACAATGGGATGATGCTGGTCTGACTGACCACATTTACAATGAAACAGATCGACTACAAAAACTACTCCAGTCGACTATGGACAGACAACTAAAACTACAACAATTAATTGTTGGGAGCTTTATGGACGAACATAAGACTATCAATGACGATATATATGAATGTAACAAATGTTTGCAGGGATTACTAACTACTATGGAAGAATACTTTTATACCCCTGAAGAACTAAATACTGGTGTTTCAAACCAGGAAGGGAAAGCTAATCCTGTTCCAAAAGAGGACAAACAAGCAAAACAATCTGGGGATGCAAGACCTTCGACCTCGTCGAAAAACATTGCAGAAACTAAGAAGTATTTTTGCGACAATATTCCTCAACCAACACCCATTAGCCCTAAAACAAGAAACTTTTTAGCAGAATACCATACCCTGAGCAGCTACATATACTCTTTACCCAGACAAGAAACATCATTTTACACAGAATTCACCAAATCCCTACATCCACAAGTAACTATTTTACCAGGCTGCGACCCAAACTTTGTTTCGAACTGTTTCAAATTCGGCTTTATCAGAACTATTTTCCTGTCCCCTTTACGAACCGAAATATCCAAATTACCTGTATTAGTTGAAGGCCTAAACATAAGACCAAAAACCCAGAAACTGAAAATATTTTTCTATCAGTCCAGAAGTCAAACACTCTTCCTACCATCTTGCTATTGCAGAAGAAATCACTAAACCAGAAAGTTATCCTCAAGACTATGGAACCCTAAAACAGAAATCTTTAATGACAAATATGTAACACCCCCGTTTTCCTACTCTTAGTTTCACAACGGAAGCCTCAATTAGGAACCCGGAGTTGTTACCGCCACGCCTCTTAATTAAGCTCGCTTAGGCCTAGCCCTGGCTAACTTAATTAATTGGCGATAAGGCTAATTAAATAAAGTATTGTACAAGGTTAAAATCATGACTTTATTCATTACAAAATATAATATATCAGAGTTTGCAAACTATGACGACTAAGGCTTGTCGCCCCCAAAGTAACTCGACATAGTATTTTAAAATTTAAAAATTTAGTTTAACTAGTAATATAATATAATATATATATATATATATCTGGTTAAAAGAAATTCCGATACCCATGCCCGTGCCCATGCTTCTAGTCATCACCACATATGTCAAACCTGAAAAGAGTGCATGCATAATTTATCAGCACACCGGCTGAGTAAATAAATTTATACTCTTTAGGACAAAATTTAAATATAATTGACTCAAGCAGTAAATAGCATGTCAAACCGTTAAAACTCTGATTCTCTGTTTCATGTAGCTCAACTATGACGTCTACACCCGGGATATCTCATAGGACCTAGCATACTTTCATAGTATACAAGAGCGGCCCTCCCTTGCAACTAAAACTGACTGTGAGACCCTTGGCCTACACAATCCTCTTTTAATGCTTTTACGAAGATAACCCCAATTGGAGTATATCCCGTATAATATAATCTCAATAATTCACATGCCACATACTGGAAATATAATTTTCACATGCATGGCTTAGCCCAAAAATGTTTAAACTCATAATGTGGCATTTCCTCTGCATAAACTTATTTGCATGGATAATCCTAAAATTATTTAAAGCAATAAGGAATTAAACATGCAAAAATTAACATTAGGACAATACCCGCAGAATATAAATTTACTTACAATCTCCCCAGCTATAGCCTATTCAACTCCGGGACTGCAACTACCTCCTGGGACTGCAACTATTCCAGCACTTCCCTATTATAATACCACTCACTATTAATAATTATAACTATTATATATATATATATATATATATATATATATATATATATATATTTTTCCCTACACACTCTCTTTCTCTCTCGATTTTCTTCCTGACTCTAACTTTCTTACTTCTCTTGCCTTGAAAGAAACTAAAGAGAAATCCTCCTATTTATAGGAGAAAAATCCGTGGTCTCCAAGTTCCCTCATTTTATTTATTATATATTTTTTTTCATATATTATTATTATTTTATCCATTTTGTTATCTATCACTTCAAAGAGTACCAGTCTTATTTCTCTTTACTGACCTCAGGTACTATTCTTTGTCATATTTCTTCCTCCATCCGTCCATACTCCAATTTCTTTTTATTTCTTATTGCTATCTTGCTAAGATTTTATCCATTGTTGTTCATCTTTGTACTATTTCTCTATTTATTTTTCTAGATCTTTTTAGTGCTTATATTTTATTACTTTATCATTATTTATTAGTTTGAATTTTTCTACTTGCTATGCACGTTCGACATTATTATTGGTACATAGTACATCTAGTTTTTTTTTCTTTTTCTTTTTCATTTCTACTTTCTTTCTCTATTTTTATTTAATATTTTATTCTTGTCATTATATAATCCATTATTGTAGTTCGTACTAATCCTCTATTTATCCTTTTGGTACCAATTATTGGTACTTATCATCCCTTTTTCTTTATTTTATTTAATGATATACTTAACTTATAAATATACTTACTACTACTACTATTATTATTATTACCATTACTCTCAAATTTTATCATCTCTGCATGTACCTTTTTTTTATTTTTCTTTTTATCTATTATTTTCTTTTTATTATTCATCTCTAGATCCCTCCATCTTGCATGTCTTCATGATGCATGGGTTATTCCTTATACCAACCAATCGGTGTTTGTTCCTTTATTTTATCAATCTACTTATCTTTATTTATTTATTTATTCCATAATCATTGCTCTATTTTAAGTACATATATATTTATCCATCACTATTTACTAGGTCCTATTATTTATTATAATATTTTGTTGAATCTCTTTTATCATTCTTGTCACTCTCAAATTGCATGCATGTACCATGCATACACAAAATTAATGCCACACATCTTATCATTTTTATTTTATTATTATTAATTTATCTATACATATATATTTTTAAATCTTATTTTTATTTATTTATTATTTTATTTAAGGTTGCACAAATAATTGGTGCAACCACTGTATCATTTTACTTTATTTATTTTCTTATTATTATTATTATTATTTTTTTTTAGAAAAAATATCCTTTCCTCATTTATATTTATCTTTAAATTTTATTCTTCAAATTATCCTTGATCTCCAAGCAGTAATACACGTTTTTTTTCTTTTCACTTTATGCCATGCACCAATTATTGGTGCATGGTGAATTATTATTATTACTATTATTATTTTTAAGAAAGAGAAAAAGAAAAGAAGTAAAAATTAATTTTACTTATTTATACAAATTAAATGACAAGTAGGATTTGGACATACAACCTTTAGTTTATGAGTCCACTTAATTACTCAATTAGTCATGGAAATTTCATGTCATATCTTGATTTTAAATAAATTTATTTTTAAGATGTTAGAATCCCTATTACTTAAAAATATTGCATAGTAGTTAATAAAACTTAAATATCTTTCTTCCAAATATTCAACTTTTTCCTACTATAAGATATTCTTCTATCATCCGTTGTTTAAACTGGGGAAATAATTCATTCCTCATAACAACGTTCCAAAAATTGCAACTTAAGTCCTATTAAATCTAATCTACAGTAGACAATATTTCAACTAAACTATCTCTTTCTTTTTCTCTTAAATAAAACATTATAACTAATTTACTGGATATTACAAAATACATCTACTTCAAAAGAGCAATGAGAATACGTGCTGTCCATGAACAGATGAAAAGACTATACAACCAAGGCGCATGAATCTTTTTTGGAAATGAAGAAATCGTAATGATTGAACAATTGAACACTTCAGGATTCAGATCAGGAAATTTAGCAGGACTAATTCAGAAATTTGACACATACAATTTTGAATGCTCAGAAGAAGTTAAGAGTATCTGGAAGAAAGCAGTAGAGAAATCCACCACAAGCCTGAAAACAAGAACATTTCTTCGGAAAGAGACAACGAAATGAAGTAAGCAGTGACGACAGAGAGGACCAATGTAGCACCAAGAAAAGAATAATGCGGCAAGACGTATGCAATGACGCAATTGAACAAGAAGACAAGAACAAAATAATGCAGCAAGACGTATGCAATGACGTAATTAGACAACAAGACAAAGAGGACGGCTAATAATGCAGGATTAAAAAGAAGAAAAATGACAGCTATGGAATCTCAATAATGGAAGAAAAAGGAAGGACGGAGATAAGGCCACGTAAATCAATTCAGAACCACATGATCCCCAAGACTCCATCTATAAAAGGAGGAATGATTCACGAAGGATGCAGAAGTGAAGATACCTACCATAGTATTCTTTCTCTTGCATTTCTTTGTAATATTTAGTTCTCTTTCTCTTATGTAAAACTATGAGTGATTTTAAAGCTTTCAATAAAAAATGATCGGCTAAGTACAATAGCCTGATCATTCCAGTAATATCTTCGAGTATATTTTTCTAAAAAGTCTACCAAAATTCTGAATATATGTGAGTGAGTGAAACATATGTTGAGAGTCAAGTCATCGACACAGTGATTTCCGAGAGGTCGTGCATACCGGAGTAAGGCAGGAGGCCTGAAAGAAGGATAGCAGACGAGGAAAGAAGGTTACTCGTTGAAAGACTCGATCAGAAAGTTTCAACCACAAAGCTTATACTACGGAAGCGAGGTAGACCCTAAAATTTTTACTTTGAATGATAAATACTGTGAATGATCATGGCATATATTTCAATTAATTACGTTCTTTGCATAAGATCATAAAAATAATTTATAAAGTTGCATATTGTAAAACAAACACCGTAACCATTTTAGAATTATATCAGTTTTTTACCTTTTTGTAATATATCACTCAAATTAACTTATGATTTTCCTAAAACCATCTCTAGATTAATCTATCTTTAAAGTCAAATTTTAAAATTTCCATTTTGCAAAAGCCTACACAAACCGTTAAAAAAAAATAACTAGTTCTAATAAAATGAGAAGTTAAAATTCAATGACAAATCCAAACTAATATGCTCTTACTATCAATCTCAGTAAGGTTTAAGGTAAAGAACTTGTTATCTTAATTGGAAGATTAAATATACAGAATTTAAGTATTCATGATATGTAAAATACTTCTATACTACTCCATATTGTTTGTGTTGTGCTGTGGAAATCTCGGCCCATGGCCAACAAGTATGATGGCGCCATGACTTTTTATAACACAAGAATCACAATATGATTTTTTTTTTTTTTTTTTTTTTTTTGTCATTTCTCCTCAATAACTTAACCATCACCACGCCAGTTGCAGGGTTGCAGCCGTATCCTCATCCTGATCCGGCCCCACCTTCCTCAATTGATTTGGGGGCCTTCCTCCCTCCCTCCGGCTGGATTCTGAACCTTCAGCCCGCTGCCCATACCTCCGACTCCCGATTCATGAATTAATTCTTACAGTACTTTACTCATTCTCTGAAACTGTAATAAGCTAATAGTAATCATATCCCTAACTTGATCCCAAGCAAGGCAAAACTATGTGTATAGCGGCATTTATATGGAAGTCTCATCCCCAATACCCCCTTCTCCTCCTCCTCAACAGAGACGAACACTATCACCGGTACCTACCCCCTCTTCTCTTTCCCTTATATATATATATCATGTTCTTTTATTGTTGCTAGATTTCCCCGTGTGTCAATGGCAGGCCAACTGTTCCATTGGGGTGGTGGGATGACGGCCAAATGCTGGGCGGGAGAGACTCGGAGGCCGGAGGAACATGGCTGGCTTGCTCCCGGGATGGCAAGCTTGCTTTTCTTACCAATGTCAGGGAAATCATCAAGATCCCTAATCCCACAAGCAGAGGGACACTCCCTGTTCGCTTCTTGAAGGTATTATATATCTATGTATTTCCTTTCCTCCTTCACTCAACACTTGCAAGATGCTGTCTTTATAAGTAAATTTCTGATTTTATAAAATCTCCCTTTTTGTTGAACTGAATTACACTCCTACTTTGTAAAAATGTCTTGGCTTGAACATAGTGTTCTTTGAGAAATTGTACTTTTGGTCCTGAATTTTGGCAAGGATATGTTCTTTGGACTTCTTGCAGGGTAAAAAGAGTCCAAAAGAATTTGCAGATGAACTTGTCGCAGAATTGGACCAATATAATGGATTCAATCTTGTCGTGGCTGATCTTTCCTCTATGACCATGGTTTACATAACCAACAGGCCAAAAGACAATGGTCTATCTGTGACAGAAGTTTCTCCTGGTATTCATGTCTTGTCGAATGCAAATCTGGACACGCCCTGGCCTAAGGTACTTTCACTTAATTGTACATTTTCAATTATGATCGCATTGCCCGTCAGCCTGTATAGTGGTTTGCTTTCTCTTCTCTGTTGTCAATTTGTGAAATATTGCTCAAGGATCTATTTAAGTGTAAGACCCCCATATGATCTTAAAATATGTAAGGAGGCCTCTATATCTGTTGTTTAGCTAGATTTTTCATCAGAAGTGAATGCAGAAATATGTGAAGGAAGCTGTTCTTCATTGGATGTGAACATATAGATAGTGACTGCCAAGAGTTTTGAGAGTCAGCCAGAAATACGGTGTGACTTTGGTGCAATAAATAAATTTTCATGAGTTCCCCACTGGAGATTTCCTCGTCATAGGCCATAAATCACAGAAAGGGAAGCGTGCGATAGCTTGGTTGCATCGTGTGGGGTGTGGGGAAGTAATGAATGGGAGTTTTTTTTTGGGACTAACTTATTTTCTTTGGCTGTAATGCATTCCCCTCCCCTGTCAAGACTTGGTCCAATTTGCCAGCTACTTTGTCTTTGTCTAATGAAACATTTCTCATCTCATTCATTTATGGCTGAATAGCATTCTTGTAGTTGATTTTTCAGCATGGAATCCTATTCTTGTCTCCTTTTGCCAATTGTGTGTGTTTTTCTGGAAGTATTTTCCATGTTATGATCAATGTCTGGTGCATTTTTTATGCGTCAACAAAGTTTATTCTCCCTAGTCTCCTCACATAGCTGAACTGTAGGCTCAAAGGCTGCGGCGTAGTTTTGAAGATGCAGTAGAAAAATTCTTTAGAGGTGAAATTTCTGCAAAGGAAATGACTGAAAGCATAATGAAGGACACTACAAAGGACGACGACGAAAGTGAATTACCAGGCATCCTTACTCCTGATTATGAATACCCAGCGAGTTCTATTTTTGTGGAACCTACTCCTACTTTGGTAATTGGAACTCACTCTTATAAATATAGGGTAACTTTTTTTATGTTGATGAAGTGATGAACGCCCATCAACCTGCTATCATATGTATCGATTTTTGAATTCACAGGGCCAATATGGGACAAGAAGCATTTCTGCAGTGACTCTGAAGCATGACCAGGAACTGTCCTTTTATGAAAGGCGTCTGGAGAAAGGAGTATGGTTGGATCACACTGTTTGCTATCATATTGAAATAGACAAAATTGCATCATGACCGGTTGACCGGTTCCAACTTGTTACTTTACTATAGTCCAAAGGGCAAGGGGAAAACAGAGTTGCAAATGAGGTCCCTTGTCTTGATATTGTAATGGATGTATTACAGTAGATTTTGCACCGCACAGTCGTGTATGCCAGTATCCTAATCTTTGTCCTTGTCTTGCATCGACTGGTATTTATTCTTGTTATGTAATGTTACATAATACTGAACATCTCGAAGATGAAAAACACTGTTCAGTTTTCGCTGATTTTAAATTTTTGATCCGAGAATGTGCAGTGCCATGCAGTTTCACAATCTGTATTTGGATGTATTGGCTTTATTGTTCAGCTCTTACCAAGAGCAGATGTCTCATTTAGTAAGTAGATGAATCACCATGGATTGACCTTCTGGACCTAAAGCAAACAGCTGTGCAGTGGTATTCAATGACAGTATACTCAATTTCAAGAATGGGCAAAAAGAGGCTTAGAAGCCTGTCAATTTTGGTCTACAAAAAATCATCAGCCAACTATATTTTTGTATGCACTCTCAAAAAGCATTAGACCTAAACCTGATCTGAAGCCCTAAAGATACAAACACATATTAGACTAACAAAATTTCAGCGGCATGGGTACATATAGTCCCGAGCACAGTCATTGGCTTGAATAAGGAGACACCATGTTCCTTACGTCCTTCATACACTTTAGCATGCCTTGGATGTTCTCAGGCTGACCGCTGACGCTTGGCAGAAGTACCTGCTGTTTCTCTATTCTCAGTTGCAGTGACAGATTCCTCACCGTTGAGTTCAAAAGCCCAACCCTCAAAGTCCAACTCTGAGAACAAATGTGTAGGAGTTGCTTTGTAGAATGCCAGTGGTACCTGTTTGACCCTTCGTCTAATCTGAAATGCAAAATAAAATTGAGCACTGCAATTGCAACAAAAAGTAAGGGCATGTTTGTGGTCACTGGAACTGGATTGACCCTAAATTGAGCAAAATTTTAAGGAACTGTATATAGTGCGTATACCAGGATTATTAAAAATTTTAGAGCAACATTGCACGAGGAGGACCTTTACCTCATCACTGAAAATTGTTGCATATGAACCAGAGCTAAAATCTTTAACTGCAATTTCAGCATTTCTAGTCCTGACAGCCAAATCACTCTCCAGGGACAACACAAATCTGATGAAGTCCATTGCGCAAGTCAATATTAACAAAAAAAAAAGTTGGTGCGTGAAAGCATGCGGGCAGTTCTATGAACATACATGGGATATAAACGTGCATTACCTTGAAACAGCAGCACAGTAATGGTGTCGAAGAGTATCTATCTCCCAGAGGGAGCTGCCTGCACCACCACACATGTTTATGTTAGTTGTGTGAACCAGCAATGCAAAAGAGATGAAAATGCTAGCATTCGACAACTAGGAACTCTATTAACAATGAAATCATTTATATATGGAGTAATATATATATATATATATATATATACACACACACTATAAAAGGAAAAAGAAAAAAGGCAACAATGAAACTTACGCATGGCATTAGCATCCTTAGGATCATTTTCGTCATTTTTGAAATAATCAATTCCAGCTTTCTCCCGAGACATAACCTGGTTAGCGTTGGAATCTTTCTCCAAAGCTTCAGTAGTTCCAGGATCACCTTCCTACATTGCCAATTTTTGCATCATAAAAGAGAACATTTCAATACATTAACAAAATCATAGAGCCAGTTTACACTTTCTCTTATTGAAGCTAAATCTCAATGATCCATTAAGTACATTAAATCCAATGTGCCAATAACAATAATTCTCCATTTTCTAATTGTGTTCTTTCCCTTTCTGGTTGAGAATGAAGAATTCTAAAGTCACAATCTAATCTTACAGTGTCGCAAATCAGACAACAGCATTAATTAATTAATAAGATAAATGAGATTATAAGACCCTGGCCAAATTTAAATTCAGAATAGTAAAAAAGGAAGTGGCCGTTCCATCCACTGTGTGGGCATGAATTCTTTCATCTCTGTCTTCACTTTCAACTACCATTTTACCAACTCCTTATGTCCTCCAAAAGTCAAGTAGTAAAACTGAACAAAGGACTTCCAAGTTCCAAGAACATTTCTAAAATTATTAGAAAAGCAGGAGACGATGGAATCTACCATCTATAACTTTTATTATGTTCAGCATGTCACTCAAAAAAAAAAAATGGCAAAAAATTAGTTAGCATGATAACTAATTAGCTAAAAGTAACAGTACATTTTGAGGCTATCATGCTATATATGCATGGAAAATATAAGTTTTACCATGAATTCATGATAAGGATAATCTTCAAAGCTGGCACAAATTTGTCCCAACTAGAAAAATCATATTAGTAAAATCAAAGAAGAAAAGACTAACTCACTCGATGCACCAAAAAACTAATTGATGGATGCCTTTGTAGAAGGTTGTTAACCAAAGCAACAATAACCAGTGCTCCTGAGGGAGGGACAAAGAGTGCAAGTCTGCCCAATTTCTTACAAAAAGCAGCAGCCAGATAAGCAGGAAGGAGGGATGACTTCAAGCACAAGTCCAGTAGCTGAAGATAGCATTTAGACAATTTGATTAGTGAGGATGCTGTTGATGCTTTCATTCAGAAGCATAAGCATTCTCTGTGGCACATATACAATATACTGGCACACCTCAATAGCAATAAATTCTATGTAACACAATGTGGCACATATACAATATACTGGCACACCTCAATAGCAATAAATTCTATGTAACAGAATAGCCATAAAAGCAAAGAAGGAAGAAAAATGGACATATGATTTTTTATTTTTTATTTTTAAATTAAAATAAGAGATATATAGGGAAAATTATTTTAGCTACAATTTAATCAACTGCACAAAATCCTAAAAAAAATCCCGCAGTGCAGATATTGTAGTTATGAAGGTTATTAGTTCTCCACTCCTGAAACAATATTATTGCAGCACTTCATTTGGGGAAAAGAGGTTCCAACTAGTCTCAGGCTGATAACTATTCTGCTAAACACATAGTTGCAAGACAAACAAGAGGAGGCAATACTATAAGCAAAAACCTGTCAGCTAGGGAAACGAATGTAGGATCTATCATCTAGTATTTTCTGGCATTGACAAAGTGAGGACCAGATATTAGATCCTCAAGGCATTGCAACAAACTTGCAGGGTATCACTGTAAATGAATCACAACATTAAGGATCAAAGTGGCAGCAACACATATAAAATTGGAGATTTTAACATTCCAACAAGAGTATAAACCGAATCTTATCCACATTTATGCATGTATACAGATAGCTTTTAACACATACCGCAACACACCCATTTTTATTTTTTTGGTATATAGCCCAACTGCCCAAGACCTAAGGGTCAAAGGCCTATGTTCAGCATGAAGAACATATGGATACAAATTGGCAACATCCTAGCAACTTAAAATGAGTTATAGTGTTGTCTGTTGGATGATCATCACACCAAAAAGCTTAAGCTATATGAGATGTATCACTTTATATTTAATTATTTATTACAATTAATTAAGTAGAGTTCACAAAACATTATAGGTGAAACATTTTATCCACATATGGGTGAGAATAGGGATTCGAATCTCGAACTCCAGCTCAAAAATTCATGTTACTTAAAATCTTAAGCTAACAGATGCATCTTATATATATATATTACTATTAATTCTTCTAGCACAGACCACACAAGTCAGAAAAAATCTACGTGACTTAAACCATTATCATACACTTACCTCAAAGAATTTTGCCCTATGTTTCGCCACAAATATGGATGGCTCCAGCAAAGCATAAAGTTTATCATAAAAGTTGGGATACTCAAGACCATGTTGTGTCATGAGAATAAATAGACTACTTAGAGCCATAACACTGACTACACCGCCGATGTCATAAGATCGAGTCAAGAAATCACTGCACATGTAAAGATGGAAAACAAAGACGAGAAGTCTTAAAATATGCAGGAATATAGAAGCTTTGAAAACAAAAGAAAATTCTGCATAGTTACCATAACATAATAGGATTTGAAAGGTAAGGAATGACAGCCCGATGAAGTGTAACAAGAACCTGTATGGCAATATGAAATGTTCAGAAGCAAAAAAAAAAAAAAAAAAAAAATGTAATTTGACAAAACCTCGTGCGAAACTCAGAGACCAAACTGCTCGTAGTGCAACATAAGAATAACCAAAACCAATTAAAATAAAGAGAACAATGAAATACAAATTTACTGAAACTAACTCGGTAGTCCTAAATAATTGATACTTAATACTATGTGGTCTACAAGCACTTCTTCGGAAAAAAAAATATGTCTAAGTCTACAAGTCTAAAATATTTTTCTGAATCCTAAATTGTTCAAGAGAGAAAATTTAGGAATTAGGTAAAACCGAACTCAACATGTTGCCAGATATTGCAATGCTAAAATTAAATATGAGCTCTGATCTTAGTAAAATTCATTTGTACATGGGTTTACGTTGAGAGTGTTAATCATGCATAGCACATCAAGAACAGTACTTATAAACTGAAGAACCATATGGTCCACCATATGGGTGCCAATAAGTATTTTACCTCCTTATACACATCAAGAGGAAGAGGCAATCTGAGGAATGATATCCATGCTTTGCTAAACTTCAGTTTCATTTTTTTCGCAATGTCACGAGATGATAAAACCTGCAAAATACCAAATGCTGTGATGCTTATGAAAAATATACGAGGGAGATAAAGATTGTCAATTAAAATATATAGTTATTTGCATATAACTTACTTTGTCATTGGATATTTGCGACTTATCTTTGTTATTGCTTTTTCCAAGGAAAACACCTACCATATGCAGAGAAATCATGGTAAATGTCGCTATCAACAGGAATTTACAGGAGCAGCTGAATAAACAAATTTTCTGAGCAGAAAACATGGAGCACCTACTTAAGTAGGTTGAATACTATAAAGATAAAGAAGATAGATGATCACATCTATAGCAAACTCTATATTCTTGCAGTATTAACATTTGTCATGGATTAAGGAGAAAATTATGATGCCTTTAGCCATGAATTGGAAATAAAAAAATGGCATTAGAAGAAATTTCCTGTTAATCCAAATGACACTAAATGAAAGGTGGAATGGCTAGAAGGGATATAATAATAAAGACAAAAAAAGTAAATATAATAGTGAGATTAATGGCAGCCAATATCACCTGATGCATCCCATATCTCTAACTTCTCCTCTGAAGCTTCCAATGGCGGAATATGAGATAGCAAGTAATGGATCTTGTAAATTGAAAGTTCAATGCTGCATGTAACAACAGTAGAAAAGAAAATAGAATGGGCTTCCCCAAGGAATTCTAAAGGAAGATAAAAATGATATCAATGTGGGTCATCTCAATAGATCATATGTTGCCGTTGCATTCAGTCAAAATAAACATTCTAATTAAAATTAAGTGACAAGTGTGCCATATCTCTGCCTATAGTTTATTTTTAATATTCGTCTTTCTCCTCCCACTTGTAAATATGAAACGGAAATATATTCTAAGTCTGTCATATAACTGTGATAATGTGATTTATACACGCAAAATTAAGAGAATGATCATACAATCACCACTGTATCAAGTCAAATCCAGACAATTATTTGTGTACCAAAATAAGTACACACTTACCTCGACTGTGACTGGGCATTATCCTCATCTGTGATGAAAAAAGAATCATTTGATGAGGATCAAAGTGGTTAAAGGAAAACTTACTATTATGTCAACTAACAGAATCAAAACTTGAGGATTACCATTTCCTTCCAATGTCCGAGCCAGCTTTTCCAAAATAATGTAAGTGAAGTAACTGCAAAACAGCTTAACCAATAAGCAAATCCAGAATACTGCAGCGAAAGAGATAAAACTACAGCGAAAGCATTTTGTGAAGACATTTCAAGAGGAGAGAAAAACTATAAATGAAATAGCTGTCACAAAGTATGACCTCGTTGAAAGTTGAAGGATATAATTGTCAATTTAAATATATCATACTGAACTTTATGCACAAAGAACTTGGTAACTGTAATAAAGGATGTAATCAAAATATATAGAACATACCAAACATCAACATAAATGAAATACTTCTCTGCAAGCAAATCAAATATAATGTCATCACTGCCCAATGTTGAGTGAACCTGCGGGCATAGAGCCATGGAAAGCAATGAACGAATCAAATGGGAAACACTATACAGCATGTCCACCGCGATAATCATTGACACAGAAGGTTTACAACTTCAAACTTACAACTGCACGAAGAAGCTTGTGATAAATAGCAGAATGGAACTTCCCCGCATTGCCTACTTTCACAAAATCCATTATGGCATCAACCACAACTTCCTGCGTCAAAAGAACCAACCAACCAACTTTGCGACTTATACTAAAGTTAAGCAATTAAAGTAAAAATCAAGCTAAAAAGCAGCAGATTTGGTACCCGAAGAGCACTCTCGGATTCCGAGGACGCCACAACATCGATGAGGCGCTGAAGAAAATCGTCGAACTTGGAACGCAGCCATGTGTGGTAAATAAATTCGGGATCAGGGTTGGCATTGGAAGGTGCGGACGAAGAAGATGGTGGGAGTTTAGGTACAAGGGGAGTAAAGAAAGCCTGGAGCGAAAGGAGAGCCTCCAAGGAGTGCTGCGGCGGAGAATCGGCGCTGATATAGGTTAGAAGGATGGGAAGGTTATTTACGTGAGCTCTAGAAGTCAGTAGCTCTTGCCCTAGGGTTTTCAGATGGGATAGCTTGTCCCCCTTCTTCTGCTTCTTCGTCGCCATGGCTGCTCAAAGAGAAGAGGGTGGTGCACCCGCGCAAAGGCAACTAGGCAAGGGCTTAATAGCATTTGGGACAACAATTTTGAGGAAATTATGTAAGTATACACGAGAAGGCCCAAAACTTAAAACCACATTTTGTAAGAATGGCCCAAGTGGATTATGATTTATACGACAATTTTGGAATTTGGACTAGCCCAAAGGCAAATTAGGGTTCTGTTGCCGTATCTGTGATCTGTCATGTGGCTGTATATTTTTCTAGAACGCCACTTGTGTCATCAATTTCCCATGTAAAAAAGCATTCGACCTTTAGATTCAGTTCACATTTTTACTACTAGACTAGTATGCATTCCTGTTAGGCTCGCGTGGAAGTAGTTGATTGATTATTCGGACCCAACGCCTTTGCGGGTTTAAGCATGGAAACGTGGACGAATATGGGAACAAGACAAAGCAGGGGATTCTCATTCTCTTCAATTTCTATATTGGAAATTTGGTACTAAAGTCTCCTGATTACTCCCTACCAAGCTGGAGGATCGCGATTCGCGATTGTTGGAGAATTACAGCATACATTTGAGCTCCATATTCCATTCCAATTCCTCCCATATCTTTGCTTTGTCTTTCAGGTGATGAAGAGCACCGACCGCCGTCGCGGTATAGAGGAGTTTACCGCGAGTTATTACGGGATGTGCGCCGCCGGAGGAATGCTCAGTGCCGGCGCCACCCATCTGGCCATCACCCCCCTCGATGTCCTCAAGGTTAACATGCAGGTTGTTGCTTCTGATTGTCCAGCAATTCGGGATTTTGTTTACCTTTTTTTCTTCCTATTGCTCACTTTTTATTCAAGTAATGCGATGCTGTTTTGGGCTAAAGGAAATTATTTTAATCTGTTATTTGCAACTGAAAAGAAGGGGATTAACTAGCCCCAATTGCATATCTTGTTATGCTACTTTATGTTCTAAGTTATAATTGGTGCAATGATCAGGTGAATCCAATCAAATATAACAGTATCCTATCAGGGTTTGGCACTCTGTGCAGAGAGGAAGGAGCTTCTGCTCTTTGGAGGGGTTGGTCGGGGAAACTTTTCGGATACGGGATACAAGGCGGATGTAAATTTGGTCTTTATGAATATTTCAAGAAGGTGTATGGTGATCTTCTGGTGGGGGAGAGGAAGGGTGTCATATTCTTCCTCAGTAGTGCTTCTGCTCAAATATTTGCTGATGTTGCGCTATGCCCATTTGAAGCTGTAAAAGTGCGAGTTCAAAGCCAGCCCAGTTTTGCAAAGGGCTTGGCTGATGGATTTCCAAAACTTTATTATAGTGAAGGTATTTATGGGTAAGTGAAGCACGATTCAATGGTTAAGCTCAAGTATAAGCACTGAGTGTCATTTGATAATGTTAATGATAATGCTTTTAATTTGACCCCAGGTTCTACAAGGGTCTTATCCCGCTTTGGGGGCGTAACTTGCCATGTAATGCCCTAACATCAATTAGTTTCTGTCAATTTAATTACCTATTGTGCTTGCCTGTTAGACAATCGCTGCTGATTTTATCTCTGTCTTTGATTTCCTCAAGTTGATTCGTATATGACTAAATGGTCTCTTGATGCCCTTCTCTGAGTTTAACTTAGCACTTTATAGAAAAATGACTTCTTAAATCCATATGTCTTTGATTCCTTGAGTTGATTCTTATATGAGTAAATGGTCTCTTGATGCCCTTCTCTGAGTTTAACTTAGCACTTTATAGGAATCTGACTTCTTAAATCGATAACTAATCATTTATTGTTGCTGTCGCCCTAATTCAGAACTTCTTTCAACAACGGCATGTGTTAGATGATGCAGAATGCATTCAGGAATTTATTTAGCTTGGATTTATGGGTGATTCGTTTCCTATTATTGGTAGGACCACTAGATTCATGTATTTAATTGATTAATTCCATCTCCAGTTTTTTGTCATTCATGTACTTGACTCATGCCTTGCAAGAAACAGTTAACTTTCGCCTGTCTTGGTTTTTAGTGTGCTGTGCGCAATACACTGTTTGGCAATTTCTCAATATGCTGCTTCACAGGGAAAATTAAAAAGCACCAAAACATATTTTAGTCATCATCACAAATTTAGTACTAATAACTATGCATGTATAGTAAATTAAATTTTTAGCACATTACTTCTTGGTGCAGTAAATTTTCTATCAACAAATGATGAACCTGACCTCATCATACCATGCGCTTGATTGTTTACCTCCTTGCTTGTATTGGCAGTCTCCATGGTGATGTTTACAACATTTGAACATTCTGTGGAACTGATGTATAGCAAGATTTTACGGAGGAGAAGGGAAGAGTGTTCAAAATCACAACAACTCGCAGTAACATGTTTAGCTGGCTATTCTGCTGGAGCTGTTGGTACTGTGATATCTAACCCCGCTGACAATGTTGTTTCATCTCTATACAATAAAAAGGCACCAACCATAATGCAGGTACTTTTTTTGCACTAAATCCTTGTACAGTCTGTGTATACAACTAGTATTTATTTATTCAGACGATAAAGGACTGTGGTGTGTTTTCAGGCTGTGAAGAACATTGGGCTTCCCAGTTTGTTCACTAGAAGCCTTCCTGTCCGAATCGCAATCGTGGGCCCTGTTGTCACTCTACAGTGGTTCTTCTACGACAGCATCAAATTGTTGAATGGATTGTGAGTTTAACAAATTTTCAAGTGTTTTTACAGGTTGTGGGTTATGTCGTGTTGTTCCTTCTAATTTTGAGCTATACTTCACAGGCCGACTAGTGGAGGGCTGAGAAAGCATCAGCATGTTGACGAAGAATTGCTTGGCTACGAGGCAACCCCGTAATGCAAGGATGGTATTGAGGATTCAGTTCTGGCGGGAGGATATGCACAAGGACACGATTTGTGATTATGAGTGGTTTTGTGAAGATTTAGCATTTGTTTGCGTCTTGGTTAGCAAGCGGAACAAAATAATTTTAGTGCTGCTATTGTATAGTATCATATATAGTTGTTGAAATATGCACTTTCAACAAATATAATGCATAAATTCAACAATTATTCATCCAGACGAGCAGTAGTTGAATTTATGCTGGCTAATTGATTTTAGTTGAACGTTTCCGCCTAACTGGGGTGTTTGTTTGGGCATAGGACAGTGTGCACTGTGCACAGACACTCAAAACAGATAAATACCTATAACTCCTTTGTAGAGAGTATTACTATTACCGCCCTTGCCGTCATATGCGCTGGTTGTTTTTTTTTTTTTTGGCACAACAGCCATTACAGGCTAGAGAAAAGTAACACAAAATAAGGATTAAAGTAAAAGCAGAAACAACATCTTTAGCGAACCCTCAAAAACCAAGTGCCCGCCAAATCCGCTGCTAGCAGGGGTCGCGCTCCATCCGGAGGAAAGGCCCAAGTCGTGAAGAAATGCTCATCATCCACACCCCGCTTAGCCAAGAAATCTGCCACCGCATTGCCTTCCCGCAGTATATGTCGGAAATGGCAAACATCGAAGGAACTCCTTAGGTCATCAATAGTAGCCAGATATGTTCCTAGCCAATGAGATTTGGGACGCATACCCTTAATTAGTCGGAGCGCCTCTTGAGAATCACTCACACAACATAATTCCCTCACCCCATGGTCCACAGCAAGCTTCATCCCATGCATAATACCTGCTACTTCAGCCTGAATGACCGAAACATCGCCCAAGCACCCAGAGATGCCCCCAAGCCAACTACCATCGTTCCCCCTAAGCACAGCCCCAAATCCTGCCAAACTCCTTCCATCCATACGAGATCCATCAGTATGTAAAAACACCCCCGTCCAGGAGCCCATGTTCCAACAAACATGTCTCGGAATTGAGCTTTCCCGAGGCGAGGAGGACTAAGCAGTGGAGAGAGTATTGCGAACCTGAAGAATTGATCGAACAATGGTGTAGTGAGGAGTACCCCCTCCTCTAAAAACTCTTGTGCATCTTTCTTTCCAGATCAGCCATACCCCTGCTAGGAATGTGGAACCAAATACATGAAACATACCTTCCATCCATCTCCTAATGCTTGGACGATCAAGTGTATCAAGGTCAGGGGGAATGTGAACATCCAGCGAGGTCCATACATTGGCTGCCCAGCTGCAGTAAAAGAGGCAGTGCCTCCAGTCTTCAGTATGAATCCCACAAATCTGGCATAGCGGTGACGAGGCCAAATGTCGATGGAATCGCAAGGCATTAACGGGAATGGCTTCCCATGCAATTAACCATAATAAGAAGCATAGACGTTCAGGCAATTTAGAAGACCACATCCAGCGCCAATACTCCCCGTCACTGGCATTGCCCAATAAAAAATTGTACCCCGAGCGAGCCGTGTAACACCCATCAATATTCCTCCCCCATGTCCATCCATCCTCCAAGGAATAATGTAGACATGGTGGAGGCAGGGCTTGAATTGCCATTTGAGTAGCTGTGGAATATGGGAATGAATAACAGAGAAGTCCCAACCATAATCTTGAATCACATCCTTGACTTGTAATCCCATGTCAGCCATCTCGATACATAGGTAGCGAAGGCCCCAATTGGGCGTTTTGGAACCAAGGCGAGAACCATAGGGAGCTAGCCCCATTCCCAAGTTTGAAGGAAAACCCACCAACCAGCTTTTGAGCAGCCTTACAAATACTGCGCCAGACAGGAGAACCCGCTGCCCGAAGAGTTGTGTAATGGCCCGCACCACGACAATACTTAGCTCGTAGCAATTTACACCAAAGCTTGTCAGTCCCCAAGAATAAGTCAGCGGCTAACTTGCCAAGAAGTGCCGTATTAACCAACCTTGAACTTCGGAATCCTAGTCCCCCCTCACTTTTTGGACGGGCAACCCGCTGCCATCCAACCAAGTTTATACCATGACCCGACCTATCCTTCCAGACAAAGTTCCGGATGCGTTGGTCAATTTTATCACAAATATTCCTTGGCAGCCACATGATTTGCATACAATACGCCGGGATGGAAGCAAGAACATGGCGTGCCAGCGTGGCCCTCCCAGATTTGTTAAGGAGTCGCATAGCCCAAGTAGTAGTTCTCATATCCATCTTCTCAAGTAGAAAGTCATATGCATTCCCCTGCATCCTACCAATGTGTATAGGGAATCCCAAGTATTTCCCTATGTTATTGGTGAAGGTGAAGCCTGTTAAGGAGGATAACCACTCCCTTTCCACAGAGGACACACACACAAGCTGGGGCATAGGCACGGGACTTCTCATAATTAACTTTGAGGCCAGAAGCCTGAGCAAACCAGGTCAGCATATGCGAGAGGCAAGAAATGCTATCTTCCTCCACCATCGTGCATAAAATCAGATCGTCCGCGAACATCAAGTGTGAAATTCCGCGCTCGTGAGAGGAGATATGCAGCGGCTTCCAGGAACCCTGAGCCACTTGATGATCAATTGCTACAGACAGCCTCTCCATAACGATGTTAAAGAGGTAGGGGGATAGAGGGTCTCCTTGTCGAAGCCCGCGCTTTGGCCGAAACCCTTCTAACGGAGTTCCATTCCATAGAATACGATATTCAGAAGATGTCACACAAGCCATAATGAGTTTGCACAGTGATGGAGGAATAGCCATCTGCTCGAGACACTCCTCTAAGAAAGACCATCTGACGCAGTCATAGGCTTTCTCCAGATCCACCTTAAGCACAAAGGCTTTAGTGTGAGAATTAGCCCGAGATAGGGAGTAAAGTAATTCCTGCAGAATTATGGAATTGTCCACTGTCCCTCTACCCTGT
This sequence comes from Hygrophila difformis, assembly GCA_030278955.1. Lineage (NCBI taxonomy): Eukaryota > Viridiplantae > Streptophyta > Magnoliopsida > Lamiales > Acanthaceae > Hygrophila > Hygrophila difformis. Next base: position 53,218,040 of record JAOANR010000004.1, read on the forward strand.
AGAAAGGCAGACTGGAGAGGAGAGATATACCTCTTCAACACCGGTCTGAGACGATTGACAATGACTTTAGATATGAGTTTGTACGCCACTGAGCATAGGGCAATAGGCCGAAACTGGCGTATTGTAGAAGGGGAGGCCAGCTTAGGTATCAGACAAACATAGGCCGACGCCAAGGAGGGCGGGACAGATCCTGATTCAAATGCTTGCTGCACCAGTGCAACGACATCTGAACCCACAATTTCCCAATATTTCTTGTAGAAAGCTGCTGGAAAGCCGTCTGGCCCTGGCGCGGCCAATGGCTTAGATTGATTGAGTGCAGTGATCACCTCTTGATGTTCAACTGGACCAGTAGAAATATCACACCCCAACTCCTGAATAGATCGAAGACAGGGAAGCGGTACTATCTCCTGGCTATTCCCATCATCTGCAAACAGAGTCACATAAAAATCCCTGACAGATTGCTTCAGAATATCCTGGTCAGTACACCACGACCCATCCTCAAGAAAAGAGGCCATGGACCCGCTGCCGATGATATCTGAATTTGGCTTGGGCATGGAAGAACTTGGTGTTCCGGTCTCCCAGTCGAACCCAGTCTTCCTTGGCCCTTTGAGACCAATATATTTCCTCCTGAGACAACACCTCTTGGTAAGCTTTTTGTAAGTGTTGTTCCAAGAGCACTAGACGGAGGGAATCAACATTAGCTAGAGTTCGTTCCAACCCCTTCAACCTTCTCAGTAGTTTCTTCTTTCGATTCTGCAGGCGGCGATATTCCGACGGCCATTGCTGGACAGATAATTCTTGAAGAGTTTGAAGTTTCACCCCAAGATGACCAGTATTGTCATTCCATACTGACGACACTAGCTGGCCATAACTTGCTCCCTCACTCCATGTTGCTTCCCATCTAAAACATCGGTGCCCATATTGCCTGACCGGACGACCACAGCTAAGTAGCAAAGGTGTGTGATCCGACCCCACTCTAGGCAGCGTATGAATGAATCCATCAGGAAAGAGGTCAATCCAGGCCATAGTGGCCACACCACGGTCTAAACATTTCCTTAGAACTCTGGTATTATTAACTGGTCGACTCCAAGTGAATGGAACACCTTCTGTTTTAACAGGCATGAGACCACAATCTCCCAAGCATTGGCGGAACTCATCTGCTCTACGCTGCAAGAATACCCCCCCTTGGACTTCGGACGAGGCCAACACCTCATTCCAATCTCCTACCGCGACCCAAGGCCCATCAATACGGCTTCCCAATTCTCTAAGATAAATCCAATTGGTTCGCCTCCGATAGAAATTAGGAAACGCATAAACAGCAGAGCAATACCAGGAGGTATTATCCCCTCGAAGCTTGATGGTGATAACCCTCTCCTCCAGTTCAAACACCTCAATAGTTATAGCACCGCCAGACCGAGTCAACACCCATATACCCCCGGCTCGACCCAAGGCTTCCTGAATTGCAATCGGACTATAGCCCTTGGAATAGAAAAAATTCCTCAACCGATCATAAGGCCCTTGCGGTTCATATAAAAATACAAGGGAAGGAGAGTGTGTATTGAGTAAATCCGTAAGAGATCGCTTTGCGAGAGCATTCATAAGCCCACGCGCATTCCATGCCAATATAGAGAATCCAGCAAACACAGACATAAGAACAATTGAAAATGTAAAGGCCATGGCCGGAGCTTACCCTGTAACATTCACTGATCGGGAGCGGCACTAGACAACGTGTTATCCGATGTATCCATATTACCCACAGAGGCCAGCTTCGCCTCCTCATCAGGCTGATTCGGTGGCATCCCCCAACCCAATCCAGAATCAGGAAGAATCGCCTCCTCATCCTCAATAGCGCTGGAATCTACCGTGGGAACCTTGGTGAGCAGCTTCTTGGTCACCCCCGAACCTGAGGCTACACTGAGACGCCTATTCGGCTTCGATTTCTTAGGTGCGTGGAGAATGCCCTTACCCCTACCACCGGTGGTCACTGGTGATAAAGCCGTCGCAATAGACTGTGGAGGAAGGAGAGCGAGAGGGAATTTGCTGTCATTATTGGAGTCAAGTCCAGCACTGTCATCAATCTTAGAGGGGGACTTGATAACAAAAGGCCCAGGGGAGCCCGCTTTCGAAGGTCCATCTTTAGGTGTGTCCGACCCAGAGGCCTCCTCAATAACTTGGGCTGGGCTGGCATCATTAGGCCCAGAGTTCCCATCCATGTTTAATCCAGCTGGAGAATCCACAGGCCCCGAAGCCCCTACAGTTTTTGGGGTCAGTCCAGTCTTCTTCCTGGGCTGGCGTCTTTTCACAATCATCCACTCGCCCAGGCCCATCTCAAATGCGCCCACTTCATCTTCCACTACAGATTTTGGAACTGGCACTATCGCTTCTTTTTCGCCAACTGCACCATGCACGACTTCTGCGACAGGAGTGACAATAACCGTCGTCATTGAGTGACCACCATTGGTAACTACCTCATCAGGAGGACGCGTGTCCTCCACTCGCGGACCGAGCGGCGGCGGCTCCGTCAAGGCGCCACCATTTGTGACGCCACAATTGCCTTGGAGGTGACCAAACCTACCACAGCGCAAACATAGCAGGTGAAGGCCCTCATAGGCGATTTGCACCTCCTGTCCTTCTACCTCCACCATCCCTAGTAGTGGCTCGTCGAGGTTAATTTCGACACAAGCCCTGGCATATCTCCCCCGAGTCAGGGCAATAGTATTCGTATCAAATCTGAGCGGCTCCCCTACCGCAGAAGCTATGACCCTAAGCGTGCTCTCTTTATAGAAGGCAGGACTTAGAGTAGGGAATCTGATCCATGTATGTATTGTGTTAATCTTTGATGTTCGAGGGTTGAAATCTTTAGTCCAACGGGACACCGACAGTACATGATCAAAGATAAGCCAGGGACCACCCGTGAGGACTTTTTCTCGATCATCATGAGACGAGAATTTCACCAAAAAGCAACCAAAACCAGCATCCATCAGATCAAAGGTTCCAGACACTTCCAAAGACGTTTCAATCTTTCTTTCATGGCAAAGTAGCCAATCGTAATCCCCATAGGTTTAACAATTAGAGTGTCAATCCATGGTTCATAGATTTCCTTAAGCACCGAGTCCGCGAAACGAATCTTCGGACAGCGACGATTAACACCAGTACGGTCAATGGAGGCTAGGTTCTCCTTCAGCAGATCACGGCAAGAGGCGGGCACAACCACAGGAGTAGACTGGCCATGCATAATTGCATCCTTAAAGGATATCGGAAGAGCATTGGGTAATTCCGGTGGAGGCAAATTAGGATCCGGCGGACGTTCTTCAGGGAGCATGGTGAAAAAAAAAAATATAATCAAAATTTATGCGCTGGTTGTTAATTGGGGATCTTAACTAAAGGTAGAATACTTATTTTATTTTATTTTATTTCATTTTTTTTATTTTTTTGAGCAGTCTATAGTGGAATACTTACTTAAAAATTTAATTTTTTTTAAACGGCTAGGAAAATGGGTAGTTGTATCATAAAGCATACAAATTACAAATGATCAAATAGAATGATAGAAGATGATTGAGAAATTGAACCCAATTTTTAGGTTGGAAGTCGTGGAACTTGTCAAATTCTCATTCCCTTAACTAAAATTTTTAGAATCTTATTTCAAAATAATATTCATATCAATTCTCATATTATAACAACATTGTACTTATGTACTTATTTTACTTTCTTAAGTTTAAATTTAACACACACATATTCTATTAATTTTATTCAAAATAAATTTCTAATTAAAAATCAATTTCTAATTAAAAAAATATAATATCAGTTCAATTTTAATAACAATAAATTATGTATTAATTAATTTATAAATTACTATTTTCATTATTCCAATTAAATTATTTAATAATAAATACTTAAAAATAAAATTACGTGAGCTAATGAATAATATTAAAAAATGCTTTTAATTTTTTAGCTCTTGTTTTGTAACTTGTTTCTTGGGCTCCGGCTCTTCTAAAAAAAATGACATAAGTATCTAAAATCATAACAAAATGGTTATTGATTTCCCCTAAGTTGTGAAAAGGGCTCATTTTTTGCAACATTTTCACCCACTCACTTATTACCATCTATTTATTTATGGAAAAAATGTCAAATATATCATTTTTGTTTAAAAAAAAGTCAAATCTATCCTTGTTCTATTTTATTACCGAATTTATCCTCTACATATGCTAATTATATCCGTAAATATCCTAAATTCACTAATCGTGGAATGCCTGCTGACGTGGCAATAAATTAACTTAAACCCTACACGCTGGATCGAATTTGAAGTGTGTCTCAATTATGGCTGGGAAAAAATACCGAATATACTGCATATCGCACATACCGTATCGAAAAAATACCGAAAATATCGAAATTTTCGGTATACCGTAATTTTCGGTATGGTATCATACCGTACCGTAAAATTTCGGTACGGTAACGGTATAAATTTTTTGATACCGCGGTATATCGCTACCGTACCGAACTTTGGTATATACCACAATATCGGTATATACCGCGATACCGTTATATACCGTAATATCGGTATGTTGGTATATAGCGAAAGTTCGGTATGCCGGTATATACCGCAATACCGGTATGTCGGTATGTAGTGAATGTTCGGTATGTCGGTATATACCGCGATACGGTACGTCGGTATGTACTGAATGTTCGGTATAGCGGTATATACCGAACTTACCGGAATGTCGGTATGAAAACGGTATGAAATATTTCATACCGAAACTTTCGGTACACCGAAGATCGGTATACCGAAATGTTCGGTACGGCAATGGTATGAAATTTTTCATACCGTAAAGTTCGGTAAGGTATACGGTACGGAGAATTTTTTTCGGTATGATACCGTACCGAAAATTACGGTATACCGAAAATTTCGATATTTCTTTTTTCGATATGGTATGTGCGGTATGCGGTATACTCGATATTTTTCCCAAGCTCTAATTGAGAGACACTTCAAATCCCATCCAGCATGTAGGGTTTAAGTTAATTTATTGCCACGTCAGCAGCCATTCCACGATTAGTGAATTTAGGATATTTCCGGATATAATTAGCATATGTAGAGGATAAATTCGGTAATAAAATAAAAAAAGATAGATTTGGCTTTTTTTGAAACAAAGGGATATATTTGGCCTTTTTTACATTTATTTATCCTTCTAGTACACACTACACACCATGTCTTGTATTATTGTATATCCTCAGTTGATTAATATGCTGCCTAAATCCTATCCAAATCTAATTATGTAGAATGAAAAGTATACAAAAGGGGAAAAGAAAACATTCCAAATATTGCAAAGGGTCAAAAAAATGAGTAGGAAAGGAAATAGGAAAGTGGATGGAAGGAGGTCGAAGGAGAGCTAAGCAACTGGTCAGTGGTCTGGTCAGCACCTCCGACGACAAACGAAATCAACTGTCCTCCACATATGTAATAGCAATGCTCATTTTTGCCCCTTTTTTTTAGTGGTATATGTGTCCATCTGCGTGTCTGATGCAATATCAGCTCACCACAAAACAAAAACAAACAATTAATTAATTAATTAATTGTTCTTGGCTTCTTGCCTGTCTGACGTTCATTTGATTGATGATTGATAATTGCTTTGCAAATTACACGCACTGGTGGAAAGAAAGAAAGAAAACATGCCAGAAGCAAGGAAGGATTAAGGAAGGATCACGAAAGAAAATAAAGACAGGAAAGGAACAACCCATAAACAGCTAATGGTGTAGAGAAATAGCGGCGCTGTACACTGTAGACTCTTCTCCCAATCTTCAGATCATTTCCAATATCGAATTTTCAATCCTTGGAAATCATTTATACGTATTGCACGCACATGGTCCTGTGTATAAAATACCTTTGACTCCGTCTAGCCCGCTTGCGCTTTTCCAGGTAATGATATTTATGTTGATTTATGGGTTCCTGTCCTGTTTGTTCCATTTCCTTCCCCGCTCCCTATCTCATTAGAATGTTCTTTTCTTGCGCTATCTGTGTACGCATCCTTTCCTTATGGGTTGTTAATTTTCCCCTTTTGATTTGTGGTAGGAAGAAGATGTATCTTTGTGGGTTCTCTGTTTGTGATTGGTTTTCTATTGAAAAATAATTGGGTCTTTAATCTGGATCCCGATCTGATTTCAATAACACTGTCTCCTTTGTTGTCGTGGGTCTATCTTTGTCTTTGTCAACGTGTGAGCCCTTTTGTCATTCCCCGTCAGGGATTGCAGGACTCTCTGTGCTGGACTTGGGGGGAAAGATTGCGTCTTTAATTCTCGATCCGATCTGGTTTTAGCACCACATGTCTCCTTTATAAAAAAGAAGTCAGAACTTTCACAAACCCTTTTTATGTAGGCTGAAGGAGCTGGATTAGAAAGAAAATGGTTCATTAATTGCTAGTGTGTATCTGTGTTTGTATGAGATATATATATTGCGTTCAGCTTGAGACTTTTTTTTTTTGTGATGTTGGAGTTAATGGTTTGATAATTTCTTTCCATTTTTTGTCATGTTGTATCTAATTGCAGAGTTCTTGCACAGTTTGGATTGATGTGAAGAATAAGAACTGTATGCGAAGTCAGAGAACGGGTACTCGAGTTGTTTGATGGGCAATACATGCCGCGGATCATTCAGAGGCAAACCTTTTCAGGGTTACGTCGAGCCCCAAGACCAATCAAATTCCAAGCGCAAAACAGCATCCACCCACTCTAATTCTTCTGAGGGTTACTCTCCCAACAGTTTGACCTCTCAACAACTTATTGCTCAAGAATTTTCGAAAGATTCCCAGTCAAACCAGAAAAAGGATCCAAATTTGCCTGCTGTTGATAGTCCTACCAAGAAAGATAGCATCATGAACCGCAGTACCACTAACCAAGCTTATTTTGTGTTGGGCCACAAAACTGCTAATATCCGAGATATTTACAACCTTGGGCGGAAATTAGGGCAGGGCCAGTTTGGCACTACTTACTTGTGCACCGAGATCGCCACTGGCATTGATTATGCTTGTAAATCTATTGCAAAGAGGAAATTGATTTCCAAAGAGGACGTAGAGGATGTTAGGAGGGAGATCCAGATAATGCATCATTTGGCTGGTCATAAGAATATAGTCACCATCAAGGGGGCTTACGAGGATCCCTTATACGTTCACATTGTTATGGAACTTTGCAATGGTGGCGAACTGTTTGATCGCATTATACAGAGGGGCCACTACACTGAGCGTAAGGCAGCAGACCTAACTAAGATCATTGTAGGAGTTGTTGAGGCATGCCATTCACTTGGGGTTATGCATAGAGATCTTAAACCTGAGAATTTCCTGTTGGTTGATAAAGACAATGATTTCTCTCTCAAGGCCATAGATTTTGGGCTATCTGTTTTCTTCAAACCAGGTTGGATTAAAATTAGTTTTTATAGGGTTTAGTATTGTGATGACATTTGATATACTGACAAACATTGGACATTACTTAATTTCATAATATATTATGCTTCATCAGGTCAGAAATTCACTGATGTGGTTGGAAGCCCGTATTATGTGGCTCCTGAGGTTCTTTTGAAACGTTATGGCCCAGAAGCAGATGTATGGACAACAGGGGTCATACTCTACATATTGCTAAGTGGTGTGCCTCCATTTTGGGCTGGTAAGTTTATTAAGTGTTAGTTTATGGATTCATTTCCTGGTGCAATTAACTGATGACCTGTTCTTTTTCGTAATTGTTCAGAAACTCAGCAAGGCATATTTGATGCTGTTTTAAAGGGATACATTGATTTTGATTCAGACCCATGGCCGCTGATATCAGAAAGTGCCAAGGATCTTATTCGAAAGACCTTATGCATGGATCCATCTCAGAGACTGACGGCTCATGAAGTATTATGTATGCGCTCTGACTATTTTTATCATAATGATAATATGGATATAGTAAGTTTTTTACTCCCATGCCCCACACTTTATGGAGAAGGATTCTCTGATTATTTGGGCAAGAGAAACATGGTTTGAAGAGAATATCCGTGTATTGCTATGAAGCTTTATGTATCTATGGAAAGAGTTTTTGGGTTTTGTTGAGAGTTAGAACAATTTGTAGGAATGCTAGATTTGGTTTGTTTGAATCATTGGTTTATATCACTGAATGGCGAGTTACCTTTCTTTTTCTTTTTTCCTTTTTTTCTTTTTTGGTCTTTGTAATGGTGCCATACTTACTGTGGTTGATCCTTTTTCTCGAACTATTTAGGTAATCCTCCATACTTACCGTGGTTGAACCTTTTTGTCAAACTATATAGGTCATCCTTGGATATGTGAAAATGGTGTGGCACCTGACAGAGCCCTAGATCCAGCTGTACTTTCTCGTCTTAAACAATTTTCTGCGATGAATAAATTGAAGAAAATGGCTTTACGGGTATGTGATAAGCCTAAACATAGTTCTATTGTTTATTGCTTTAGATGATCCTGAGTTTGTTATTTAACTCAGGCACATGTAATATGGAGTGTTACTTGCTAACTGCAGATGTGTATCTGCTTAAAGAAAACAATTTTAGATGTGAGATATAATAGCATTAGTCAAGAAATGTGAATTCATGACACACCTATTCTTTCTCCAGGTAATAGCTGAAAGCTTATCAGAAGAGGAGATTGCCGGCTTAAGGGAGATGTTCAAGGCCATGGATACTGACAACAGTGGAGCAATCACATTTGATGAACTCAAAGCTGGTTTAAGAAAGTATGGCTCCACATTAAAGGATACAGAAATACGGGATCTTATGGATGCGGTAAAATTACTTTTCAGTGGGATTCTTCTCCTTAGCATCTTGTTTAGTGGTCAACTTATCTCCTTGTGTTTGCACATTATTAGCACGTATGCCTTTAAAATGGATAAGCTGTTCAGCATACACTTGAGTTTTTTTGTTTATAATTTGCATGCCCACATTTATCCGAATATGCTGTTCTGATCAAATAATGATAAAGCATATGGAAGAAAGGATTACCCGGTTACTCCTTCCTGCTATTTTTAGATCTTGCAGCAAAAGTTCACAGCTCAGATAGAAGTATGTTCAATATCTGCATCATTTAGTGATGGACAGCTGCCATACTCTCACTGGGTTGGATTGTTTTACTGTTGTAAAGTTTTAGTTGATTATCCATATGTTTTTGTTGATATAATTATTCTTGATTTTTTTTTTTCTTTTTATGCTTTGGTTCTCAGATATTTATTGGCATTTGTAGCTCCTAATTTGTTGTTTCCATGGTTGCAGGCTGATGTAGACAATAGTGGAACAATTGATTATGGAGAATTTATTGCAGCAACAATTCATATGAATAAGCTAGATCGCGAAGAACATCTTTTGGCAGCATTCCAGTATTTTGACAAGGATGGAAGTGGGTACATTACAGTTGATGAACTTCAACAGGCTTGTGCGGAACATGGCATGACAGATGTTCCAATTGAGGATATTATCAAAGAAGTTGATCAAGATAATGTTTGTACCGAATATCGATCTCTCTTACTTAGTTGGTTTTATAAATTGCTAAACTTTTTGTGAAGTTCGTTATCAATTTCATTCACTCTGTTATCGAATCATCAGCCTGCAATTTTTCCTGAAATGTTACTAGATCTTTTATACCATTTTTGTGAAATGTTACTAGATCAGTCTGTGAAGAAACAATTAATATACTAGATCGTTTATTTTATTTGTTTGCCCTGCTGAAAAATTATTTTATTTTTGCTGGATGAATAATATGTTACTAACGTTATATTGACCATGTTTTCTAGGATGGAAGAATTGATTATGGTGAATTCGTTGCTATGATGACAAAAGGCAATAATGGCATCGGGAGACGAACAATGCGAAACAGCTTGAACATAAGTATGAGAGATGCTCCTGGAGCAATTTAAAATTTCAAGCTCAACTCAGTGACAGGTAGATACCATCTTTTCTGCCATATTCCATTTCCTTGTCTTTTGAAAAATCGGAAATCACTTTCAAGTATGGAGCCTATTCAAACATTGAGATGCATATATATACTATATGAACACAAGAATTTCGCACATTCCGCTGCAAATAATGTCATTCTTTTGAAGGTTTTAGTCCATATACATAGGAATCATGTCAATGGAAAGCAAAAGCATTTGAGGCCTGTTTTATTAAAACCTGAAATCACTTAAGTTATGCTATAAGAATTGAGATCAATGTACGGAAGGAAGTGATTTTATGTATACGTCAGGTTGCTGCCATGAGCCTATTTTACTTTTGAGGTCTATCTACTCTAGTAATCTTACAGATGGATGTCCCCTTGTGTATCTCTTTTGTTTCCATTTGCTATTATATAGGACTAGGGCTGTTTAATGTATTTATGTTGGTCCACCGATGACAGTGCCATATCAATGATATCATAGAAGCTCCCACACATATTTTGAAAATGCTGATATCCATGATATATCAGAGATGATGCACATATCAAAAGCATCGACACAATCCCAAGGCACGATAGATTGAATTGAGTGATTTCCTCAGATTATGTATATGGCAGTGATGATTGTGGATTGCCTTTTCGAAATCATTTGCTCCAACTTCGTCGTATTCTAAATGTGGTCGGATTGCGATGTTTGCAGGAGAGAGATGGTCTTGGAGAAGGAGATCCTGCAAATGCATGCTATGGCTAAATTCATGTCCAAGAAAAGCTTGCTTCCTAAGTTGGCATTTGTTTCCGCACGATTGGAATCACCATTCGGGTTATGGGAGTTACATTCTGTGTGTGTAACTTAGCTTGTGGAGTCGTATGTGTAATAAGAATGTTGAAATTTGGATTTGCAAGGCGAATGCTTTTGGCCTCAGGTGGTTGTGGTTTTAAGTGCTTTTCGATTCAGGGAATGATATATTCGATTATTTGGCTGCCTGCCTGTTTATTTATATTTCATAACTTTCCACGCATCTGTTTCCCAAATGCTACTATATCTACTTGTTTATAAGACAGCAGAAGGGTTGGTTTGTCGGCACACACGCTTGTAATTTGAAGTTGAAGTAGTTGTGCTACCTGTGTATTATTAGAACAAGAAAACATGCACCTTTTGTTGTTTGGGTACAAGAAGTTTGCATTGAATCATTGTATGACAGGCGTCTAGAACTATACTCCGCCTGAAATTAAGCTACTATTGTTCTGCAATTGCAGTTTCGGTTGCTATTGCAATCTCCTGCAACAGAAAAATGCGACAAAGGTTAGCCAGCAGCAACTCTTCTCTATGTGTATGTATATATTGTGCTATATGCGTGTGATATTACCGTGAGCTCTCCTGTGCTTGAAAATGTACATTTTGAAGTGACGGCGCGCCCTGGACCCACCAACCAACCGGCTTCGCAGCAAGTTTCCGTGTTGTCTGCTGTCTTGACTGCGCACCAGAGTTGCTTTGGGAGTAATACGACGCCATTGCCATCTCTCATCGTCTTGGTAGTAAATCTTTCCTCCAGTGGTTGGATCATCTATGCATATATATATATATATATATATGATGGAAACAATGAGTTCCATGGAGGCCATTCATTAGATATGATGGAAACAAGAAAGCAAGGGGGGTTGAAGTTTGAATCGATTGCTACTGACATGATGATGATCCTGATTAGGAGAAAGAGGAAGATGAGAAAATGTAGCGATGGTGGATTGGCCTTGCCAGACGCCGGAAATCTGCGACTCTTCCAGGGGGCGAGTGGTGGCGAATGCAGAATCGCGTATGGCACAACCGCCGAGCTGATCCCCATTCCTGAAAGGGCCGTACCATTGCTCAACAAATACCCTCACGGCGCGCAGTTTCAGCTTCCCTAGGACCTGAATTACCCTAACCCTATACCTGCAGGTGTCGTGATCATCATCATCATCAGGATGAACCAGGCAGTGCTCCAACTCCATTAATTGATCATCTGTGTCGTCATTGGCTGGCGGCCAGAGTGCCACATAACTTGCCGTGGATTGGTGATACGCCAAGGCACGAGCGGCCGTGGCGTGCCTTTCGTGGATGGAATGTGTGGTGGCAGCATCGGCCTCGCATCCGACGGTGGGGAGGAGCTTAATGGTCTTGTACATGAATTGGTGATTGGGTTGCTGCGCTAGAGTGGGGCACTGCGTTTGCCAATCGAACACTTTGACGTCCCATTCCCTGAAGGCCTCGGGGACGACATTCTCCGGAAGCTCGATGGGTGTCCCCTCCGCCGTGAAATCCGCGCCGAATCCATCCCATTCACCGGATACTTTTTGGGAAAATTCTGTCCATCCTTCTTGTTTAATATGATCATCTGAATGCATATATGTATGTCAGGTTATTGATGAAGACAAGAAACTACTGGTCGAGTTGAGGACATAGAGACTTATACCACAAGTGGTGAGGGTGGGAGGTGATTGCGTGCTGGCATTCGCTTCTGCTTCTGCTTCCGCTTCGGCTTGGTTGGTTAAAGCAGCCACAGGTGGAGTTTTACAGTGAAAATTCCTGACAGGAAGTTGCAGTTGCAGAGCAGGAGGGAAAGTGGGATTAAGGTGGACACGACGAGGCGACGATGGCCACAGTACAACGTTGTTTATGAAGGCCGCCATAAGCATAAACGACAATTCTATTCCAACACCACACAAGAAATTATTCAGACCAACAAGAATTGAGAAAAGAAAAACAAACTACTAGTAGTACTAATACAATAATAGTAGTACAGGAGTAGTATATTTTACTGGAATTTGGGGTAGCTAATAATTTGTGGCATGTGGATAGCAGTGCCAATGCGGTATGTGGTGCACAAGCACAACCCAACCCACACAATAAATAATTAAAAAAAAAAAATAAAGAAATAGAAGAAAGGGGAATACTACAGTTTACTAATATAACCCTTTACTTCCTTTCGCATTTATTTATTTATTTATGGTCTATTAATATCGACGTCATTGTCAAGTTGACATTCTGTCGTACTCGTATTCTGATTTCTGATGGCCCTTTTTGGCCTTTCCTTATTTTCGTCTCCAGAAACATGTGTACATCGGTACCCATACAGGTGTGAATATTCCATTCAAATTCAAACCTGTAATAAGCTGCCTGGACCTTGGAAGGCTGGCTGCACCCGGCCTGGGCCCCTGCACTGCTGGCCTAATTATGAAAAGTTAAAAAAATGTGCCTGTGAATTATGATTGGGTGGAGGTGGACAATCACTGGAGTATGAAGTACAGTATATAATTAATTTGTTGAAACTAAAAATTGAGCTGTGCTGTGCTGCATGACACATTGGCAATTGGCATTGCTATGCTATGTGCTGGCCTGAAATCACCGACACGCGCATACAACACCACTAATACACAGTAGTACATGATACATCCACCGACACCCTCAAAATAAATACTAGTACTATCATTTCTAATAATAATAATAATAATAACGTAAATTTCTCAATTCTGCAGGTGAGGTGTTGCTGTTGTGTAATGAGAATTTGAGATACATCATATATCATTATCATACATTGATGCGTAAATTAAATAAATACACCGAGATGAGAGTAAGGTAGAATGTTGCATTTCATCCAATATCAAATTCTTACAAGACATACATATATGGTTGATCAAATTATTTAGAGTTGAGGCTGTTCAGCCCAGATTTTCAACTTTCAACACAGTACAAATCAAACAACCAACTAATTCTAGAGGAAGGAAAAAATATTAAAAATTAAAATACAATAAATGAAATGAAAAATAATGAAACAATATTATCATCATCATCACATATCCTCTCTACAGATATATATATATAAAGAAGTTACAAAAAACAAACAACATATAAATGTAATTAATTCGCACACCATATTTGAGATATGATATAGTATATCAATGCAATTAACCAAACGCCCACCGACATTCAATTTTATTGCAGCCGATTACCCAGCGCCGGTGATCGCATTGGCAGCCGCCGCCGCCGGCCGCCGCAAATACTACCCATGTCGCCACCCTATGCATACATATACACATACATAGATGACATATTAATGGACGAGGGTGGGGCGGGAGAAGGAATGCGACCTACCGTCGTCGAAGTTCTTGGCGTAGCTGAAGGAGTCGTAGCGGCAGGTTTGGGGGAGACCGACATTGTCGGAGCTCAATAGCTTGCGGCGGAGGTGGGAGGCGGCCTTGAAGAAGACGTGGCGCCAGCTGCCCTTGCTGTGGGTGCCGAGGGCGGCGGTTTCCTCCTCGTTCATCTCCAGATCTGCGGCGAAGGTAGGTTTCCGGGAGAGGATCCAGCCCCAGCCCCAGTCCCACCACTTCCGGATAGAAGTGGCGGCGGCGGAGGACATGGACTTGGAGCGACGGAGCGTGGTGGCGGTCCATTCAGAGGAGGAGATTCCCGAGGGAGACTGGATCTTGAGGTTGAGGGAAAGAGAAGACAATCTCCGGCGAATTCGGCCTCGCTCCTGCTGCGTTTCGGCGGCGGAGGCGGCCTGGGAAAGAGGAAGCCATTGCTTGTGCTGAAACATGGAGGTCATAGTTGAATTTACCAACCAGAAGTAGTGGAAATGGTTGGATTAAGAAGAAATTGGATATAGCACTCAGCAGATCTGATATAGGAAAAGAGGAAGAGGAAGAGGAAGAAGAAGAAGAAGAAGGGGAGGGAGAAGAGGTGGAGGGAAATAGGAAATGGCCAAATGGGATGTGGAGTGCACAGCTGCTTTCCTTACAGCCTGTTATATTCATCTTAACAACTGTGGTGTGTGTGCCTGTGGGACCCACTTCCTATTACTATAATAATAATTATTCCTTTCCCTTTAATTGCATGATTAGTTTCATGTTTATTGCTATAATAATAATGCTTTATTATTTGCACTCCACCTTGGAGGTAGGCTAAAAGGGTCATTCAGTTCTCAATGTATGTATACAGTACTCCCTCGGTTCCTAAATAATTGTATCTTTCAGCTCAATTTCAATAATCAATGTTTGCATTAATTAATAAATTTATATTTATACTCTTCAACTAAATTAATTCTTAATAAATATCAACAAATAGTATTTATGATAGCATAAAAATATGTACATAAAAATGACCCTGCACCTGAGAGTCACAGCTATATTTATTACATGGGGGACACTTGAATTTGGAGATGGTGATGACTATTGAGGATTCTGAGGGTCATCTCCTTCCACAAATTACAGCATCTGCCGACACACCCCCTCACCGACGACGACTTTCACCTCATTGCAACTTACTATAAGTTAGCCACTGAGGAAATTGCAATTAGCAATGAGGGTGGTCTGTTGGATCACATGTGACAAAGACAAACATTGGCCAGTGCATCGTTTTAGACGGCCTTTAATTTGAATGAGATATGATTTGCCAACATTAAGACAGACAGGTATTATTGACAAACATTAATACTAGTAGTTAACAGTAATGCCCACCCAAACAACACCTTGGCAATCCAACCACCATCAATCACGCCCACTTCCAACTTTTTCGAAACAAGTAATTTCTCCTCTAAACAATACTACTAGTACAGTACAATACAGCTCAATCAAGTAACAACTAACAAAACGGTATATATAATTCACAATGTGTGTGCAAGAAACCAACCATATACGGAGAGAGCGCCCCTGCTTCATGTCCCAAAATGCATTTTAACTAGTGCCAATCGCCACCATATCATATCTCATGTACAAGTAGTAACCACTGCACGCATAGCCCACGGCACGAGTCAAGCAGCCATAGTCTGGCACCAGGCGGAGGACACTGGAGGGTGCGAGGGCTAAAGACGACTCCATCAATCTGTTTACAAAATTTCACTTCATTAATAATGAACCTATCCTTGACCTAAATATGTCGCTCAAAACACGTTGCACTTCCAATGAACTATGCTCGCTACGGACAAGATCTACAAACAGTGGAAATAACTGTGAAAGATACTGCCGGAAAAAATCTCTACTCTGGCTACCCAAAATCTGCATCACCGATAAAACTAAAGGGGTGCGGGCAGCCAATTCCTCTTTCTTGGCCGACCCCAATGGAATGAAACAGTGCAACGGGCGACGGGGCTTGTTGATGGTTTCTGGTAGGGCGTACTCCGATCTGCCACAATCAAGGTATATATGCAACACTTGCTTGCATACAGAGACAAACTCGGCTTCAACATCCCTCTCCTCAAGTGAAGATGAATTTTTCGAGATGATTTCATGCATAAAATTTAAGTAGTTCTTGTAGGACTCATTTTCAAAATGAACAAGGGGTGGATGCGAGATCTCCATTATAGAGCATATTTTCTCTAACTTAAGCAGTAATGTAGGCCGACTATTCAACTCATGTGAATGAGATGCAACTGCTGAATAAAGTTCGAGAATAATAGTGATAGTTCTTTCGGAGGATGGCCAATGCATCTTGTAAAGATCAGTCACAACCTGTAATCAAGAAGAATCAAGAATGGAATTAACACAGAAAGAAAAAAAAAAATATATGTATGGAGTATAAAAGCTTATCCTAATATCTGAAGGAATTCCTCCACCTTTATATAATCCTAATCCTAAATATACTATTCAAAGTTAAGAAATACTAATATTGAAGTATATCCTATTCTAAAGGTAAATCTTAACACTACACATTGTTTTTAAGTTCCATCTGTCCAACACATGAATTGGATGCGCCAAACATAAAACATTCTAGAATATTGGTTACGACGGGATTTTTTTGGTGTTTGCAAGTAAATTCATTACACATGCTCAAATATTTGATATAGTTACAGTATGAATGTGTTTAAGAGGGATAATGAGAGCCTGCACCTGTATAACGAGTAATTGTACAGCAATTTGAACTTTTATCCTTGAAACTATATATGCCAGGGCTTGCAGGCGGTCATCCTCTGGGCCATAATTAGCAGCTCCATCACCAGAATAGGATTCCATTTCAATATCAGGCACCTCAATGCTGTCCATGGTCTTCAAAAGTTTAATAAATCCGGGCCAGCTAGAATCTATAGCCCCTTTCAAACAAAGGAAGATATCTTGCCACTCCTCTTCCAAAAGTTTGCTTCTCAAATCTGCAGCCAAACGCATTAGAGAAGCCACACCTGCAGTTGAGGGACCTTGACTAGAACTCCTTATGAGTCCCACTAATATGGATATTACTCCATGTAATTGAGGCCTGACCGCACCAAAGAAATGCACAAATAAATCCACAAGACATTCTGCAGCCACTACAGAAGTTCCAGAATCCCATATACTCAAATCAGCTGAACGATCAAAAGTAGGTGAATGATCATCCTCCTTGCGAGAGTTTTCACCATCAAGACTAACACGGAATATAGGATATATTGCATAATTGTATACATTGGCCCAGAATGGCTGTGAGAAAAGGTGGCCATGGTCTTTCAAAATATTAAAGAGTACTTCCAAAGCACTCTTTCTAATAGCTGATCTAGGATCTGATGTCAGTTTTGATAACCCTGAAAATAAATTCGAAATATTATTCATAAGAAACATTGGAAGTGGAACTAATCAACAAAATTATTCACCATCAAAGGAAATATATCAAGAGTAAAAGATAGAGTGTGTATAGTGTGTGTAGGGTATACATGGTTTTAGAAAAGGAACAAGAGGCTGAGAGGGACTATAAAAATTGATTCTAAATTAAACTTATGTACCCGAGAGCAAAGGAACCCAGAAATATGCATAATCATCCTTGTCGATCCATTCATCACCACCCGAGCCATTGTCCTTCACTACTGGACCAGATGAATCATCTCCTGTATTTTTATCATTGCAAACAAGTCCACCATCTGCAAGTTTGACAGCACAAAAGCGAAGAAAAGCAATAGCATTGAGACTAACATCACTGTTGAATCTACTATTTGTGAAGGTGATCAAACACTTGACACAATCAGTAAAAGTCAACGCTTCTGTCTCGGTTATGTATGGAAAATATTCCCGCACTATTTTCTCCATTGTTTGAAAGGCAAGCAAGACTATGCTCTTTCTTTCATCAGCTGCAGCTGCCGTGAAAACCTGCAAACCAAGAATGCTGCTTTTGTAATAATTGGCTAACACTTTTACATGAGCATGAACTATAAATATAATGATAAAAACAAGATGCGGCCCTTAAATATACAAATCTCAAAGACTACTTTTCTTTTGAGATCACCCACCCCTTCAAATAAATCATTCCTATCTCATACTACAATATAATTAAAACACATTTACTGTGAGCACGAAAATACCCAACACCACCAAGAAAACCAATCATCAGTTTCTCACAATCTCACTACAAGATATCAAGATTTTGCCAAATTTTAGTTCAGAAATCCATCTGCTCTGATAATTCGCATTGACATATGATATGCATAATGATTAAAGTACATTAGATGTATCCATATAATAAGCCTAATGTATTTTGGAAAAGTTCAATCTATTCTAACTGTCTAACCATATCTAAACCAAAAAGGAGATACATAAAAGGAGTAACATGTAAAGCAAAATATGAGTAGATTTACCAGGAAAACACTCTTCCATCCAGATTTTATATTACTGACACGACTGAGGACCATCTGTGATATACAGCGTACAATGAGCTCTCTGATCTCCGGGGAGCTGCTTTTTTGCATCACAACTGCAAAAGGTCTCAAAAATTCATTCTGAAAATTATAATTTGCCAACTCTTCTCGTTCTAAAAATTTCATAGCAAGCTGCCGCAGTGAGTCCATAACAAAGATTGCAACAGAGAGATTTTCCGATAAACCCACTGAAACAAAAAATTCTGAAAGGACACTCCATATACGAGTCCACACGAGTCTTATTCGATTCATGTTGTAGTGCCTGAAAAATAGAACAGTGTGGTTTTATTCAAACCAAATGTCTTTTGAATCTAGTTATCACTGAAACATAACTTCAAATTCAGGATAGAATCTTACGCAACTTCCACGATTTTTGTGAGGCTGAAAACACGTGGATCAGTTGGAGACTGCAATTCTAACATGGAAACTTTGCAAAGAGCTTTGACAAAAGCTACAATTGCTTCACTATTTAACCTTTGGCTATGGGCAAAAATATGGTTTAATTCAAAACTCCCGATTTGATCAAGCAAATATAAGTTTGAAATGAAGTTACTGATCTGCTCTGGCGTTACAAGACCATGTGCATTGACTCCAACAGAAGTGCTATCATAAGAGCCCCCTCGAACAACTGCCATTACTGCAGGATTCTGGAGTGTTCCTTTTTTCTTTAAAGAGGGATAATTTGCATTTGCATTTGTTTTCTCCTCAGCATCAGAGTTAGATGTACTGAGAAAGGATGCATCAGGAGGTGCTCCCTCTCCCAGTAGCTGCAGATGTTCAAATCGGGATAAGCACGTCAAAACATGTTCCCATGCTTCTTGAAGGTAATTTCCATCTTCAATAGCAATCGAAATGATAGCCTGCCAAAAAGAATTAATAATAATAATAATAATAATAATAATAATAATAATAATAATAATAATAATAATAATAATAATACAGAGGAAGCCAACATCCAAAAATCCAGATACAATTTTGACTTTTGACACTGTTAATTATTTAATGTTGACTCAATTTTATCGTAATGATGTGAAAAGAAAAAAAAATAGTCAAGTGGTCTTCTTAGAATCGTCTAATCGTGTAGTTTTAAAATATATAGTTTATATAATTTTTACTTGTATCGATTTTGAGATATTAAATGTCAAAGAAGTGCATTGGACTTTGTGCAGAAAAGAAAGTAGACATTTTAATGGGACAGAGGATTGTGTGTATGTGTGAACGTTTTGCATATTAACATGCAAGAATTGAAGGGCAACATGTAAAAATACCTTGACAGCATCTACATTTTTTTGTTTCATATCTGCAGCACAATGGAGATACGTAAACTTAGCCACAGTTGTAACAAAAGCATCTCTTTGGGTCTGCATACCCATAACAGCAGTAACATGCACAGCATGCCGAAATCCCTGTAAGCACTGAGTAGTAGCTTCCCTGTCATCGCTCTGGTCCAGAGTTACACTGAATGCAGCAAGCATAGGACCCCAGCAAACTTCAGTCATGAACCTCAAAATGCCAGGGTCTGCTATAGCATAATATATACTCCTGCAGTGAGAGCAAATTAAGGATTAAAAACAAGTGTAGCATCCCAGAGAATAACCAAGAAATATTCGCACACAACAATTATACTACATGCAACAGATAACAGCTTTGCACTGTTAAAATCCATGTAAACATTTTCACATTCCACAAAAGGTACTTGTTCTAAAGAAAAGATCTTTGACTTGCATAACCATAAAAACTGAATAAACATGTCAGCTATGTCTTACTCTGATTTGGAAGATTTTGCTTTAAACTGCTCTTGGATATTCCTTATTAAATATCCATTTGCCCCTAAAGGTTTCTCTTCTGTTTGCTTCCAGACCAGATTAAGAATGCCATCCAAGCCCAACAATTTATTCAGACTGTTCCCTTGTTTGCTTTGGGGGGCAAATGTATCAGCCTTCATTTTAATCTCATTTCTCACAATTTCATCATACAGTGCACCCAAATAATCTTCAGGTAGATCCTTCCCATCATCAATACCTCGGTTATTCCGAATGAAATCAGCCTTGGTCATCTTAAGAATCAAATCCAACATCAGTACAAGTCAGAAAGAAATCTACAGAATACAATACAATTAATATGCATGAACCAAAGACAAGCTAGCTGGACGTGATAAAAAAAACTTGAATAGTTCTAACTTCTAACTTTTTAAGTTCTCATAACTTCCTGCAAGAGCAGTAACAAGATAAGATCCAATTTAAGCCAATTGGCCTTCGATTCAATCAAATCCGCAATGCACCGCATCCTCATATCCTTCCCATTTTAAGGTAGACTAAAGCAATGCACATAGAGTTTTTCTTACGCAAGAACCTAATCATCTGGTAACCATGGCATCAAATTAATTACACACGAAATATTAGTCAAAGTCCTCCTTTAAAAAATATTAGCAAATATGTGGTCTCATTAATTCTTCATCAAATGACCAGCAAACCAACTAAGTCATAATTCCATTAAGTATAAAAGACAAAAAGACAATATTCGAAAAGAAGTTAAATAGTCAGGGGGAAACCAAAGTAAATAGATTTCATTGTTCACATTTGCTAACACGGGGAGGAAAGGACTCTCCATTTTGTTGAATCAAGTGAACAAGGAAAAAGGAACTAATAGGGACAGTCATACTCATTGTAGATATAAATTCCATTCAGAACTAAGATATCAATGCAACAGTTTAGACAATAGTTGGAATTATACTTAATAAATTATGTATCTAATGTTCTTTCAAAGGGATTGAAAAGAATGAATTCCGATGGGAAAAGAAATAAAACAAAATAAAACTGGTTTACAGAAGATATAGAATTCAAAGGGTAAAGAATTGGAAACACACCTTATCTTTCACCATGGTGTTATGGGCATCAGTGTTCAGCATGATCACTGAATAAGCAAGTACATAAGCTGTATCTGCACTGGTGAATGAGTTTGGGTTGCATTTACAATAGCGTTCAGCAAACTTTTCCATGATACGATCAATTTTTTGTGCTTCTCCAGGTAACCTAAAACCTCTTAGAAAGAATCTGATTGCTTCACCAAAGCCCATTTTCTCAAAGTTGAAAGAGTCAACATATGCATGCATAACTTTCATGGGAAATTCCTCTCTTTCACCAAAGTAGTCACCAATCATGCTTTCATTCAAACCAAAAGTATTTTTGAGAAAATGAGCCACCTCTTCTGGAGAGCTGCCAACCTTTTTGGTGCTTATAAAGAACTCGATTCCCTTGGAAGGTTTTCTATTGAACAGCTCAACACCTTTCTGAATGTATCCATGAAATAATCAGTATAGTCATTTGGTTGTTTTAAATTTTAATCTGATTACAGTCTAGAAAGTTACAACATTAGACAATCAAAATACATGATAGTTGTTATTATAACACTTGCATATTATGCACTCAACAGACACAAGCAAATATTTACTACAGTCACCACAAAAAGACTACCTACTTCATGAATGTTGAGTAGCCAGCCATGTAGTCATTCATTTCTTCCTCAAAAGGCTCTATTCCGGGTCTCATAATTGTAAAGAACTTTCTAAGGATACACATAAATTTGATAACTATAGTTTATGAGAAAACCTGAATTTCCAATTTATAGGCTCGGCGTTGCTCCAATGTTGCAGCGTCAGAAAAAGAATTTCCATCAGGGTGGAGCTCATATTCTGCATTACTTGTATCATCAACAGCATAAGTTGAATTGTCAATTGAGTTTTCCATATCAACATTCTTTGGTAAATTTAATTCTCCAGCTTTCATCTGTTGGTCCATCCATGATCCCATAGACTTGATAATTCTAACTAAACATTTTACTGATTCATGACGAAAGGTCATATCTTGGGCAGGAGACAAAGAGGTTACAGAACCAGGCGGGGGACCTAGTGCAGTTTTCAGAAGGCCATTGACAGTTCTGCATATATCCAAAGGAATATATAGGTAGTATCATAGTAACAGAACACATGTAACAAAGAAAGAAGCCGGGTGACAGATGCAAATATTTGAAGGAATATGAGAAAATTGAACACAATTATAAAAAGCACATATTTTTGGGAACAAAAGAATGCATAACCAATCCATCTCAGCAAAATAGTTGTGATAAAGAGAAAATATTAACAATAAAGGAAGCAGTTCCTTTTTAAATAGGTCCACATTTAATTCAGCCATACAATTATCAATATGCCATGGTGGCAAACTCCAAAAGGTGACAATAACAGCAAAATGAAAACGAGCTAAACCGGAAGGCGAACTGTACTTATGTATAGCCTGTAGATAAGTTAGATAACCTTTCAAATAATTACATAACCATATTTTTCCTCATCTGTTCAACTGAAGATAGATGACACCATGAAAGATCTTCCTGAACCTCCCTAAATGACAAAATCACATTAAAAGAAAGAATTTGATAATTTGATCAGCTAGGTTCTATGACTTCAAGTAACAGAGCAGTTATTAAATGGCGAATCAAGATGTCCCTCCAAATATCAAAACAGGGCTCCAAAAAATGAAGAAAATAATAAAAATGTCAGTCGCTAGCATAGGACCTAAAGATATTTTGAACGTTTAATTAATGCAACTGAGCTCTTATCGGAATCATGGTTAAACTTTGAATTTTACTGCTGAATGCTGTTTAATGGAAGAGATTGGAATCTGGAAGTATGAGTTATGTGTTAGTGCAAAAGCATCTTCCTGGAGACAATTTTGTCAAGATGGTTCAAGGAAGAAAAAAGATTCACTATATCAAATTCAATGTTCCATTATTAAATTATCTGCATGAAGATTAATAGGGGCAAAAAGGCAAATAAAGATAACCGTTGCAACATTAGTATAACGTTATAATTACAGGCGCACAAATATTGAAATGCTATCCTTCGATCAAGAAAAATACTTCCAGGAAAAATGTTATTCCAGTACCTTTCAAATATGTTGGGAGCCTCAACGTCGCAGTCATAGTTCACAAAAATATCAATAATGATCTGTGAGTCCTGAGAAATTTTCTCCAGTAAACTCAATACAGTCATCTTTTGCAAGAAACTAGGTTGAAGCACATTCTCCAGCACCCGAAGAATCAACATAGGGAAAAAAATTCCAATTTCTGATTTCAACCCGGACCTAAATTTTGAAATCAAATTCCAAAATATAGAGCAAAGAAGTTGAAAAATGGTCATCACAGATAGCGCACTGTTCTTCAGCAATGACAAGCAAAGATATTGCTTGACCAAATTTAAGAACCTGAAAAGAGAATACTACATTAGCTATCAAATATTACTTGAAAGACACAGGAAATAAAAAATAACTACTAAAACAATAGGAATGCCTTTTTACAAATAGACATTCCCCATCACACCAAAAAGAGTGTTTCTCAATTTTAAGAGCAGTATAAAATGCAAAGCAAAATGTAGCGAATAACATCCTCCTGAGACATAATCATCAATGAAAATTCAAAAACACACGTTCATCACCTCCATACTCTGGTTTCAATCTAGTTTTTTAGCATGAGAGTTTACTATAATGTTGTACGATCCATCTAAATTGTCTTGGATACAGTCCCTTAACCTTTATAAATTGAGATTTTATCTTCAGCTCAGGTGCATGGATATTACTTAATCTAAGATCATTTATACCAGTTCAACATTTTCATGGTCATTAAGGGAAGTAGGCAATCCATATTCTCTCACAAACTGCGTAAAGAACATTCAAATTAGTTAAACTTTAAAGTGTTAACAGTGGAGATCTAGTAAACTTATTCACAAATTAGCACTTGCCTCTCATTGGTTTGCCAGATTGGACCTGCTTTGTTCATGATTACATTCAAAAGCTCCAGGGAGAGAATTTTTCCCCTCAAAAGGATTTGATCATCAGGATTTTCTTGTGAAGAAAATTTCATAGATAATTTGCATAAATTCTTGTATAGCATAAAACCATCCTCCCTAATCGTACTGTAACCGCTTAAATCCGTTGCATCATCATTAGATTTGGCACATTCTGCTTCATCGTCTTTTCGAGAATCTTTGTAATTACTTCTCAGGTCCAAGGGCAATTTTACATCAGACGAGCCATCCTTGGCCTCAACAACTTCATTGATAAGGGCTTGGGCGAATTGTACAGAACTTCCTTCATTAATATTTCTATCAGCAAACTCCAGCAACTCAGAAACAGCCACATTCTTGAAGTCAACCAGCATGGAATTTTCCTCCACCCTGGTGAAGACAATGATCATCATCTGCGCAAGAACAGACTTTGCACAAATTTGATTTGTACCACTGGCGCCACCCAGATATACATTGTAGCAGGACCTAACAACATAAATAAGGCAATCACCACGGATGTAGATGCAGGGAGACCTAACAGCAGCGAGCAGGACCTTGAGTACGGCAAGCTCAACCGCCTCATCCCGAAGGTCAACACATTTGCAGACGGAGTCAATCAAACGGTAAATAACAGAGGAACTGTCCTTAATTTCACAACCACGGATGAGACCGAAAGAAAAGAGCCTGAAAGCACAATCGAGGGCAGGCTCAAGAACCTTAGGAGAAGCCGATTCGGCAGCGAGGATAAGAGGTTGAAGCAGGAAGTCCGCATCAGAAGAAGAGAGACCATATAGAGGGGAACAGGAGGCGGGATCAGAGGCATCATCAGCTAAAGAGTCTAGCTTGTCGAGGGCAGATTTAGCGGCGGAGACGAGGTGGGAGTGTTTCCTCCAGGCCACATTCTTGATGATCTTGTCGAGCGCAGGACCCAGAACCCATCCGCAGCGGGACGCTCCGCCTAGGGTTTGCGACGCAGACATAACCTATCTGCAGCCCCCCGGCCTCCCCAAAACAGTCAAATCAAGAATCGAAGATTGATTAATCGTGAATTGTCCGGTCCCAAGGAAGCTTATTACAACAATAAAAGTTGAAAAAGATTGAATTTGAGAGTTTAGGGACGCATCAGCATAGGCGCCCGGTCATCCGATAGGGCATTCCGACCGACAGCGAGGAGAAGCAGTTGGCGTATCTTGAAAGAAAATTCTTGTGGTGTCAAATTGGAAATTTGAATGCTCTCAAATCCGTCCCTCAATCAGCGCAGTGCTGTAGACTGTAGTGCTGTTTGGTAGATCGGATCCTCAATTCACCCCAACTCTCTAGTCTCAAGTCTCAACCCATTTGTGTTAATATCATAAACGTAGTTAAGCAACCAATATACTCCTCCACAATGTATCGCGTAAACTGATGATCGCTTGAGAGATAAATCACTAGATCAGGGACCTAACTGCAATTTCCCAATTTGAAAATTTTGAATTCCTAATAATAACCATAATTGGTACGAGGACTTAGCTTAAGTTGTTAAATGATTAAATCCCTAAACCCCATATCCCTCACTTTTATTCCATTTCTATTTGTGCGGCATGGGCTCCCACCACTCATTTCGAGGCTTTCAATTATTCATCCCAAAAAAAAAAACCATAATTTCTACTAATAGAGCAAATCAAGCTTACCAAAACAAATAGAGCAAATCAAGAAATATTGATCGTATTATTTTTTTTTTTTCGGGAAGAAGGAGGACCATAGCCATTCTTATTCAAAAGATTGAAGAATATTACAAGAACCAACTAGATCATCTGCTAAAGAATCCAAAATGTAATCCGGGGGTCTGCCTAATCTCTCCACCCCAAAGATAGAAGTACTATGTCTAAGTAAAGAGTCAGCAGACTTATTACAATCTCTAGAAATGTGCATGAATTTAAGCTGCCAATTCCAACTAAGCATTTTCTTAAGTTGCGCTATAACCCTGATGTGAGGGCCTTCAGCAAAATCCCCAGATAGCAACAAATCAATGATTTCCTTGTTGTCAGCTTCCACAATAAGAATTTTTATGCCCAAATCCCAAACAAGCTGAAGACAGAGTACAATAACCAGGCCTCCGCAAAAACAACTGGCAGTAAATCCCCATGAGCGAGGATCCCACCAATCCAAACTCCATTCAAATCTCTTAGCAAACCACCAGCTTTGCAAGAGTCAGAAGAGAGTCTAGCATCACTATTAACTTTAAACCAGTCACTCATTTCGAGGCCTTCAATTATTCATCCCAAAAAAAAAAAACCATAATTTCTACTAATAGAGCAAATCAAGCTTACCAAAACAAATAGAGCAAATCAAGAAATATTGATCGTATTATTTTTTTAAGTAAATATTTATCGTATTATTGTTCTAACATGGTTTTTTTTTTTTGTGAACTTCTAACATGGTTTGTTGATTAGTTAGTTCATTAATTTAATAATGTTAACATTCCATATTTTCACGTAATCAAATGCAAATATTTAACGATAATATATCAAAAAAATAAAAATTAAAAAAATTTAATATTCTAAAATTATATCAAGTCTTCATCCTCAACTACATTTATATGTTAATAATGTTTATCATTTAATTGTAATTTAATTTTATCATTAGAATATAATAAAAAAATAATTGTATTTAATTTTGTTAGATTCATCTAAATACATACTTATATTTATAATATATATATAAATATATTTAGGGTGAAATAAGTAGTATAATACTCCCTCTGTCTTTTTCAAAATGCACCATTGGTGATTTTTTTTGTAAACGGTGACACTCATGTGTCGGCAAGTGTGTGTGGGAGCCCAAACCACACAAATTACACCATTGGTGATTTTGACATTGTTCACAGTTTAACTTTATTTCAAATTTTTATCATAGTTATGTAAGAAAAAAATAGTCAAGGGAGATCTTGTTACATTCGTTTAAACTGTTAGTTATAGAATATCAACTTTTTAAAATTTTAATTGTACACACTTTAAATTATTAATCGTTGAAAATATATATCGGTATGCGTGCCTGTGGCTAATGTTGCATTTTGAAAAAAACGAGGTAGTATATACATAGATTTTTTTTGGAAAAAAGGTAGTATATACATAGATGAATATATCAATATTATTTTTACACGCAGAGTTATAAGTAAATTACCATAATTATGCTAAACCAACAAACTTACCATATTTTAAAGCTATTACAGAAGCAGTGGGTACAATTGCTTTACCAAATAATGCCTTGGTCGGATCTGCCTTTCAAGGCGCCCTCTCACCCCTCCTCACATATCTTAAAGCTATTACAGAAGGTGATTCCCTATATCAAAAATGGTTTCACATTCAGGGTTGGGCAAGGTCAAGTTTCCTTTTGGTTTTCTAAGTGGTGGAATCGAGCTCAATTGGGTCCATTGATGCCCTTTGTCGCCACACAAGATCTCAATATGCAGCTGAAGGATGTTATTAAAGATGGCACATGGAGTTGGGATGCTCTCTACACTATCATCCCACCTCATCTGAAGCAGCAAATTCAATCATGTCCTCCTCCAAAGCTACATGATAACATCCCTGACATGTGGGTTTGGCAAGGGACGTGTAATGGGATATACAAGGTGAGTACAGCCTACAAGCTGATGCTACAGGAAAGGGAGAGTACTTGTGACTGGAAATTGATGTGTAACGTGTGTATCCCAGAAAAATTTGGATTTGTCCTTTGGTTAATATGCCACAATTCCCTCCCTGTTAATAGTGTGAGATTCCATAGACACATGGCTGCTAATCCACTTTGCACTCTTTGTGGGGATAAGGAAGAGACATGGTATCATTTGCTATTTTATTGCCCATGGGTGAGTCAATATGGCAATCCTTCCATGTCAAGGTGCCAGTGGATTGTCATCAGATGGGCAATGCAGACATTATAGGGTTTTTGCATGGATTATATAAATGTTTGGGATTGTTCTTTGTGGTGATGGTTTGGAGCATATGGATAGAAAGAAACGCAAGGATATTCAGAGGCAAACATCAAACCTTGTGGCAGCTACATCGCCAAGTCGACTGCCTGGTGAGAGCCATGAAATGCACGATCCCTACTGCTGACACCAGTTCAGGCCATATGAGGTTGGTTCAGTGGAATATGATGGCTGCGCGAGGGGTCATTTTACATGTTGATGGGAGCTCTCTCGGTAATCCGGGAAGGGCGGGAATTGGATTTGCAGTTCGGGATGAGGACGGGCATTGGCTTGGAGGAGGGTGTGGCTATTTGGGGCATGCGGCATGCCACTAACAATGTAGCAGAATGGGTGGCTCTGCTCACAGGTTTGGAATTTGTTCACAGCAAAGGGATTAAGCAGCTCACAGTTTATTCGGATTCACAGCTTGTTGTGCGTTCTCTTGAGGACACCCAGGCGTGCCACCCTTTTCTGTTCATAGACAGCATATAAAAGAGTTGAGGGACAAATTTGAAGGATGTAACATTTATCATGTGTTGAGAGAAGGCAATATGGTGGCTGACCGGCTTGCTAAATATGGTGCTTCGAAGGAAGCCTTCTACACGACGTGGGCTTTCCCCCCAGACTTCATCCTTGGGGATCTTGCGGCAGATGCGTCTGGCGTGTGCTTCCCCCGGTTTTAGCTATTTCTGATGTTCCTTTGTTTTTTATTTTTCTTTTGTAATTTGTTCCCTGGCTTCGGCTCATCCAAAAAAAAAAAAAAAAACTTACCATATTTATAAATCTTCCATATACTTAAAAGATAAAGAAGTGCAAAAAATTTCCTTCAAGATTTTGTAAATGACAAACTAGAAGAACTCTGGGCTCCAGCACTTACCAAAATTATAACTCTTACCAATTCGCGTATCTATATATACATAAATTCTTGTATCTACATATTCTCACAAAAACATTCAACTCTTGTTGCTCGCCCCGATCCATTTTTCTTCGACCATAATGTCGTCTTTAATTTATTCAACCATACAGATTTTGTTTTAAGTTGTGATTTCATTTTTTGGGATATCTACACTATCTAGGGTTCCTTTATAATCGCTGATCTAGTGTTTTTTTTTAACATAAATACGATTTGGAGTTTGTTTGCACCAACTCTTGAACTTTCTTGGATTTGTTTATGTAGATAATCTATCATATTGAAACATACTCCCTCCAAATAAGTGTAACATAAATGTAACTTAGGTTTGTGATTTATTAGGTTTTTGAATTGCATTCCTTTCGAATGTAGGAAACATGTACGGAGTGGGATGCTATACTTTTGAGAGGACTTCACACCACAAACACTCTCACTATTAAGGACCTATAGCAATTCACCTACACGACACGTTGGTTAGCCTTTTATTTAACCGACCATATATTAGTTAGGCGGCAAACCCGGCCATAAAATTAAAATAAGTGCACAAAAAACTTAACGAACTAAGGCTTAACCGGAAAACATGAAAAAATAACACTTTAATTAATAATCACTAACCTCTCTAACACTTGCTCACTCACTCTCCTTATAACTCCAAATGAAGGGGTCATCCCCTATTTATAGTGTGGGCAAAGTATCTAGAAAATTTTCTAAGAAAATGATTATTAATACTAAATTTATATATGTATTATTTTAAAGACAATTTTACACAAATTCATTTCTTGATTTTTTTTTTAGAATATTTTATTTCAGTATTTTTAACTTCCTTTGAAAGTTGATTTCTAACGGCGGCCGGTTCGGCTATGCTATGGCCCCTCAAGTTCATCCGCACTTTCATATAGTAGGTTCTTGCAAGATGTTCAATACTTGGTTGTGATAGATTTCGAAGCCACATGTGAGAAGGGGAGAATTCCTTACCCTCAAGAGATCATCGAGTTCCCACGGGTGGGTGGTCGTGAACGGTGCTACCGGCCATACAGACGCCTGTTTCCAAACCTACGTCCGCCCAACGCATCACAAAATTCTGAGTGACTTCTGCAAAGATCTCACCGGCCTACAACAAGATCAGGTCTGTCTTTGTATTCATATTTTCATAGAAAACTTCAAATTACCCTACTCGAAGGGCATTCTCTAATATATACTACTATGTGTCAATCAGGTGGACAATGGAATTACTTTGATTGAAGCTATTACTAGACACGACCAATCGCTTGAAATGTTGGGTATCAAAAACACCAACTTTGCAATAGTGACACGGTCCGACGATTGGGATTGCAATAGTGACATGGTCTAATATTTATGGTATTATTGTTATAACATGGATGATGGTTTTGTTGATTAATTAATTGATCATTAATTTTTTTGAATCATATAGTATAAGAATTATGTATAATTTAATTATAATATGGAACACATATGCGGCAATTTAGACTTATTCCTGATAACTAGGTTCTACTATTTCATAATTTAATTTAAAAGGGTAGTATATATAGTATAATATATATATATATAGATACATGTATCAATATTATCTTTACAGAAGATATAAATAAATTACCATATTTATAAATGTCCAAGTCATCCGGCCTTCTCCTCTATAGTCTCTATATATACACAAAAACATTCAATTACCATATTTATAACTCTCAATTAGTCATCCCTTCTCCTCTATAGTCGTATATATATACACAAAAACACTCAATTACCATATTTATAACTCTCAATTAGTCATCCCTTCTCCTCTGTAGTCGTCTATATATACACAAAAACATTCAACTCCGATGCTCTAAATTTTCTCCGACTTTCATCATTCCAACGTACGCCGTCGCTCGCCCCTCCTCCATCAAATCTTTCTAGATGACGTCTTTCTTCAACCATACAGGTATGCTTGCTTTAAGTTATGATTCTGCGTTTCTTGGGATATGGTTCCTTTATGAGAGATGGTTTTTGATTTATTAGGGTTTCTAAATTACATTATTATTATTTTCCAATACAAGGGAATACTACGTCTGCAGTGGGACGCTATCCCATTCAGGCCCCTCAAGTTCACCCTTACGCGGCGGCAAATAATGGCCGGCGGTTCGGCTACGCTATGGCCCCTCAAATTCTTCCGCACCTTCGTAGGTTCTTTCAAGATTTTCAATACTTCGTCGTGATCGATTTCGAAGCCACGTGTGAGAATGGGAGAATTCCTTACCCTCAGGAGATCATCGAGTTCCCATCGGTGGTCGTGAACGCCGCTACCGGCCATATAGACGCCTGTTTCCAAACCTACGTCCGCCCGACGCATAACGAAATTCTGAGCGACTTCTGCAAAGATCTCACCGGCATACAGCAAGATCAGGTCCGTCTTTATACTCATATTTTTCTTAGAAAACTTCAAATTACCCTACTCGAAGAACATTCTCGAATCGTGTATGTGTCAATCAATCAGGTGGACAATGGAATTACTTTGGTTGAAGCTATTGCTAGACACGACCAATGGCTTGACATGTTGGGTATCAAAAACACAAACTTTGCAATAGTTACATGGTCCGATTGGGATTGCAAGGTGATGCTGGAGTCAGAATGCCACTTCAAAAATATCGAGAAACCCTCATATTTCAACAGGTAATTAAAATCCCAATTTGTGTATAGTGTATGATCTAGTACTGATTAAGTCATTTGATATATATATATATACATGATGTGATTTAATTCTGACAAAGGGTGTTGTATCTTGTAGATGGATCAACCTTCGAGTTCCCTACAATCAGGCCTTTGGCTATGAGAGATGCAACTTGAAACAAGCTGTTGAGAAGAGTGGCTTGACTTGGCAAGGCCGCCAGCATTGTGGCCTGGATGATGCCAAAAACACAGCTCTGCTGCTGGTACTGCTCATGGTTAAGGGCATCAAGTTGTCCATCACTGGCATTCTCGTTTAGATATTAGCAAGATGATTCCGAAAACACTACTCACCTGTAATTATGCAATGCATGCATGCATCAATTAGTTAAGCTTTTCAATTACCCCAAAAATTTATTGTGGACTTTTATTTGTATCCCCTAAAAATTGTGTTTAATATTGGAAGGTAGTGAAAATTTAATCTGGGGTGAAAAATTAGAGATAGATTTATACTAATATATATATATTGATGATTTTTATTATAAATATGTATATATATATACATAAAATATACTTCTATAATATAATATGTTGATAAATGTTTGAGGGTTGAAAACCACTTTCAATAAATCTCAGATGAGATTTCATAGTCATCATTTATATTTTGCGACTTTTATCTTGCTTTTACTTCTCACCATTGAGGTTTCCACCTAGGCTGCTTGTTATTTTTCACCATTGTTAAGGATGTAATGTTAATTTATTTTATCTTAATAGTAGATTCAACTATGGGATGTCAAATTTATCATCTTCAATAACCCAATTCAAAAACATAACTCAACTCAAATTAGGAATGTGCCGGCTCGGGTTTGATATGTAATTCTAGGATTATATAAATTTAATTAAGTTTTTGTGCGACAATATTAATTTAAACCTAAACCTCAATTTGAAACATTTTTTCTTGATTCAAAATCCATTATTACTATACAATTTAGATTGCAGTCAAAAGAATCACAAACAAGTGAACAACAATCCTATAAATAAGTACTCCTTGTGTAATTTTTTTTAAGAGCCGAAGCCAGAGAAAAAACTCTCTGTAATTTAATGACAATTAAATTACGGGGAAGTATATAATTAAAACCCTCTTCCACAGGACACCGAAGACAATTATACAAACATGCACCAAATGGTAAACTATTTCATAACTTCAAATAGAAAAAATGAACTTATCTACAAACACAATATAACAATCAAGAGTAATAACATATGCTAGAGAGCAATCATTTCAAGTATTTTCATTGATTAAGATCGAAATAAAAATTAAAAAAATATGTTTGAATACACACTTGATCACAATTCAATTCGCAAGGAATTGAGCCATGCGAATCAAATGCACACATAATTCTAGAATGGGTATTTAAATCTACGAAAACATCTGAAAAAGTTCTTCCCAATAAACTATCTATGAAACTCCATCAGCAAGCACGAATGTCAGTGATGGACAATTTGACGCATTCCCGAGCTGCTGTTGTTTTGTTTCTTAAAAAGTACAGATGATTTTCGAATTTCTGCCAGCAAATCTTTAACATTCTTGGAGTTATATATATTGGAAAATATAGACTAGTAAATTTAGCTGTGCGAGGCACAGCGTATTTAGGAACGTACAACTGCCCGTAGAGGAAATGAATTGCCGAATAAGGTTACCTCCAATAAAGAGAAAATGAGATACATAAGAGCAGCCATCAACAGTCACTCAAAACACAAGTCTTGAAATCTAAATTTATAAGTTGAAGATAAAGACTAAAGATAGTACCTCAAGTTTGAATGCACTTTTTTTTTTTTCAGTAATTAATACTTTAAGCAAATTAACTGGATTCAGGTGAAGAAACTACAGCTGGATCAAACTTGAGTGGTCCTCTGTCTTCATCAATGCCCAGTATCATTGAAACTTCATAAATAAAGAGCTCCTTAGTTAACAAAGACAAACATGGAATAGTAAACGCAGAAAAGGCATATTTGATATGGGGAAGTATGGACAAACCTACACCAAGCGGTTTCATAGAAGCATACCCTGTGTAAACCTGTGATTTGGCTGCAATCCTGTAACATCAGAAAACTCAAATATAAGGATACACAATCTATTGTTGATTCTTGGAAAAAAATCATGCTAACAAAAACATTTTGAACATTTGGAAAAATATTAATCTCCCTGATTCTAAACAGGAAAAATCATCCATAAGAACAACCAAGTCGTGCATTCAGTCAAGTGCTAGGTTAGTAACAAATTGTTTGAAATAAAGATTAGATCTCTAATTAGTTGCACCAAAAATGATATAATAATATTCTCAGGTTTATCATTGTCTTATACTACCAACTGAATGAATTGTATCAAGAATTTAGAGTTGTTAGTCCCCAAAAACATGCTTTTCAATCAACAGAAGAAAACAAAGAAGAGTGAGTTTTTAGTAAGGTACTTCAGAACATAAAAATAAAATATTAACAAGGAAAAGATACCAGATTGATTCAAGCAAATCTTTCCCAGTCTCATTCTTCCCAGTCCTCATCACTTAGATCAATTCTTCCAAGTCACATTTTATGGCCAAATCCAATTTTTTGTAGAACTCACACTTCTTCATTCAAGCACAAGAATAATACGGGAAGGCCTCCTGCTAGCTATCATCACCTACAATGTGATAAAAGCCAAATATCGATAAACTACAAATGAAAAGCATGGTTACTACATTCAAGCAAAAGTCTGAGGTCATCCCCATCCCGAAACTCACACAATCAAACAATACAATCAAATAGATCCCTCCCCCCCAATAATGGCCTTGTAGTTAAACACGTGAAATCTTCCAAACCAAGAAAAGAAATAAACGATAAATAATGAGCAATATAACTTGAGAATTACTGCTTAAAAACTAACAAAATAACAGATAAACTAAACAGATTAATTATTGAACTTGAATACATGGCTAACAGATCAACAATATAGAGCTTTGTGACCTCATCGCAATCTGGAATTTACTAAATAACTTATCCCAACTTCCCCCGATATAGAGCGAAAATCAATTGGCTAGAAGATCAACAAGCCGATAAAATTTTAGTTCAGGAAAGGGAAAAAAAAAATACACACAGGCCACAGCTAAGTTAAACAAACAAATAAAAACATGGATAAGATCATGATATTGAATTTATAAGGCAATACAATGATAAATTTGAAATTCAATGTTGGAGGATCTTAAACACACAGTCAGTATGCAGTAGAAAAATATAGTATTTGTCATAAATATAACAATGTGGAGCATCTTAAGCTTGAGTTCATTAGGATTATCAACGCTAGGGAAACTCAAAATCTGCAGGCTCAAATTGATGACGTAAATAAGTAATGAGATAGGACCTGATCGGATGTCTTCCCTAACTTTTCCTCTATTTTGTAGCGTCTGGAGATCACTATACTTCTTTGCAAGAACACAATTGATAATGGCCAAAATTGACCATTATTTTCAATCTATTTCCGTGTCTAATACGGACATTTGATCGCATTCCGGTCTTATTTAAATAAGAAAGCAGTTGAATTTAACAGATTTATGCAAGTTTGTATAAATAATAAGCTGGTATTGAAAAATACAAAAATATTGTTATTTTTATTAAATTTATGTTAAAAAATCCAAAAAACATGATAAAAATATTAAAAATCTCATTTGATAATTATGGTTTGGTAGTATTTGTTCGGTGGAACACGAGTCCATTAAACGAAGCTCAAGCCAAATAATCAAGTGGAATAAATATCTATGTTTATTTTAATTTACATTTTGATGTATATATTTTTAATTTTTATGTTTACCTCTATTTTTATTTTATTTCCATTTTCTGCTTTAGTTAAGAATTATTGGTCCACTAATCACTTTTAATTTCAATTAATTGCAGGTAATTGGGCTCACACCCAATTTGATTTAATTTAGTCCAAGAGAGTTATTAAGTCAATTCAAATGGATCCAGCCCAGCAACAAGGAATTACAGTCCAAAACCCTCAAAGCCCACTACAACCATTCCCACATTTGGCCCATTACACCACTCAAGCCCACACACACCAAAGCCCAATTAAACCAAGCCCAACCCTAATCCTAACCTAACCCTAAACCTACCCTGCCGCCAGCGGCGCCGCCACCACCGGCCACCACCGCAACACCATCATCACCACCACTCCACCTCCATCTTCTTCCCCATCCACCATTTTTCTCCACCCACTGCCGCCACCCTCATCTCTTCCATCACCCCCTCAAAAATTCAAGCACAGTCCCCTGCCAATCAAATTCTAATTCCTCCGCCCTCACTTCGCCGCCGCCGCTTCTTTCCCAACCAGCCCTCCTCCGGCCACCACTCTCACCTCCAGCGCTCAGTCCATCTCCTCAACCACCATCTCGCCACAACCATCATCTCCACCACCACTGCCCTCGCGCCAGATCCGCCGCCACACTCCGTCGCTCCCTCCGCCAGTCACCACCCATCAGTCCAGCTCCACCCCTTCACAGCCGCCTCCGTCTCCGCCAACCAGAGACCATCGCCCTCGCGCCACCACCATCCCTCCGGCTATCTTCATTTCCGGCCGCCCACTACTGCCTCCAACAAATTCAAATGGGAGTGAAACAGAAGCAAGCTAGAGAGCTAGAGGAAGAAGAAAGATAAACTGGAAAAGAGAAAAAGAAGAGGCTGCGAAAAAAAAAATGGAGGAAGAAACTGGAAAAGAAGAAGAAAAAAATGGAGGAAGAAACTGGAAAAGAAGAAGAAAGAAGAAGAGAAAGAACAAAGAGATAAATCTGTAGAGAAGAAGGAAAGAGGAAGAAGAAAAGAAATGGGGAAAGAGAAGAATAATGAAGAGTAAAGAGAAAACAAAAAGCCTGTCGAGAAAGAAAAAATCACATCCGGTCGCGGAACCATGTTTAGCGACCGGGTGTTTAGAGACAGGGAAATTGTTTAAGGACTGGGGATGTTTAGAGACACAAAATCCGTGTCGCTAAACAAACCCCGGGTCGAGATACCATGGACCGTGACCGGGTGCATCGCGACACAGAAAATGGTTAGAGACTGGGAGTATCAAGACACAAAATCTGTGTCGCGGAACAATGCTCCGCGACACATGGATCGCGACCTCGACACAGCACCCGCAACACGGAGAGACATCCCGAATGCAGCTACTCACGTGACACACCATCCCTTCCAATTTGATATTTCCCACATGTCAAATCTGTTGGAAGGGCCTGGGACCTCAGCTCCCGCAGGCATAACAATTTCGTCCTCTTCCCCCTGGACTCCAAGTCCTGCCCCCTCCTGTGCGTCATCCTGGAGCTAAAAAGTGTGTCCTGAACCAGATTTTGTTCCGCGACATGCACAATTGTTTAGCGACTGGTGGGCCTTGAATGGGCCTAGGGCTTAATTCCACTACTCTATAAATATAACCTCCCAACCCCTTTGAACAGTAACCTAGCCACACTTGTAGTTTAATTTTTATTCTTGGGGCACCACTGTGCTCTCAAGTAGTTTTTAGTGTAGATAGTTTTATTTTTATGCAATGTAGATCTTAGTGTAGTTTTAGTTTAATTTCTGTAATAAATTAGTGTGGCTAGTGTTCACTTTTTCCAGCTTAGTTTATTTTTGTAGTTTGGGTTAAAAACACTTAATCTATGGGTGTATTTTAAACCATATTTTGTTGGAATGATCAAGGTTTTGCTTCCCAAAAATCTGTTATGGACTCCTCTTCATGGGTTGCTACTGTTTGTTGTATATTGGGCCTCTTGATCATTTTCTTATTTTTTTTACAGTTAGGTTTAATGCTTGTTTTTAGATTCAATAAGTGCATAAACACTTAATAAGTATCCTTTGATAGATTTAAGGTAGTTTTTATTTTAATTTTATTTTGTTAGCATAGTTTATATTCAGTTTTAGTTTTTGTCTTGTTTTATTTATTTGTTTAGTGTTCTGTTCTTATCTAGTTTAGTTTTTAGGTAGTTTATTTCTTTATTTTACTTTTAGTTTTAGTTCATTAGATCTAGAAAGGGATGGTATTAAAGTGTTTGTGCATTTTTATTTAAAATTGCATGTCCTAAATTGTATTGCATCACGTTGCAACCCGTCACGTTGCAACCCACAACGTAATTTTCCCGTTGTGATCCCACGGATCACAACGCACTCTCCTGCAATGCAATATTAGGCGTTATGCTGCCAAAATTTTTATAAAATTTTTTAAATCCCTTGGCCGAGAAGCAATCCTGTCGCGGACCCACGGTCCGCGACACAACCTTTGATTAGCGACCAAGGACCCAAATGATTGTAATGTCATTCTGGAAGGGCTCTATCGCGGAACCCCTGTCGCGGACCCACGGTCCGCGACACACCCCTCATTCCGCGACCAGGAATTATGCCCTTTGATTTTCAAACCTTGTGTCGCTAAACCCCGGTCGCGGTCCCATGCTTAGCGACCCGGATTTTTGTTTAGCGACACAACACCCCCAATTTTCAAAATATCCAATTTCTCTTATTTCCCACCTTTCTGTCGAGATCCCCCTGTCGCGGACCCACGGTCCGCGACACAAACTCTGTTCCGCGACAGGCTTGGCACCTTTTTGCCAAATTTTTATTCTCCATCTCACCCCATTAATTAATTGAACCTTTATATTAATATTTTGAGGTTGAAATCCAATTATCTCAACCCATGATTAAATTGATATAAAGAACTTTGTTCAATTTCCATTAAAAGACTTTTCTACATAAATTAAACTCTAATGATCTAAGTATATAATCTGGACTGTAATTAATTAATTAATTATGGAATGAGTGATTATTTAGACATAAAGAGTAATTATGGATTAATTTCCATACCCTTGCATGAGAAACCAATGTCTCTCATACAAGATGACCCAAAAATATTTTCTTTTATTTATTTTGTCTTTATCTGTGTTGTGTGAAACAGCTAGTAAGAGATATAACAGATTAATGTTGGCGGGTATTCCCACACGGATAAACTAGCTCGTGGTCTGTATATTAATTACTAGATGTTATTTTGCATGGTCTGGATAGTGGCCGGTGGAAGCCTTGGCGGTTCGTCCATCCGGGATTATAATAGCTGCTCAGCTGACTCCTATCCGGATACAGTTTTATTTTCTTTATCTTAATTTCAAACCTGAATTCAAGTTGTAGTATTATTAAATGATGTCGACCAACATTATTTGAGAATTATTACAGCAAGAAAATATGTGGGTTTTTCTTCCATTCACAGACAAAAGAGAGCTGAATGACGGTGGTCACCGTCACTCAGAATCCCTTTCTGTCTAAAAATCATCTCACCTTAATGATTAGGGAACTGGACCACAGATAACTGCAATCCAATTAACCCTAATTATTTTGTCATCTCTTTAGCCAAAATTCTTCTCATCTCCGGCTATTTCATCTCTGTGTCTCACTTCTGTCTAAACCCACCTTATATTTTGGGTTATTTAATTTTACACTTCTCTATAAATTTATGCATGATATTATTATGTAGATATTGTGGTCAATGTTATTTTGGGATCCTTCCCTTGGACATAGAAGTCTTGATTTAAATCAGATGTCTCACAATAAATTTCCAACAAAAATTCATTTATAAAATCCGGATCTGAGTAAAGGATAAATTCCACAGTTATGACTAATTTATATCCAACTGGGGGTTGATTTTGGGAAATTAGAAGCAGAGTCAGCGATTAGGTCTCACCTAGACTGAAAGGATCTGTATTTTAATTGAGAGTCTAGTACCTGTTTAGGGAATGATTTTCAAAGATTTATTATTTTCCAAAATTGCTGTATGTTGGAAATCTTATATTAAATATTGCACTGACTCAGAGTCCACTTGGATTCAGATGAGGTGTGATAGATAATATTAGAGGAACAACATTCGGGTCTTGGTTATTTTCTGAGATAGGGTTGAGTACTCTTTCAACTGCTGTCCTCTTCTGCCAAAGTCTATTTTTGAGTCCTGAGTGAGTGCATCCGGAACGAACTAATTCATTAGTTCGTTTCATTAGTTTGTGTCTCATAACCACCCGACGGGAAGTGAACACTGCGAGCGGTTCACCGAGAATAGGGAATTCTTGATCCACATCCGGTCATTCTGACTGGGGGCTTTCTTTTACTACCAGGGTCAGACTTTCAAAAACCTCCGAGTGATAGGATTTTAAATGCTTTCTTTACCGCTTTCTTTTACCGCTTACTTTTAAATGCGAGGTCACTCGGTTGTATTGAGAGTTGTGTAACTACTACTAGGACTGATAGTTAAGGGATAGTTCGGGGCTTAATTAGAATCTTTGGGCGTGACATGGGGGAATGATGGGAGCACTTGACACTTCAACTAATGATTTGTCAGGTGTTGCTTGTCCACCACAGATAATTAATATACCTTATCAATGCATTGCAAGGGTAGTTATGCGTCTTTGGTATCTTAGAATTTATTTTCTTAAGAGCATGTAAACTCTTACTGTAAGTACCTGTCTGTTAAAGGGAACATGGTATAGAGAGCATGAGAATTAGCTAACTGAACGGATTATGCCAAGCTAAGATCTGTGTATTAAAATGGAAGTTTAACTGTGTTTCATCTGAATCTTGTCCAATCTTTATTCTTTTCTTCATGTCCCTTCTGTCGCATTTTAAGTATGCTTTCTTAGAATAATTTAACCACTTTCTTAGAATAATTTTATTGCTTTCTTAGATCAAATTTAATTCACTTTCTAGAATAATTTTATCTGCTTTATTTTAATTGCTTTCATAGCTTAGTTTAAATTCTGTCAAGTAGTTGATAATCAAACACAAACTTGAATCGAGTAACCGAGTGGAAAATCTTAGTAAACGATGTGGGCCCTGCTTCCATCGCACATCCTCCCGTGAACGATATGGTACTTACTATAAATACTGCAATTTTTGACTCTGTGCGCTTTCGGGGGCACAGTTTCTTAACACGAGTAAATAAAAACGTGACAACCTATAAATATATCCCTAATCCCAACTCCGCCTTCATAAATTGGTTTCATTAAATAAAATTGAACACCAGGATTATGATTTTTCAGAAAATACTCATGTAGTGGGAACTTGTTAAAAGTTTTATGGCCAGGATCTTCAAGGCACGAACTTGTCAAAGATTTCATGCCGGGGAGGTCCATAACGCCGTTTGAACTCAAAGTTTCCCCTCATGAGTAATAAAAAGTGAAATATATCCTTAAACCCTTTCCCGCAAATCATAACTCTTTTCATTTAATAAATTCAAACCTGATATTTTTTATTGAAAAACGCTCGTGTTAGTGAAACTTGTCAAAAGTTTCAACAATCAATAACATAAACCTGCCAAATTTTCGTAAAAGTACTAAATAAATACAAAACGTTAGTTGAGCACAAACTGAATGAATGAAAAATACACTGGTGTGCTAAACAAAATTTTAATAATGAAATTCAATTCTAAGGTTTAGCAAAACAGAAAAAGTTAACCAATCAGCAAGCAATCCGAGCAAAACCATTGTTTCACAACTTATAAAAGTAACTGCATTCCTGGATGATCAAACTCTTACTGCAAACATAATCACAAATTCTCAACAGCTATATTCAGAACATACACACACAATTTAACACAAAGTGCACAAAAGCATATCTTTTAAAATTTTATTATGGGGATTTAAAATTGCAATACACAAATCATTATATAAGTCATCAAGAAAAAGTCCTCTTGATTACAGAAAATAATCCGAGTTCTTAATAAGGTAAGCCTCCATAACATATTATAGAAAAACATTCTACGGGATTAAAATTACAACTAAATTGAAAGAGAAAGAGAAATAGGCAAAATCTATTTACTTCGTAATTCTGAACAAGACAACAGATTCAAAAGCGGAAAGGGAAGGAAAGAGAAAGACCAAATCTTGCTACCTGTGTCGTTCTTCATCCAAGCTAAAGCAATAGTTTCACATAGAGTTTACCCATAGGCTAAGGAGAAGAGGCAGTGTTGCTGTTGCCACATATGGAATTGCTCATTTAAATTCGCTCCACTGGCTTCACGACCATTGTTTTGGGCTATGGAATTCATTTCTTTGATCTCCATGGTTACTTCTTCCGCCTCTTCAGCATACATCTATTAGAAGTGTCAGTTTGAGCTATTTGAGGAAGGTATTCTGATCCAGAAGCAGAAGAGACATATGATTGCACCCATTGAGCAACAGCAAGACACCAACTGCCAGAACTGGAGTCATTTTACTCCCCGGTCTTATCTTTGGTTAATTTCCATGAGCTAGACTGGTTTGACCATAGGGCTTGATCTGCATGATATACACAGGCTGGTTACTTAGTTTTGAAACCTCTATACAGCCATAAAAGAACTTTGTGGAATTTTTTTGTAATTCTTGGCTTCTTGCTTAAACCACCATAAGAGCACATCAACAAAGACTGATTCTTAATCTGAATATCATAAAAAGCACAACACATGAAGACATTGGTCAAAATTACTATTTCTACACCACAGAGTAAATATTCTTGTGAAAGGCTACATGTATTTCGATAAATTAACCAATGCATCTGCAAACAGAGGAAAATAATAAAAGCGGATCCAACGAAAGGCTACACAAACAGAAAAAAAACCCCTCTTACTGATAAAGAGACATATACAAGGAAGTGGAATGAGAAGATAAAACATTGAACGGCTGCATTAATATCAATAGTTAACCATTCGAAGTGGCATTTCCACCCAGGAAAGACAATTAAAGGCCTCTGAAATCATAATTGAACTGGATGAATTTGGAATCAAATTTATAATAGCGAAAAATAAGTATGCAAAGAGAAACTAAAACCCAAAGAGGTATCTAAATCAAGCTTATCCTTCACATGTACATGGACTTACTTTTAAAACCCAATATGAAGAAAGGGTCAATAGACACAGAGAAACTGGAAGGGGACTGCAGCAGTGGCGTTTTGTGGTTCAACACAATTGCCCTCTCTTCATTAATTGGCTCCTCAAGCAATTCTTCAACCTTTATACCTCCTGTTCAATTAATACAAAAATTATGTTCCTATGAAGGGTATCCTTAAACTCAATCAATATGTCACGTTCCTCTTCCTCAACATAGGCGGACAAATGCAAGATGTCAAACCACTAATTCAATAGTGTCAAAACTTCGTACAACAACTAACAACAAAAGGCAAATGAAGGACTCGCCAATCATTAAAAATTAACTGGAATTAACTAAGTACTCAAGACGATTGATCAGTAGCTCAACCTCTGAATAATAGTAAGCAGTAAGCACCATGAGATTCCATCACAAAATTG
The DNA here is from genome assembly GCA_030278955.1 of Hygrophila difformis. Classification (NCBI taxonomy): domain Eukaryota; kingdom Viridiplantae; phylum Streptophyta; class Magnoliopsida; order Lamiales; family Acanthaceae; genus Hygrophila; species Hygrophila difformis. Next base: position 53,261,260 of record JAOANR010000004.1, read on the forward strand.
AATTCAAGAAGTTCAAAATCCATAATAAAAAACAATTAAAACAGCCAAAAGAAGAATAGATATACACAGAGCTCCTATTGAATAAAAATAAATAATAATACTAACTTATAACGTATAAGCTATCATTCATAGCAGAGGTGGAAAAATTCAAGGGGAAAAACATCAAATCAAACCAACTTCAGAAGAAATTGAACTAAACTCAAAAAATGAAGCAGAATGGACTGGAAGCGACTACAAACAATATAAAAATCAAAATAACAAAGGAAATGAAAACAATTAGTTTATGAAATCAACGTTGTTGATCTCGTCAAGATTAACCACACCCATGTTTGGACAAAGCACGGAGCAATGAAACTAATTTAAAGCAGTAAGTACGGAAGACAACCACTAATTGTAAAAGGAAAAAGTTAAGGAAAACATAAGCCTTTGTATAAAACCAAATTAAACCTACATAGTAAACAGAATGAAAACCTTTTGGAAATACAACATTTTTACTGTTAATTCAATCGTCCAATGTGCTTGGTGTTAACGTATTATCATTTAAAAGTTAAGCTCCTGCATGCACATAATCATCAACAATGCCCACAAAGACTTAACAAAACAAAGAAGACTACATGTGGCAGAGGAAAAATAAACAGCCTTCAATGGAGAGTACAAAAAATAATGAAGAACCGCATTGTTGCCAACTCAACATTGTCATAAAACAACATCACTATACTCACTAATTGGTCTCTTAATGTTTCTTTTCCAACGAAATTATTTCCACTTTACTCACTGTTAGCATGTGAAAGTGAAAGCAGTGCAGGGAGAGTGTTGGACGGAGCTGCAACTTACCAAAAAGAGAGTATGGCCAATGTCATCAAATACTCGAACCTCACACTTTTGCAGAAACTCACTAAGCCTTTCAACCTCTTCCCTGCTTGGAAGTAACTGATCTTGGCCACTGCAAAGTGAAATTCATCTGGATGATGACCATATAGTTCATGAAAAGACAGGATATAATTAAAAATAAAAAATTAACATCATTCAGAAATTGAATAGTCATAAAGGACTAAAGTATGAAGTAACAACAAAAATCGAAAACCTTTCTCCTTATGAAAGTAACATGGCCAACACTCAAGTAAAAGATCACGTGAAGGGAGGTGAGAATTGGTAGACAATCTACCAAGTAGCAGTGTGTGATTTAACTGTATGAAGCCGTGAATTGGCAAATCCGGCAGCTGATTTGAGCATTTTAATCTTACAGAGAAGTGTTTCCACAGTCAACACATTGGACAGAACCTGCGACTCTATTCATCATTTTTTCTAGAATGCAATATGAAAATCTATCATCGCTTCAGTGAATTTCAACTATCTAATTTAGAACTCCAAAGATAATTTTCTATGTAAATCCAAAAATCATGTTAAGGCCTCCTAGTGGTTTTTGGAATTCAGCATTAAAATATATACATAAATAAAATAAAGCAGCAAAGTGAGGAAAACCTATATAAAGAGTAAGTATTCCCAATTTTGGAGAAAAGAAAATGAAAGAACTTGGAAGTGTTTGTCACTCATCAACAAATATGGTTTTTAAAAAACTTTTTGTTCTGTCTATTTTTTCAACGACACATTTATAGTTATTTAAAAAAAAATTATTCTATTATATACATAATTAAGATGCAGTACATAATAGTATAATACACAGACAAACATATAGTTTTCTTTCATATTTTTTCCTCAATCAAAACATGTTTGAAATCTATAATTATCCCTTAGTTTCCCTTTCCTCAAATCTGACAACCAAACAAGGCCTAAAAAATGCAAGGCAAAATATTGAATAATAGAAGCAGAGATGCAGGACAGAGATGTTTTAAGTAGTGCTCGGTCACTTGAGCCTTTCAATGGGAAGATTGGATTGGGAAAAAAACTACATTCTTCATTACATTCTAGCTTACCCACTTGCTGAAGGCTGATGAGATTATCATGGATATAATTACCAGATTAAAATATAAAGCATAAAATTCATGATGTGGAAGCTGTAAGTGATATCACATAATTAATGATTCTAACAGGATAATAAAATTTGCAATATATGACCATGAGAAAAACAATTCCCAGAAAAGAAAGAAACTAAGGGCTAGCATTATATACAATGTAAAGCTTGGATTGAAACACCTTGGAAGTGCTGATGTTTCAAATATGAAAGCACACAAGATGATCACTACATAAGATAATCACTTTTTTTTTTGTTGCATCAATGTTCAAGATTATGAGTTTATGACTTACAGAGGAATAGTCTCATGTGACAACTAACTAACCATTTGCTGAAAAAGAAGATTCTTTCGAGATGCTGAGGTAACTACTACTTGCAAAAAAACCATCAAGCTACAACTAATTTCATGACGCATCATAGCAATATCCATTCAATCTTCAAAATCGACTTCACATGTAATTTCAATAAAATGAAATGTTACAACATCCATAAAAACAATGCTTTGAATCAAAATTGCCTTCTATAATGGACAACCGGAGCATCGCAAAAAAATTGTATAAACTACTTCTAAAGATGAGGACTACACAGCCACGGAGTGGACAAATACCCGTTTTCCAACATCACAAAAAGGAAAGAAATACACAAGTACTTTCGAAAAATTCAAGAGAAGTAAAAACAAAAAAAAAAATCACAAACAATCCCCTTCAGTACCCTTAGGGGTCCGCTCCTCCCAATTAAAGTGAAATTAAACGGAACAATCACTTAATTTGAAGCGCAATTGAAAACCCCCAAAACATAAGCCCAAAAATTTAACCCGAAACACTTTATAGAACCGCCCTTGTCCGAGCACATTAACCGAAATGCAAAACAAATTCAACACATTTCGCGGTGACCACGAGGGAACCTGTTGAATACTAGAGCAATGTAAATAATGGTTCTTCTCATTCAATAACCAAAATCAGTAGAATGTGTTACAGAAGAAGAAACACACAATATATAACCAGGCTACTGGACTAACAAGGTAATGGACTAAAGAAAATGTAACAGGCCCAACAACCGGCCCATAGGCAAAAAGCCCAAAATACAGAAAATATTAAGCAAGCACAGTTCGATGATCTGTTATATCTTCTTCATTATCAGACCTGAGTACCTTGACAACACCATTGTATTGGTTTTTAATGAGGGTGAAGTATTGAGAGAGTAAGGTGGCTGTATCAGCTTTATGGCTAAGAAGGTATATCCAGGTAGCTCTAGAAGCATCATCAACTATAGTCAACATATATCTAGAGTTATTTCTGTCACATGGTGTAAAAGGACCCCATAAATCACATTGTATAAGATCAAAGGGTAAGACAGCATGAGATGAACTCAATGGAAATGGTAATCTGTGTAACTTGGAAGTGTAGCATATATCACAAGGCAAATCTGATGTTTTATTAGATAGTAAACCCATATGAGACATTACAATGGAAGATGGATGTCCTAATTTGTAATGCCATAGCAAATCAGATTTGGAATTATCTAAAGAAATGGAATTGACAGCAAGACAGGAAGAATCCTACAGGATGAATTATTTTTAACGATGTAGAGTTTGTTAATCAATGATGCTTTAAGAACGGGGCGTCTAGTTTTCAGATCCTGCATAATGCAAGAAAGAGGATCAAACACAGCAAAGCATTGCAAATCATTTGTCATCTGACTTATAGATAGTAGGTTAAGAACTACCCCTGGAACAAAGTGAACATTGGGTATCAAAAGCCCATCACCAACTCTAACTGAACCGGTGTGTGAGGGGACTTTTGCAGAGCCATCAAGCAGAATTAATTTCTTAAATGATGTAGAAGGTTGAGGATCAAAGAGATAAGAGTAATTGGAACACAGGTGGCAACTAGCACCTGAATCAAGAAGCCAACAATTATTCAAAGCAAGTGATGCAAGAGTAAGGGAACTACCTGCCATGTGAAGAGCTCCTAGGTAGTCAACTGGTGTGGTAATGGCTGCAGTAGCTTGAATCTTAACTAGCTTTTCAACAAGATCTTCAAGTTTTGAGAGTCTGGTAGAATCAGAGGTCCCATCAGCAGCATATACCTTCTCAGTAATCACTCCAGCAGCAGTGCCAGTAAGAGCATTCCCTTTCCCTTTGTCAGCCAATGATTTGTACCAATCAGGTACAATCCCTGTAAGTTGGAAGCAATTGGCTTTGGTGTGCCCCTTCTTTTTGCAATGATCACATATAGCAGTTTTGTTGGCAAGTTGGAAGCACTTCTCTCTAGTGTGGCCGACCTTTTTGCAATATGAGCACACTACATTTCCTCGTTTATCAGCATTCATTTTGTCAACAGAAGCAAGCACAAAACTAGGAGAATTAGGATCTCCACTTGGTACACGAGTTCTGAGCTTCAATACTACACACCATCCCATGTGCTTTACAGACACAGGGTAAGGGATTCATAAGTAAGATTTGATTACCGACATAAGAGAATTCATCATTCAACCCCATAACATATTGTACTAAGAGATCATACTCATCTGAGTCATTTAATGCTTTTAAAGTTTCAGCACTGCAGCTAACAGGGAAAGGTTTCAAAGCCCTAAGATCATGCCAAGTAGTTTTCAAATCACCATAATAGCTAGTCACTGATCTGTTTCCCTAAGTGAGATTAGCTAATTTCCTCCTTAGAATAAGTACCTGTGGTCCTCCGGTTTAACCATAAACTTCAGTAAGTTCCTCCCACAATCCTTGAGCAGTCTCAATATGGACAAGTTGACGAGCAACATCAGATGATAAAGAGTTCCTAATCCAGCTTTGAATCAAACAATCAACACAGATCCACAGTTCATAATTAGGATCATCCTCAGCAGGCTTTGGAAAATCACCTGTCAGTGTTGAAACCAATACCAAGAGGAAGAATTGGGAGGAAGAAAACTGTATTCATTGATAACAAGACTGAATGTTTACAAAATGAAATAACCAACTTAACAGAACAAGCCTACTACCAGCATATATATAATGCCCAATAACAATAAAGAGAGGCCCAGTGCCCAATAACAAACAAGGCCCAAACATAAAACTAAACTAGGAGCCCAAAATACAAAGATCAGGTTGGCTGTTCTGTGTCTCCTGAGTCAGCATGAGAACGAGCTGATCGAGCTTCTTCTATAGGTTTAACATCCCCCCCCCGCAAGCTGGAACCTTCCAAAGGTTCAGCTTGGAACAGAAAGCCTGAAACACCTTTGGAGCTAATCCTTTTGTAAAAACATCAGCCAACTGTTGTGTTGTGGGAACGAAGCTAGGATCAATGAAGTGTTGTTGATAGTAGTCCCGAACAAAATGGCATCCCACATCCAAGTGTTTAGAGCGCTCATGATGGACTGCATTCTTGACCAATTGAAGAGCAGACATATTATCACAAAAAAGAGGATACGGAGTAGACAAAGGGAGTTGAAGTTCTTTAAACAAAGAACCAATCCAGAGTAACTCAGCAGCAGCAATACCAAGGCTCCTATATTCAGCTTCAGTGGTACTCTTAGAGACAACATCCTGCTTCTTAGTCTTCCATGATACCAAGCAGTCACCAAGAAAAATACAGTAACCAGACAATGACCTTCGAGTAGTAGGGCAATTTCCCCAATCTGAATCAGAGAAACCTTTAAGTGCAAGAGACAGGCCAAAAGGATAAAAAAGCCCCAGGTGAGGAGTGTTCTGGAGATACTGGAGTATTTGGATGACACCATTCCAATGTTTAACAGTAGGAGATTGCATATGTTGACTGAGTTGTTGTACACTGAAGCACAGATCAGGCCTAGAAAAGCCAAGGTAAAGTAGTTTGCCAACCATCTTCCTGTATAGAGAAGGATTATCAAACAAGGGACCATCTGTGTCAAATTGCTGATGAGGAGGACAGGGAACATGGATTCGTGGTGCAGCAGGGAAATCCACCTCAGAAAGAAGATCAAGTGTGTACTTGTGTTGAGTAACTGAAAAACCAGTAGAGGATCTAACAATTTCCAGACCAAGAAAATAGGAAGCATCTCCCAAATCCGTAATTGTAAACTGCTGATGAAGGGCATGTTTAAGAGATGTAATTTCAGATATATCATCACCTGTGACTAAAATATCATCAACATAAACAACAAGCAGAACCATCCCAGAATTGGTGAGCTTGAAGAAAACACAGGTATCACAGTAAGAAAGTCTATACCCTGAAGTAAGGAGAAAATCTTTCAAAGCAATGTACCATTGTCTAGGGGCTTGCTTAAGCCCATAGAGGGACTTCTTAAGTTTACAAACCTGTCCTGAAGAAGCACAGAGACCTTGTGGACAGGACATGTAGATTTCCTCATCCAGATTCCCATGTAAAAATGCATTATTAATATCCATTTGTGAGATGGTCCACTGATTTGAAGCTGCTAGAGCTATGAGTATTCTAACACTGACAGCTTTAGCCACTGGTGCAAAGGATTCATGAAAATCTTTACCATACCTTTGATGAAAACCTTTTGCTACAAGACGAGCCTTGTGTTTATTTATAGAGCCATCTGGATTATGTTTGACTCTAAATACCCACTTACACCCAATAGGTCTCTTGCCAGGAGGTAGAGAAACAATATCCCATGTATCATTCTTGGCTAGAGCACTCAGTTCTGCCTGAATAGCTTTGTCCCAGTGATCAACACCATTTGCTTGACTAAAACATGTTGGGACATATTCAGGATCTGTAAGAGATAAGCATACATAATCATCATATCTTGCTGGTCTTTTAGTTGTCCTTTTTGGTCTGACCACTGGTGCAGGAGGAGATATAACCTCTGTGCTTAAAGAATTGGAAGATGAATGCATCATAGGAGATGATGATCCAGATGGAGAGTTGTGCAGAGACAACTCACCTGAAGATGTAGATCCAAGTCTCTCAGTGGGAGAGAGAGGAGAGTTTATGTCAAAAGTGTTGCTCACTGATCCAGAAGGGATCAGAGGAGATTGCTCATGAAGCTGAGATCCAGTGGGGATATCAGAAGATGGTGAGTTGATGTAATTTGCAGTGGGCAAATTACTGAGTTGAAAGAGATTAGTTGGAGGAGAAAAATGTGAAGAGGTAGCAGATTGAGTAGGGACAGCATCATGTGGAGTAGTGGACTTGAAAGGAAAGATATGATCATAAAAGATCACATCTCTGGAGATCACAACTTTCTTAGAGGTAAGGATGAGAATTTTATGACCTTTCTTGTCAGTAGCAGGTCCAAGATAGACTCCTTTTTGACCTCGAGCATCAAGCTTACCTACTGGACAAGGTATTTTGACAAAACTGAGACAACCAAAAGTATGGAGATCAGAGAGGTTGGGTTTGGATCCAAGGAGAACTTCACTTGGGGATTGCCAATTTAACACTGATGTAGGAAGTTTATTTATCAAGAATGTAGCAGTAAGCAAGGCATCTCCCCAATATGTTTTAGGAACACAGGAAGTGAGCAAGAGGCTTCTAGCAACCTGTACAAGATGTCTGTGTTTCCTTTCAACACGGCCATTTTGTTGAGGTGTGTAGATGCACGAAGTTTGATGAATCAACCCCAAGGAAGAGAAGAGATCAGAACACTGTTTATTGCAGAATTCGGTTCCATTGTCTGTTCTAATGGTTTTTACTACCCCATTGTATTGAGTTTTGATGAAGGTGAGGAATTTGGAAAGAAGAGAATAGGTGTTGGATTTGTGTTGCATTAAGAGGATCCAAGTGGCTCTAGAATGATCATCAACAATAGTAAGCAAATATTTGTAACCACATCTATCACCAATGGAAAAGGGCCCCCATAGATCACAGTGAATTAAATCAAAACAATGAGATGCATGAGATTGACTGTTTGGAAAGGAGAGTCTATGCATTTTTGATTCATGACATATGTCACAGAGTACAGGAATTTTGGTATCAATAGCTAATCCTAACTTGGTCATTACAATAGGAGAAGGGTGACCAAGTTTATTGTGCCATGAAATGTAGCTAGCAGAATCAGAAACTGAGCAAAGTACATCAGGGGAAGAGTAAGGATCCTTATTACAGTGAAAAGCATAGAGTTTATGTAATAGGGTGGCCTTTAGCAGATTTCTTCTAGACCTCCGGTCCTGCAAGATGCAAGAGGTTTCATCAAAGATAGCAATGCATCTTAAATCTTTGGTTAATTGGCTAATGGATAGAAGATTCATAACTACACCAGGAACAAAATACACATGTGGTACAATGAGATTGTTTGAAATTCTCACTGAACCAATGTGTGAAGGGGATTTAGTTGAGCCATCTGGCAGAATAATAGAGTGTTTGGAGTTAAGAGGCAGAGGATCAAGCATGAAAGAAAGGTCAGCACAGAGATTACAGCTAGCTCCAGAATCCAAAAGCCATAAACCATTAAGGGAACTAAAGACTGATGTACTACCTGCTATATCAAAGCAGCCACCAACAAAATCCAATGGAGAAGTCATGTTTGAGCTAAGATGAGACTTTGTAAGTTCCTTGATAATATCTTCAAGCTTAGCTATACGCCCTTCAGTTGATTCATGTTTAGATTCAGAACTACCACCAGAACCTGATCCACTATCAGAAGCATTAGAAGAGAGAACAGCTCCAGCAATATTTTTCCCTTTCCTCTTGTCTCCCAAAGCCTTATACCAGTCAGGGATAACCCCTGAGATCAGAAAACAGCTAGCCTTGCTGTGGCCAGTCTTCTTGCAATGGTCACAGTAGGCGGATTTGTTGGCTAATTGGTAACACCTGTCTTTGGTGTGACCAGTCTTTTTACAGTAAGTACACATGACTCCTCCTTTCCTTTCAGAATTTTGTTTATCTCCACTGTTCCATCCTTTCTCATATTTGTCACCAACACCAAGAGCAAACTGTGTAGTACTAGTAACTCCAGTAGAACCAATCAAGCCATTTTGAGACTCACAATTACATATCATACCAAAAGCATCACTAGTTTCAGGTAAAGGGCGCATAAGCAAGATCTGATTACAAGTTTGAGAATAACATTCATTTAACCCCATCAAAAACTGTAAGAGAAGATCCTCATCATCATCTTTCATCTTAGATTTAAGATTGTCAGGATTATCAGCAGTAATAGGCTTAAGAGACCTAAAATCATTCCAAAGTGTTTTCAGTTCACTGTAGTATGTAGTAACAGATTTAGAATCCTGAGTGAGATTAACAATTTTTCTTCGTAGCTTCAGAATATGTGGACCACTGACTCTTCCAAAGCAATTTTTCAGCTCATTCCATAAAGTAAACGAAGAAGTAGCATGCACAAACTGTCTAGCAATATCAGGAGAAATAGAGTTTCGCATCCATCTCAGAATTAAAGAATCTACTCTCTTCCACAGTTTGTAATTAGGATCAGTAGAAGGAGGTGTAGGAAATGTACCAAGTATAAATCCGTCTTTGGCTTTTATGTATAAAGCACTCTCAACATCAGCACGCCAAGCAATCCAATTTGTTCCATCGAGTAGAAATGTAGTGAGAAGCAGATGAGGTTGATCTGCGGACGAAAGCGCAAGTTCTTCACAAACTTGAGCTGAAACCGGAGCTGTAACCGAAGTAGCAGTTTCTTCGGAATCCTTATCAGTAGCCATGCCTTAGTAGTCAGAACAATGAATTGAGAGAAGAATCTAAGCAATTAAGGAAGAATTGAGCGGAAAACTGGAAAAATTCAAAGCAAAATTGGATCAGAGAGCTCTGATACCATGTTGAAACCAATACCAAGAGGAAGAATTGGGAGGAAGAAAACTGTATTCATTGATAACAAGACTGAATGTTTACAAAATGAAATAACCAACTTAACAGAACAAGCCTACTACCAGCATATATATAATGCCCAATAACAATAAAGAGAGGCCCAGGGCCCAATAACAAACAAGGCCCAAACATAAAACTAAACTAGGAGCCCAAAATACAAAGATCAGGTTGGCTGTCCTGTGTCTCCTGAGTCAGCATGAGAACGAGCTGATCGAGCTTCTTCTATAGGTTTAACATCCCCCCCGCAAGCTGGAACCTTCCAAAGGTTCAGATTGGAACAGAAAGCCTGAAACACCTTTGGAGCTAATCCTTTTGTAAAAACATCAGCCAACTGTTGTGTTGTGGGAACGAAGCTAGGATCAATGAAGTGTTGTTGATAGTAGTCCCGAACAAAATGGCATCCCACATCCAAGTGTTTAGAGCGCTCATGATGGACTGCATTCTTGACCAATTGAAGAGCAGACATATTATCACAAAAAAGAGGATACGGAGTAGACAAAGGGAGTTGAAGTTCTTTAAACAAAGAACCAATCCAGAGTAACTCAGCAGCAGCAATACCAAGGCTCCTATATTCAGCTTCAGTGGTACTCTTAGAGACAACATCCTGCTTCTTAGTCTTCCATGATACCAAGCAGTCACCAAGAAAAATACAGTAACCAGACAATGACCTTCGAGTAGTAGGGCAATTTCCCCAATCTGAATCAGAGAAACCTTTAAGTGCAAGAGACAGGCCAAAAGGATAAAAAAGCCCCAGGTGAGGAGTGTTCTGGAGATACTGGAGTATTTGGATGACACCATTCCAATGTTTAACAGTAGGAGATTGCATATGTTGACTGAGTTGTTGTACACTGAAGCACAGATCAGGCCTAGAAAAGCCAAGGTAAAGTAGTTTGCCAACCATCTTCCTGTATAGAGAAGGATTATCAAACAAGGGACCATCTGTGTCAAATTGCTGATGAGGAGGACAGGGAACATGGATTCGTGGTGCAGCAGGGAAATCCACCTCAGAAAGAAGATCAAGTGTGTACTTGTGTTGAGTAACTGAAAAACCAGTAGAGGATCTAACAATTTCCAGACCAAGAAAATAGGAAGCATCTCCCAAATCCTTAATTGTAAACTGCTGATGAAGGGCATGTTTAAGAGATGTAATTTCAGATATATCATCACCTGTGACTAAAATATCATCAACATAAACAACAAGCAGAACCATCCCAGAATTGGTGAGCTTGAAGAAAACACAGGTATCACAGTAAGAAAGTCTATACCCTGAAGTAAGGAGAAAATCTTTCAAAGCAATGTACCATTGTCTAGGGGCTTGCTTAAGCCCATAGAGGGACTTCTTAAGTTTACAAACCTGTCCTGAAGAAGCACAGAGACCTTGTGGACAGGACATGTAGATTTCCTCATCCAGATTCCCATGTAAAAATGCATTATTAATATCCATTTGTGAGATGGTCCACTGATTTGAAGCTGCTAGAGCTATGAGTATTCTAACACTGACAGCTTTAGCCACTGGTGCAAAGGATTCATGAAAATCTTTACCATACCTTTGATGAAAACCTTTTGCTACAAGACGAGCCTTGTGTTTATTTATAGAGCCATCTGGATTATGTTTGACTCTAAATACCCACTTACACCCAATAGGTCTCTTGCCAGGAGGTAGAGAAACAATATCCCATGTATCATTCTTGGCTAGAGCACTCAGTTCTGCCTGAATAGCTTTGTCCCAGTGATCAACACCATTTGCTTGACTAAAACATGTTGGGACATATTCAGGATCTGTAAGAGATAAGCATACATAATCATCATATCTTGCTGGTCTTTTAGTTGTCCTTTTTGGTCTGACCACTGGTGCAGGAGGAGATATAACCTCTGTGCTTAAAGAATTGGAAGATGAATGCATCATAGGAGATGATGATCCAGATGGAGAGTTGTGCAGAGACAACTCACCTGAAGATGTAGATCCAAGTCTCTCAGTGGGAGAGAGAGGAGAGTTTATGTCAAAAGTGTTGCTCACTGATCCAGAAGGGATCAGAGGAGATTGCTCATGAAGCTGAGATCCAGTGGGGATATCAGAAGATGGTGAGTTGATGTAATTTGCAGTGGGCAAATTACTGAGTTGAAAGAGATTAGTTGGAGGAGAAAAATGTGAAGAGGTAGCAGATTGAGTAGGGACAGCATCATGTGGAGTAGTGGACTTGAAAGGAAAGATATGATCATAAAAGATCACATCTCTGGAGATCACAACTTTCTTAGAGGTAAGGATGAGAATTTTATGACCTTTCTTGTCAGTAGCAGGTCCAAGATAGACTCCTTTTTGACCTCGAGCATCAAGCTTACCTACTGGACAAGGTATTTTGACAAAACTGAGACAACCAAAAGTATGGAGATCAGAGAGGTTGGGTTTGGATCCAAGGAGAACTTCACTTGGGGATTGCCAATTTAACACTGATGTAGGAAGTTTATTTATCAAGAATGTAGCAGTAAGCAAGGCATCTCCCCAATATGTTTTAGGAACACAGGAAGTGAGCAAGAGGCTTCTAGCAACCTGTACAAGATGTCTGTGTTTCCTTTCAACACGGCCATTTTGTTGAGGTGTGTAGATGCACGAAGTTTGATGAATCAACCCCAAGGAAGAGAAGAGATCAGAACACTGTTTATTGCAGAATTCGGTTCCATTGTCTGTTCTAATGGTTTTTACTACCCCATTGTATTGAGTTTTGATGAAGGTGAGGAATTTGGAAAGAAGAGAATAGGTGTTGGATTTGTGCTGCATTAAGAGGATCCAAGTGGCTCTAGAATGATCATCAACAATAGTAAGCAAATATTTGTAACCACATCTATCACCAATGGAAAAGGGCCCCCATAGATCACAGTGAATTAAATCAAAACAATGAGATGCATGAGATTGACTGTTTGGAAAGGAGAGTCTATGCATTTTTGATTCATGACATATGTCACAGAGTACAGGAATTTTGGTATCAATAGCTAATCCTAACTTGGTCATTACAATAGGAGAAGGGTGACCAAGTTTATTGTGCCATGAAATGTAGCTAGCAGAATCAGAAACTGAGCAAAGTACATCAGGGGAAGAGTAAGGATCCTTATTACAGTGAAAAGCATAGAGTTTATGTAATAGGGTGGCCTTTAGCAGATTTCTTCTAGACCTCCGGTCCTGCAAGATGCAAGAGGTTTCATCAAAGATAGCAATGCATCTTAAATCTTTGGTTAATTGGCTAATGGATAGAAGATTCATAACTACACCAGGAACAAAATACACATGTGGTACAATGAGATTGTTTGAAATTCTCACTGAACCAATGTGTGAAGGGGATTTAGTTGAGCCATCTGGCAGAATAATAGAGTGTTTGGAGTTAAGAGGCAGAGGATCAAGCATGAAAGAAAGGTCAGCACAGAGATTACAGCTAGCTCCAGAATCCAAAAGCCATAAACCATTAAGGGAACTAAAGACTGATGTACTACCTGCTATATCAAAGCAGCCACCAACAAAATCCAATGGAGAAGTCATGTTTGAGCTAAGATGAGACTTTGTAAGTTCCTTGATAATATCTTCAAGCTTAGCTATACGCCCTTCAGTTGATTCATGTTTAGATTCAGAACTACCACCAGAACCTGATCCACTATCAGAAGCATTAGAAGAGAGAACAGCTCCAGCAATATTTTTCCCTTTCCTCTTGTCTCCCAAAGCCTTATACCAGTCAGGGATAACCCCTGAGATCAGAAAACAGCTAGCCTTGCTGTGGCCAGTCTTCTTGCAATGGTCACAGTAGGCGGATTTGTTGGCTAATTGGTAACACCTGTCTTTGGTGTGACCAGTCTTTTTACAGTAAGTACACATGACTCCTCCTTTCCTTTCAGAATTTTGTTTATCTCCACTGTTCCATCCTTTCTCATATTTGTCACCAACACCAAGAGCAAACTGTGTAGTACTAGTAACTCCAGTAGAACCAATCAAGCCATTTTGAGACTCACAATTACATATCATACCAAAAGCATCACTAGTTTCAGGTAAAGGGCGCATAAGCAAGATCTGATTACAAGTTTGAGAATAACATTCATTTAACCCCATCAAAAACTGTAAGAGAAGATCCTCATCATCATCTTTCATCTTAGATTTAAGATTGTCAGGATTATCAGCAGTAATAGGCTTAAGAGACCTAAAATCATTCCAAAGTGTTTTCAGTTCACTGTAGTATGTAGTAACAGATTTAGAATCCTGAGTGAGATTAACAATTTTTCTTCGTAGCTTCAGAATATGTGGACCACTGACTCTTCCAAAGCAATTTTTCAGCTCATTCCATAAAGTAAACGAAGAAGTAGCATGCACAAACTGTCTAGCAATATCAGGAGAAATAGAGTTTCGCATCCATCTCAGAATTAAAGAATCTACTCTCTTCCACAGTTTGTAATTAGGATCAGTAGAAGGAGGTGTAGGAAATGTACCAAGTATAAATCCGTCTTTGGCTTTTATGTATAAAGCACTCTCAACATCAGCACGCCAAGCAATCCAATTTGTTCCATCGAGTAGAAATGTAGTGAGAAGCAGATGAGGTTGATCTGCGGACGAAAGCGCAAGTTCTTCACAAACTTGAGCTGAAACCGGAGCTGTAACCGAAGTAGCAGTTTCTTCGGAATCCTTATCAGTAGCCATGCCTTAGTAGTCAGAACAATGAATTGAGAGAAGAATCTAAGCAATTAAGGAAGAATTGAGCGGAAAACTGGAAAAATTCAAAGCAAAATTGGATCAGAGAGCTCTGATACCATGTTGAAACCAATACCAAGAGGAAGAATTGGGAGGAAGAAAACTGTATTCATTGATAACAAGACTGAATGTTTACAAAATGAAATAACCAACTTAACAGAACAAGCCTACTACCAGCATATATATAATGCCCAATAACAATAAAGAGAGGCCCAGGGCCCAATAACAAACAAGGCCCAAACATAAAACTAAACTAGGAGCCCAAAATACAAAGATCAGGTTGGCTGTCCTGTGTCTCCTGAGTCAGCATGAGAACGAGCTGATCGAGCTTCTTCTATAGGTTTAACAGTCAGGAACTTCTCCTTCGATTTGATTCTCAGAGCATCTCGAACTGCAACACGCCAGGAGGTCCAGTTGGTACCGTCGAACAGAATTGGAGAAAACTGGAGATGTGGCAGGTCAGCCGTGGTGAGATAAAGCTCCTTGCACACAGGAGCGGCAATGTCGGCGGCAGTGTTTTCATCGGTAACCGCCATTGAATCGAAGGTAAAGTTGAAATTGGGGTAAAAGTGAGCTGATTAGAGCTCGAACAGATGATAATTGAGTGAAAAAAAGGTTGAAATCGAAGAATCAAGCAATAGAACGTATTGAATGGATCAAATTTGCTCTGATACCATGTTGAAGACTAGAGCAATGTAAATAATGGTGCTTCTCAATTTCTCATTCAATAACCGAAATCAGTAGAATGTGTTACAGAAGAAGAAACACACAATATATAACTAGGCTACTGGACTAATAAGGTAATGGACTAAAGAAAATGTAACAGGCCCAACAACCGGCCCATAGGCAAAAAGCCCTCAATACAGAAAATATTAAGCAATCACAGTTCGATGATCTGTTATGTCTTCTTCATGTATTGCTGCACCATGCATAGCTGTAGCATATACTCCAACAGAACCGCCCCTTGTCCGAGCACATTAACCGAAATGCAAAACAAATTCAACACATTTCGCGGTGACCACCAGGCGAGACGAGATGAACACGCGGAAGCGAAGCGGAAGCTCATCAACGGCGGCGAAGGAATCCGAAGAGGAGAAGGAGAATCCACCTGATTGTGGAAAACCCTACCTTCGCCGCAGGAGCGCGAACCGAACGAAACCCTACCTTCGCCGGCCGCCGACTCTCACACAAGGCCTAGCTCTTGCTCGCTGCTCTCCATACGTCCGGCCCCCTCGCCGCAAAGGGATCGCCGGAGCTCGCATGGTCCCGCCCTGCAATTTCCTTTGGGGAATTGTCGTTGTTTCACCAGGAGTGTGGACGACTTGGTAGACGAAACGCTTTACACAATCAGGAAAAAGCGGTGCTCTGGGCGAATGAGGAGGCTGGGAAGGGAGAAAGCGTTGGAAGGTGAAGACTGGAGCGGGGACCAAGGTCTGAAAAAGAACAGGGGCTTAGGAGGGACAGCAGGGAAAAAGGAGGCCGTGAATCTGCAGCCTGCGGGGAGACTCCACAAACATTTTCATCCAACGAGCACAATTTCAATTGGATTTTTTTATCCAACGGTCAATAATGAAATTCAATTTCAATTGAATCCATCATCCAACGGCCATAATTGAAATTCCAAAGAGAATTCATGATCTGACGGCTAGAAATCAAATTCAGTTTTGGAGCATGGGAAAAATTTTGGAGGCTTCTCTTATATAGTATAGAGATAATATGTTTTATTAAACATATATAAATTGTGTTTTTAGTTTATCGGGGTTTTTGAATTACATTCTTTTCGAATGTTGAAAACATGTATGGAGTGGGATGCTAATGACATTGCTTAGCCTTAATTTAATAAATTTTTAGTGGTGGCCCTGCCGACCATATAACTTAAGAAAGAAGAATACTTGTATTAATACATAATACAGTTACAATACTCCTATAGTTAAGACACTAGGCACTCTTACACATTGCTTCACCATCTTTGATCATTAACTTCTAACACTTGCTCGCTCACTCCTCACCACTCCAAATGAAGAGGATCACCCCATATTTATAGTGTAAGCAAAGTATCTAGAAAATTCTAAGAAAATTATTAATACTAAATCTAGATAATTCTAAAGACAATTCTACACAAATCTATTTCTTTATTTTTCTAGAATATTATATTTAATAGCATTTCTAACTCCCTTTGAAAGTTGCATTGATTTCTAATGGCCCGGTTCGGCTATGCTACGGCCCTTCAAGTTCATCCGCACTTTCGTAGGTTCTATCAAGATTTTCAATACTTCGTTGTGATAGATTTTGAAGCCACGTGTGAGAAATGAAAAATTCCTTATCCTCAAGAGATCATCGAGTTCCCATAGGTGGTTGTCAATGGTGCTACCGGCCATATAGACGCCTGTTTGCAAACCTATGTCCGCCTAACGCATCACAAAATTTTGAGTGATTTCTGCAAAGATCTCACCGGCATACAGCAAGATCAGGTATGTCTTTATATTCATATATTTTCATAGAAAACTTCAAATTACTCTACTCGAAGGACATTCTCAAATATATATACGTGTGAGTATGTGTCAATCAGGTGGACAATGGAATTACTTTGATTGAAGCTATTACTAGACACGACCAATGGCTTGAAATTTTGGGTATCAAAAGCACCAACTTTGCAATAGTGACACGGTCCGACTGGGATTGCAAGGTGATGCTGGAGTCAGAATGCCACTTCAAAAAATATCCAAAATCCCTCGTATTTCAACAGGTAATTCCCCAATGCGAATATTGCACTGATCTAATAGACTTCTGAGTTTGATTGTTGGACTGGGTTTAAGTAGGCAAATTTGTCATCCCAATGCTGAATACCATTAAAGATAAAATCAGATAACATTACATCTTTAACAATGGGTGAAAAATAACAAGCAGTCTAAGTGGTCACCACAGTGGTGACTGGTGAGAAATAAAAGCAAGATAAAAGTCAAAATGTGTACATCCACTTCAATCTTCAACTGTGTATATGACTCTGAAATCTCCTCTGAGATTTATGCATATTCAGCTGCAGCCCCAAACAAGTTGGAATATATTTTTGCTGGCAGGCCCACCAATGAGGTTGTTGCTCTGTTTCTTCAGCATTTCCTCTTGCTCACAAACATCACCATCCTACATTAACATTCCAACACATTCAGTGCAGGCATCCATCAAACAATTTGTTAATGCAATAAACAAAATGTAGGCTTCCAAATTCATTGTAGCAATGCAGAGATCACATAAGTCCAAATTGATGTTTGGGTGAAACCTTTTAGACAATGACTCAGTTTTATAATAATACTTGAGTGTGAGAGAACTTACAAGAAGAGAGTATGCGTTAGCTAGAGAGAGCAACGTTGGATACATATCCAAAACTGCAATCGCAATATCTTCTGTTACTTGTGGAACCTGCATTGCATAGAACACCAACTATCATCCCGGCGATTGCTTTGGCTTATAACATGATCGAAACTACAATAAATGATAAATCCATGAAACCCCTGTGCCAAAATGCTAATGGGTTGAATTGCAAACTTAATACACACACACATAACAAAATTGCATTGTACCAACTACTGACATAATTGACCAGTAAAAACGTAACTGGTACACATCAAACTTCTTACAATTGCCATATTCAAACAGTCTGATATCTCCTGAGATCCATCCTCCCACGTTAAAAACAAAGACATAAGGCATAAAGTAAATGGAAAATCAGAATTAAAGAAGCATTGTAAAGCACAAGGAAGGAAGAAAGAAAAAGGCACTGAGTACAGAGTTGTGTGTGCTTGTTGCTGGTATAGACTGCAAAAACTTGTCAAAATTACACTCAATTTTGCTTCCTTTTTAAGGCTTTGACTCATATACCTGCATGAGTTGGATCGCGAACACATCACTAATTGTCAGTTTATCCAACTCTTCACACCTTCTGATGAATTCTTTAAAAGGAGGGCACACGCCAACATGTTTTTCCTCATTGTCCAAAGATTTATAGTATTGGTAAATCGATTGAGTAAGATAACCATACTTTCTTAATGTATCTGCTAAACCAGCCGTCCTTTGCACATCAAACCCCTCCAAGATTTCAGTCGTGAAGCAACTGCCAAAAATAATTAAGATTAGTCCCACCAGAAAAATGCATGTTGATCATACGGAAATGATAAAATATGTGATTAGAAATCATAAAAGGGGGGGCATAAGGGAAGAAAGTCCTTAAAATAGGAGCTTCTATACGTGGGGTTTAAATTGAGAAAATGTTAATCTTTAGAAACAATGGGCAACTAAAGAATATGAAGTAACACTAACGCTGTTTTGATGCTCTCGGCAGCCTCGGATGAATTTGGATCACCTTCCACCAGATATATCATCTTTTTGAGCCCACATCTCTAAAAAGAACTAAAATTTATAAACGGCAAAGAAGTGGAGAAACACATTCAACACTACAGCTAGACCACTCAAAATTCTGTGAAGTACTTCAAAGAAAATACATGACTATAAGATTATCAAACGGGCAGCTAGTTTGCAAGTTTGATACATCGTTATGCCTATAGATCATTATTTTCACATAATTATGGCACTTCGATTTCTTATAAGATAAACACATTTACATGGAATCACAATTATAGTAACTGGCATGCAAGCAAAGAAAGAAAAAGTCAACATTACAAAAATGCAATAGATTATAAAAAGTAACATTACCACCAGCCGCATTTTCTGATCCCGATACCTATTGTCCCTTATTGACTGGCGCAAATCATCAACTTTCTTCCTTTCAACAATAAAGTCGAGAACATATTCAGTGCCAAGGTACTTATGCCGAGCTATCCAAATGCCATCACCAACTGGCAACCTTCTAACCTGAAAATATTGTATCACCTATGATACCAGATTTTTAGATTCCTAGAAAATTACTTGAACATCAGATCGCATGATACCCATTCACCCAAGGTGTTGATGTATAATTTTACAGAATTACTGCATCATTTGGAATTTACAATAAATCATATTATAAGATCAGGATGCGAAGAAAAAGGATTAACAAAACACAGGAAAACGGGGAAGTAATCCTGTGGCAGACACCACCACTTGTGCTGACCTCAATCTGGATTTGAAATTGAGAACTAACATTGTCAATAATCTTCTTTGATCGAGACCTGTGACAGCATGAAATGCATATAATCAGTCCAAGCGAGCAAACATATTGAATTGTTTAAAGAAAATGGCAGTATAATACAACATAGATCCCAATAATATGGTTAAAAAATAAGATAATTCATGGCATACTGATGCTTGCTCAGTGACTAAATATATGGATGTCGATAACAAAGATTAGATGATACATAAATCTCAAGTAATAGATTAACTCAAAAACCAACAGCCTTGCGTTCAGAAATTTCAAAAAGCCTCAGTGCACTAAAACAGCTTACAGCCCCCACGTGCCATAACCTAACCTTCCAACCAATGACCTAATCTTAAGATCATCAACAATCCTAGTAAAGATGCCCCTTTGGTTTATCAAGAAGCCCTGCATTATACACAACTCTCTATGTGCTCAACTGTTAAAGAGTGTAATATCACATTGGTAATCAGAATTTTCAGCAAATATTATTACATATCTCACAATTTGAGATCTCATCACCAAATTCAAGGTCCATTGGTCTTGAATCAAGATCTCCAAAACACTGAACT
Organism: Hygrophila difformis; assembly: GCA_030278955.1. Classification (NCBI taxonomy): domain Eukaryota; kingdom Viridiplantae; phylum Streptophyta; class Magnoliopsida; order Lamiales; family Acanthaceae; genus Hygrophila; species Hygrophila difformis. The sequence goes on from JAOANR010000004.1 coordinate 53,281,424, forward strand.
AGGGGAAAAACTGAGAAGTAAACCTTACTTCCAAAATACACTTGCCTCCATTCGTAGTTCATTCATGCCTCATTAGAAGGTCATCCAATGGGCAATAGCAAGTGTACAAAAAGAATATTGTACTAGGATAAATCTTAAAACAAAGACGAGACAGAAGAAATGGCACACCATCCAAGGAAGAAACACCCTTAAGTCTGTTTCTACCATAACTTTCATGGAAATTCATTCACTTTAAACAATACCTAAAGGCTAAAACATCTCTTCATGAAATCGCATCCATTCAGAAAAAATGGAACCACATAATGGTCTTGAAATTGCCAAAATGCTAAAAATGTCACATATCTCTCACTATTGTGGCATGCCAACACTTAGCTTTATCCTGCAAACGGCTTGTGTTCTTGTCTTTTGAAAATGAGTTAATATTCTGTATGGACTACAAATGTTGAACTATATATATCATGCATTGAATGAGGGACCTACAGTTTGCCAAGAGATTTTAAATTTTTGACGCAGTCCATAGCATGCCAGAAAATTAAGACAGCTTTAGGCAACTCACCCTTGAGTAGCAAATTGCTCCCTATTATCCAGTATCAAAATAACTTCATATACATCCCCAAACCTCTCTCCAAAGGCCAGAGGTGGCATTGCTAGAGTGTGGGATCTAGATTCTGATGCTTGAGTTGCACACTTTTTTGGTGCAAAATCCTGAGCATTGCAAAGATACGAATATTTAGAGATACAAACATTCTAGAAATTCTTTGCCATGCTCTAACTAAACTCCTTCATGTAACATGAAACAAATTTCAAATAGTACAGAATAACATCTAACAATGAAAATGAATATCTAAACTACTTCCCAAATCAAATTTGGTGGGGCACCTCAATTATCACCAAAAGAAAATTAAATTAATAAATAAACAAGTGGAAGTTTCTTATCCAACAAGTGAACAGGCTCATGTACCACTGATAGTGTATGGCCTTCCTTCAATAGCCATAACTTGTAGAAAAAATTGAAGTTTGCAAAGGTGATTGACTGATCTTCCAATTCTACTCCACAATCCAGTTACTCTTTCTTTTTTTCCTTTATTTATTTTAAAAAATTAGAAGTGTATCCCATTTGAACCCCTCAAAAATCCAAATGATCTTTAAACAATTTATGCATCACCACAACCAATCTAAAATAAAACATACAGTAGAAGAGCAAGCTTTCGGTCCGCAACTCTGCTCAAAATAATGATTCTTCAATGATTTTTTATTAATGGATGCAGCAATTGCATGAGACTGTATATTCTCACTAGAATACAACCCTGCATGACCATACAACAAAGAAGCAGTGAATGAGATGATGATATATCCATACATAACCACTATTTGAGAGAGGTATAAAGAAGACTACTGCATTGCCTTGTGACAATTGGATTGAAGATGGTGCATCATGAAGATCATCGGTAATGGGTTTAGAAACAGAAGTGGAACCAAATATCTCCTCCTCTCTAAGACAACAAAGAACAGTTGGCCAAATTGAAGATATCTCCTTATTCTTGGTTGTTTCTTTAGCCTCAGAATAAGCATGGATAACTTGCTGTCGAGAAAAGCCCATGCTGGTAAACTATCAAAGAAAAAAACTTGAGTCACATGGCACTTGACACAGTAATTTAATAGTTACTCAAGTTGATGAAGCATCATCTTATGACCTGCTTCATTGACCAAAACCAACCTTAAAAGAAAGAGTTGGATTTACAGCAAGTAAATAAGTTGTTAAAAAAAAGAGAGAATTTCATATAAACAATAAGAAAGTAAAAGAAAATAAGGCTACAGAACATGACACCTGGAATAGCTCTGAAACCTCAAAGAACATGCAACACAATGAATTTGGAAAATACCTTATCAAGATATTCAGGAGGAATGTCTATTGATTTCTTCTGCTTTTTCAAATTAAGTGGTGCCTCTTTCTCGACCAAAGTATCACTGTCACATGTTAGATCTAGCAAGTCTCCACGTGCAGGAACCCTTGATTTATCTTTTTTATTGATGATTGGGCATCCTTGTGAACCATCCAAAGTTCTATTTGGTTCAATCATTCCTGATCTTGAAAGACATTCTCGAGCTACTTCCTTTCCTTCGTCTGTCAACATATACCTACATACCAAAATATCAAATGCACAAGGGAATAGGTTGGGTGCCACACCAAGTCACCAACATCCCAAGGAGCTAAGGTCCAAGACATTGCATTTAATCCACAAAGTCTTTGTTTTCAGAAGAAATTGATGGGCCCCAAAGTCAAATAGTCCACAACTTCCACTTGCAGTCCATCTTTTACAATATATACTTGTTTTAAAAGATGAAATTGTGCAACTAAAACTTTGTGTTTGAGTGAGATGATCATGTGAAAAAGTCTGGAATTCATTCAAAAGAAAAGGTAAAGTCCATGTTCGACTTAGTTACAAAATTTGGATAACACAACAAAAGGCATAAGATGCAAAACAACATTTAAATGGGCAACTTGATCCCGTCTTACGGCAGTTATCAAATAGACTGAGTGACCTTACTTGGCTGGGCAACTTGATTTTGCAACAAGGCCTCTATTTATAAGTGTTTTCATGCAACTCCATCCAGAGTACCAATCCCTAGGTGAGCTTCCAAAGTGTCCGCCTTTCCCTTTTGCCTTCTCTGGCCTGGATGTAGGAAGAGAAAATGACCAAACATAAATCAGCAACAAGAAAAATAAAATACTGCCCATAATACCATCACAATTACATAATTGGTACTCGAGACAATCCACTTGTTTCAGCTGCATCAATGAGATCCTTCTTAAGCATAAATTCAACTCCACTTTCAATTCCCCTAATCCCAAGGAAATGATAAAAATTATGAAGGGGTAAAAGAATACGAATGATGCAAAAAATATGAAAAACTTAAGGAAAGACATGTAATTAATGCCCCAACATTACCTGAAAAGTGTAATAAGCAGAGCGTAGGCAACAGAATTCTTTTGTGGCACATAGCGCTTTGGTCCCTTCTTGTTATTCCCTATCAAAGTACAATAATTAAGCACATAATACACTGACATGAACTCACTCCTATGAATGAAGAAAACCATATTAAATACTACTATATATATTACCCTTTTTTATCAGGTCATCATTATCAGAAGGACCAGAATCAGTCTGGAAAAACCCTTGCATTTGCTTCAAAATCCACTTGCCAACACCCCTATAATTGCATAACCAGTTTCAATCGGGATATACATGCAATCATATCCTCACAAGCGTCTATTTGTTTCATATCAATTAAACTAGATGAAATATATTGACAAGAAAAGGAAAAGCATGTACAGGAAGACAGAATACCTAGAAGAGTAACATATCAATTACATTATACAATAAAAGGTAATAGTCAAAACCACAATGCAAAGAAAGGGAATTGTTATGCACGCTATCAAAGAAACATACATGTAATTACATGAATATTAATAACAAATATTCAAACACAACATAACAATTAAACATAGAACCCCTTAAGATTCAGCTGCTCACTATGAGATGGTGGAGAAGTAAAAAGAAGCAAGTAGACAAACTAGCGTTCAACCAATAGGAAAAGGCATCCCACCATCCCTTGAATGCATTCTTAAGAACATTTTTTTTTCCTTTTTTTTTAACAAAAAAAAAGAAAGAAAAAAAAAAGAAAAAAAGAAAAAAGAAAAGAGAGAGTAGATGATAGTAAATCCTCTTACATTAACCACTCCCGAAAATCACTAGAATCAAACCCTGCTCACTAATGAAGCAGGCAAGTTGGAAACAAAGAACTAATCACTCCCACAAAACAAAAATAGAATAATCAACATTCTCGCAGGCGGGCCATTACACTCACTTGATTTGGGACAACTCCTTAAGGGTTTTGATTGGGGTTTTACAATTACAAATGTTGGAATAAGCCTTCGAAAGAGTCATATCCATGTTATCAGAAATGCCCTTGGGGCTCTGCGCGAGTTCATGCCGCTTGTTCAACAAATAGGCTGCCAAAAGCTCGTTCTCCGCGCACGCCACCTTCTTTTGGTTCTCCATAGCGCAATCTTTATTCAGTTATTGGGTTGTTTCAGTAAGCAAACACAATGAAGAGATTGAAAGTGGATTTCATTAGGGTTTTATGTGCGATTCGCAGCAAATTGGCGCCAGGCGACGATGAACAAGATTTGAAGCTGCACTCTGTAGGATATAGGTTATTTACAATTTTACCCCTAATTTGTACTCTATTACTATAAAGTGGATCCCCAATTTTGGTTTTGGATCGGATCCCCGATCCTACCGGCCCAATTCAGAATTCTACTTCCAGCCCAACATAAGGAAAGCGATGCATGGCCCACGCCCATCAAGTGCAAACAGTTGCAAAATAAATTAGGGAAAATTAGGGTCCGGTACCTATGGAAAAAATATTATGAGAGTCAAAGCCCTTGCATTTCAAACATTGTGTTTTAGGCCCTATGTAATAACTTGATAAATCACATACCAAGAAATTGGTAAAGCACGTACCAATAACTTGGTAAACACATAAGGTACTCGTGGTAAATCACATACTAAAAATTTGGTAAATCACATATGGTATATGTGGAATAACTTGGTAAACATCATAAGATATATATGGTAAAGCGCATACCAATAACCTTGTAAACACCATAGATATTTTTGGTAAAGCACATACCAAGACTTGGTAAATACCATATGGTATATATGAAATAACTTGGTAAACACCATAAGGTATTTGTGGTAAAGTACATACGAAAAAATTGGTAAATACCATATGGTATCAGTGGTAAACCACGTATCAGTAACTTGGTAAGTATTAATGTATGGTAGCTATGGTAAAACACATACTAATATAGTGGTAAACCACATATCATTAACCTGGTAATACCATATAGTATCTAGGTAAGGCACATACAATGACGTGGTAAACTAAGTCAAACATGTGATGGGGTGCAAAGTGTAATAAAATTGGAATGGAGACTAAAAAAATGGAAAGATTTTTAAAAGGGGTCTGGGCTCAAATTTACCGAATAAATTGTTATTAAGGTGCTTACACAATCAAAGTTTCTTCTTTATTTCATTTCATCACAAGAGTACACGACGAGTCGGTTACTGTAATCAACTTTCACTTTAGCATATTGGTGTGATGTATTTTGAAATTTTTGTAATGTTTGATAATATATTATACTTTTCATAGTATTTTTATTTTTGTATAATATTATTATAGTTGGTTGAAAGTTTGAGAGATCGTCGAGTGTTTGTGCTCATCGTTTTCAGACAAATGCTGTGTGTGTCGGTTTCCACGTTTGTTTGATGGCATTGATTTGGGTATTGGGATGATATGGCAAGCGAGTACACGTTACTTGAATGGATGTAGTAATTTAAAAGAAAACACTACTAATATATTAACTCATTGCACACACAACACAACACTACCTGAATATCAGGTCAATCTAGGACAAGGTACAGTCAGTTCACACATGTAAAAGCAATGAAGCCATGAACACACCCATATAGTAAACTATAGCATGACAATACACACATAAAATACCACTGCATTGCTGCTAAACTGGCATCTTCTTCAGATATCACCACCGGATAAATGAAGCAAATTAAAACAACAAGATAGCATTCAATGAACATTACCTGATCCAATTCTTCAATAGCTACCATTAATAAGAATACCAGAGTTATAATTAAAATAGTTTCTAGTGTTTCCCTGATGCCATGTCTGTCACCGGCAAGCCTGAATTGGGCTTGGAAGGCCAAACGCGGGACTATGACTCATGTTGTGGAGTTCGCATTTGGTTATTGGCGACACTCTTTCGAATGCTTCCACAAGCAGCGCGACTTTTCTCTTGCGAGCAGTGCCTAGCTTAGCAACGACCTGCCTGAGTGCATAATCCACCATCCATTCCTCGGTGTTTTTCCTTTCATCCAGCTCCTGATGTTTGAGATCAACCTTCTCTGCATCTGGATCGGGCTCCAGTGGCAAGAAGTTCGGTGGTCGTGGATTGAAAGGTCCCAGCTCGTCGCTTTCCTCAACAGGACTCCTGGATTTGGATGCAATTCGAGGTAGGGCATTGTCTTCACCCTCACGCTTTGTTACACCTGTTGCTTTGTCAACTGTGATGCGGTCTGCTCCAGTAGGATTGCTTGCTGCAACCTCCATCTTGGATTCTATTGCAGGATCGGCAGGGCTTGTCTCTGTGGATTGCTCAGGCTCAGAGGAATCAGCCTCGATTTCAGTAGTGGATATCTGATGGTCATCCAGCAATTCAATCTGAACCTGACAACATTCCTCCTCTATCAAACTTCTATCTGATATCTTATTTTCTGCTTCGTCGTGGCACGTGCCTTCTTCCCCTGCGGCTAATCCTGTTACATCCTGATTGGGAATTAGATCCCCCGTTGTTGTAATGACATCCTCACCTTGGAGAGATACCGAATCACCAAACAAAGCTTCCACTTCAGTTGCACCTTCAACACAAATTTCTGATGTTTGATCACATCCTAACGAAGTACAACCCTTGTCCTCACAAGCTGGTTCTGGTTCAGCTTCAGCTACTGCCTGGGCTTGGACATCTGCAGCAGTTTGGACATTGTCCAAACTCTGCTGCTGACAGTCTCCATCGTCGCTGCCAGAAAACACACGACTGTCTTCATCCCAGGACATTTGTGACGCTTCATCCACCATTGATTCATCAGAGAAGCCATGTTCGCAATCAAGATCAATTTCAACTGCAACTTCCCGCGAAAATTCAGGATCCGCATCAACAACCTCTGTCTCTTCATCTAAATCCATCTCCATAACGCTCTCTTCTCCATTGTCCGCAGCTGTTTCGTCGCCCCCATCAATACAAAAGATCTCAACAAAGAAGTCTCTCTGCTCCTCTTCACATGAAGAACTCACCCTTGGGCTCTTAGCATCATCCTCCAATACAAATATCTCATCCAATTTCGATCCATTGGGAACGCACTTCCCTTGCCTCTGCGCCTTCACCGGGCGTCTCCGCGCCGACAGGAAGGACTTCAACGGCGGCACGGGGGCATGACGATGGCCGTTAAGAGAACAATAAGTATAAGGACAGACCTTAACGGCAGAGGTTCCTTCCAACTCTGTTCCTCCGGGAGTAAGACTCAGGTAAGCAGGAAATTTACAATCTTTCAAAGTAGATGAGCACGTTGCTTTCTGCAAATCTAAATCTTCAGAGAAAACAACTTTGGAGCATTTCTTCACAGTTGCTCTCACTAATTTAAAGCTAGGGTTCTTCTTCAAGGTCCTCGTCGTTTTCAAGCTACTGCCTGATGAGGCTAGATTTCCAGCGTTGAATCCCTTCTTCGAACCTTTTCTGTGTGAAGTCGAGCAATCAGAGCTAGTAGGGCTTTTAGAACTCACCCGCGATTGCTCCTTCCTCGCATCAGAACTGGACGTGGACTTCATGTAATTCGGGGTCTTCGCCATCGAACTCATCGGCGGCGGCTCTCCCGGCGGCTTCTCCTTGACGCGCCTGGTGGAACGCGCGGATTCAGCTTCAAAATCAAAACGCTTGATGGAGGCGGATTTCTTCATCACCTTCTTCTTGACGTCGGCTGGGCCGGTTCTGCACTTGAGATGATCGATTAAACCATTCCTTTGCACCATATTCCTTAATCCTTAGTATTGAAGGAAGAAATCAAATCCAATGTAATGAGATTTGAGGGTAATTAAGGTGCTATGGGCGATGATTTGCCGTTAAAGTTGTGGGTGGGTTTATTTTTATATTTGGGAAAATTGGCGCATGGAATCTGAATAAGGCTGAAACAGGTATTTGATGCCGACCATGCACTCACCACCTTTAGTACACCTAACCCATAATGTATTGACACGTGGATATTATTTTATTAGAAGAATATTGCATTACTGTATTTAATATTTAAATATTAGGAACATATTGCTGGAGACGGGGATTGTGTACTATTGGAATAAAGAATCTGATTATATTTTCAGAAAATATATCAAATTGATTTTAGTGATTTTGGGGTGTTTTGGATAATCTATATAAATCAAATTAATGTACAGCAAAAAAAAAAAAAAATCAAATTAATTTTATTATTATATTTTTAAAATACAAATAATTAATTTAGTTAACGATTAAATATAATGATTAGATAATTGTTTTTCATATCCTTTATCGGTGTTAGCTAAGTAAGAATTACGTGTAAATACGACCGCATGCTATGCTGTGCTAGATCGTTGAAATATAACAAATTATATTTCAAACTAGTAATTAACCCGTCGAGACTCGACGGGCATAATTATATATTTTATATACTATATATACTTATATTGTATAAAATAATCATAAATTATATTTGAGTAATGAAAATATGTAATGATTTTATATCTATTCGAAAGATGATAGATTGATAACATAATTTATTATTTTTAAAACTAACTAAGAAATCATATTATACCGTCTTCTTTAGTTTTTTTGGCTTAATATATCAATAAAAATAATTATTAAAATAATATTTTATTTAATTTTAAATTTAAATTAAAATAAAACAAAATTTATATATTTGTATTAAGCATAATATGAAAATTTTCCTCATAATTTGCTGAAAATTTCATTTCTGAAAATCTCATTGGTATGGGCTAGTATAGTACTATCTTTAAAAATGTCTGAATTTGAAGTGGTGCAGTTTATATTTGTATATGTACTCTTAAAAATTGTTGCTATAGGATCACCCGTAAAGTTTATAAGAGTATCATCTGGAAATGTCACATCTAATTGTAGATCTCCAAAATTAATACCGACCTTACCATCACCTAAGTTAAATATTCATTTTGCAAATTTTCTGTCATATATAAATTTTATTGTAACTACATTTCTTGTGGTATCTTGAGTTAATCATTCTTAATTGCATATTAATACTTTGAGCCACATCTTGCTAGTGACGTGAAATATTGCAACATAACTATTCATGGCAAAAGCTGGTTTTGAAAGATAAAGTCCAACATTCTTTAAAAATTGATTGACTTTTGTTTATAGTCATAGCAAAACAAACTATAAGTTGAAATTTTCTCAACTGAAATCGAATCAGGAATTTGGTTAAATCAGATAGGCTCATAATCATTCTACCAATCAAGAATTTTTTACTTTCATGCTTTCTCGAAAATTAGTTTAACCTCAATAATATGGTTCCGCATCTTGGTTACTTTCAACCTACTTATATTGCATACTTTATTTGACGGATCTATATTCCTAATAAGCATGATTATGCAACCCTAATTCAACGTTATTTCATGATTCGGTAATCCGGAACAATTGATTTTGTTTAGATATTATAGTGAAAATAATTTATTGGATTGTTTATATTTTCACCCTCTTGACAAATATCATTAGAACTGATATATATACATTTTCATTTACAGACATACGTTCCATTATTTAATCATTGATCGTATCAACAATCTCGTTTGTAGGGAATAGTATAGCAATATCTTTAAATATATCTGGATTTGAAGTGGTGCATTTTATATGTGTATAAGTACTCTAAACAATTGCCGCTATAGGATCTCCTGTAGAATTTATAAAATTATCATCTGGAAATATCACATCTAATTGTACATCTTCAAGATCAATACCAAATTTATAAATTACCATCACCTACATGAAGAATTCATTGTGCAAATTTATGTCATATATAATTTTTTATTATAAACAACATTTCTTGTAGTATTTTGGGTTAATCTATCTTAATTGCATATTAATACTTCGAGTCCCCTCTTTTCAGTGACACGATGTATTGCAGCATATCACTAACATAGGTAAAAAAATAATTTTTGAATATAGAGTCCAACCTTCTTTAAAAAATGGCATTGACTTTTTTATAGTTGTAGTAAAACAATATGCGAGTGTGACTTTTTTCCTCTGAAATCGAATGGAAAATTTGGTTAATTCAGACGGGCTCATGATCATTCTACCAATTAAGAATTTTCATCCCAAATCTTGAGCTTTGTGTCAATGAGAAGAGGGGTTGAATAATTTTCTGGGATAAGTTTTTGTATACAATCTAGTGGAATATCAATTCTATAATGTGCAGTCTTACCTCTTAGAAGGAGTATGATGCTATTACACTGGATGCTACATGCAACACAATATCATTTCTCCCATAAAAAGCTAAACATAATATTTTCTGGATAAATTATCGATAATTGTCTTCCCAGTTCCACCACGTAAAGAAAAAAGTATCAACCCTCATCACTATCAACTGCATACATTATTTTATTATAAATATTCCTCTACTTATTAATCAACAAAGTTAATAGCTTAGCATGATACACCTTAATTTCTTCCTTATTATAATATTTCTCTTGTAGTATTAATAGATTATCTGTTTCAAACGTTAAAACTTCATTCAGTACTGCCATTTCAGAGAAAATTTTCCAATTTATAGAATTCGCAGCAATTAGCTTTTCAATTTCTAACAAAGCTAGATGTATATTTGTTCTTCCGTCAATTACAAATCTGTCAAAATATATATTAATGAAGTATTCCTTAAAAAATAGATTAAAAAAAAAAAGTAAATTTTCATTCTCTAGTTACTGATGGACTATTCGCACCCTAATAACTCTTTATACACCCGATTCTTTTATTTATAATATGCTTTACGAAAATAACTAATTTACTCTAAATCAATTATCCATAGAATATAAATTTTCACACTTCTCTTAATAATTATAATTCTTTTGTATTATTTTAAATATAATAAAACATAAATAAGATCTATTCTATTTTGTATATATTTATATACAATTAGAATGATATAATTATTAAAAATATTTTTTAACGATTAGCAACTATATAATTGTATATTACTTTTATTAAATATATAATTGTATATTACTTTTAAGAGAAGTGACATATTTTTGTGAAAACATGGCCTATATATACATTAATTGATATATACAAATGTTTTCCATATATTCATTAATGTATTTTAATAATATAAATTCCATATATACACTGCGAATTTCATATAAATTTCAAATTTCAAATTTTTAAAAACTGAAAATTGTAGGAACTCCATATAAATTGGAAATTAAATATATTTTAAAAACTAAAATTGGGATTTCATATGCACATTAATATACATTTAATATGAATAAATAAATATGTAGAATGTATATTTTGATTACATCATTTATCACACCAAACAAATATAACCAAAATTGAGATTAAACCTACACAAAATTACCGACATTACAATATGATCACCATATTGAAATATAAATGCAACATAATTCTTAGTTGCCAGTGCCGAACCTCGTCCTAATAACTAATAATACTATGGTGCAAAATTGAAAATGCTTATTCATGTCAGAATAATCTTATATGGCGTAAAAACTCAAAATCTATAAATAAATAATAAATACAACAATAAAGTCTAAAATAAATAAAATAAAAAATACAAAATAATAAAATATAAAAATGCAAAATAATAAATTCCAAAATAGATAAAATAAAAATACCAAATTTTAAATTTTATATTTCAAATCTTTTTAAAAGTGAATAAATCTCTAATGAATAAATAAATAACGCGAAAATCTAAAATTAGTAAATTTAAACTTGCAAAATAATATAAATAAAATAAAAATACAAAATTTCAATTTTCAAATCTTTCAAATATATTTAAAAGTGAAGATTGTGGGAATTCCATATAAAATGGAAATTCTATATATTTGAAAAACTAAAAATCTATAATGAATAAATAAATGCGAAAATTTAAAAATAATTAATTAAAAATACAAAAATCTATAAAAATTAGAAATTTGAAATGGAGACACCACATTAAATTTATGATGGGTTGTTCACTAATGTTTTAATATATATAGAGATTAAATTTTAAACATAGTTGATTGATATGCAATGTAAATTTATCTAATATAACAAATTAAATTGATATCATTTTGAGCTCAATGTTCATACTGAATTGGGAGTTGGAGCTGATAACATCATGTGCACATGCATATATATATTTACTCATATGATGATTTAAAAATATATTAATTGCATAGTTGACAAATGATATGAGGCTTTAATTGTATATAACCCCTCTGACATGGAGATTAGCTAGCCATATATTCAAATAAAAATATATAATAGTTGCTTGCATTGCATTGTCAATAATTCAAGAAAGATAATCTCCTTATCTTAAATAATTATCAAGGTACCATATCAAAAGAAACAATTTAATGAAGGAAAAAAATGATTTAAGAAATTAAAGGGGAAGATGAATACACACCAACATTAATCAACTTAAATGATTAAAAAATAAAAAATAAAATAAAATAATCTTAATACTCCTATAAGATAGAAATTGTGCTTACGTTCGTATGCGTTAATGGTATGTAAATAAAATATTCGAAGATTGTTTATTTAAAAAAAAAAATCGAAGATTATTTATCATGTAATACTATAAAGCAAAATAGCCTTTTACGCACACAGTTTCCCGCTCATTCCTCCTCCCCTCTCAATTCAACAATTTTTACACTCTCTCACACACATCAAGAAAATTGCAAAAATGCCATTTTCAAAAAACAAAAAATTGAAAAAATAATCTCCTTTCACCTCTTTCCTCTTTATTGCTTTCTTTATATTCCCGTAAATTTACTGGAAATCATCTTCCCAAAACTCTCTCTTCCCAAAGCGTTTCTATTAAATGGAATGGCTAAACCCTAATCCCCAAATCAACCCCAGCGCTTCCCTCATTCCAATCTCGCCATGTCGCATTCTACTTCGAGAATCAGTTCCAGACCGCCACTCCCTCCGACCCTCCCACCACTCCGATCCTTCCTCGCCGGTCTCGCATGTATCTGGTGTCGACTTTCCTCTCCAATGTTGTATATCCAATGAATTGTCGAAGGTTCGTTATTTTTTCAAATTTCTTGATTTATTGGACTGTGTTCGTGAATTGTTATTGTTGTTTTTCTTTTTTAGTTTTTTTTCTTCGTTTTAGTGACTTTAATTCCGGGGGGTTTGGAATTCTGTACATCAGTTCGGGTCTGGCAGCGTCTTCTTCTTCTTCTAGAATCAATTCGCTAGAATCTCTGCTCTGGTGAAGGTGAGGATTTGGTTATTTTGAAATTTTGGGGATGGTTTTGTGCTCTGCTCTGTGTTGTATGGTTTTATTTGGCTAATTCTTGGATTCTTTTTTGTAAATTCTTGAAATTGGATATCTTGCTGGCCATCTTTGGCGGTGGCGGGGTTGTAGGTGATTCAATAGTAAATGAAGAGAAATAGGGGTGTGGTGGGGAATCTCTGCTCTGTGTTGTTTCCTCTGCTCGATGTTCGTCGTTCTGTCTGCTCGCCCTCCTTATACGTTGGCCTGCTTTTCGATTCACTGTAGAGTATTTTATTTTTAATATTTTTGGTTTCTCTCCATCATTGTTGAATAATACTAATTTGTTTCGTTTTTTCTGTTTTGGTTTTTGCAGGTTAAATCTTTGTTAGCATTCTGTTGAGGTACTCTTTCGTTATATGTGTACATATATTTTCTTGCGTGTTGTATCAGTGTTTAATTTATTTTTATGTATATGTATGTGTCATTCTTTAAGAAATTGTTGTGCTATATCATTCTTTATTATTTAAGATTTTGTTACGATAGCATGTGTTTGCAAATGTTGGATGATCAATATTTAAAAACTATGCTACTAGATGTCCCTTCTCTCGGAAAACAGGTATGCTTGCAAATGTTGGATGAACAATATTTAAAAACAGGTTTGCAAATGTTACCATCTTGATATGCTCATATTTTGTTGATCTCATTAAGAGTTTGACAGGAAGCGTCCTAAGCTTTTGACTGCTATTGTACAAAGCTATTAATGGTCACAGCATCTTCCTTTGACAGCATGCCTCTTGATTTTAGCTAACACTATTTCTCAATGTTTGTTCACCCCCATTGTGTTTTCGCTTTGCAATTTTATTTCTATTTCTGTGTATAGACAAGCTTCGTTAGTGAGGGGTGAAAATGGCTGAAGCCTCCTATGATCATATCGCAAATGTATGCATCAACTGAAGCCTCCGATGATCAGTGCCATGATTTATTCATTTGAGATTCTGGTCTGGAACATATTCTGTTTACGGGTGTTTATTCCTCTCCTAAACCATCTATTTGTAAATGCTTGGCTTATTATCATTTTCATTTGCAGTAATTGCTTTGTATGTATTATTTTGGCATTTTTGTTCCGCAATGACCTCTTATTTAATTATTTAGTGGTTTGGTTTCCCACTGATACAATACATGTGTGGTTTTTAGATTAAAATCTGAAGAAAAAAATGGATACTCTGCAGAAATATTGTTTACAGTTGAGTTGTTCGCCAACACCATCGAAGGGGATTACAGGATGTTTTGGGGAAGACTGTTTACAGGATGTTGCAGGGGAAGATCCTTACATTTGCCCAGAAGTGCAATCGAGGTGTGTGTGTTCTTTCTGCCAATTAATTTTCTTTTGTTTATGCTTTAATTAATGGGAAGTCTTTCCTTTTAACTTTATTGCAAGCTGTAGTAAACCAATGGCTGTTTTAGTGAAAATCAATTTTTGAGTTATCTTGGAGTCAACCGACCTGTTTATGTCTTGGGACTCCTAATTTGTTCTCCATCGATGCTTTTTGAGATAACATTGTTTATTCATTATTGTTCTGAATTTACTTACTGATGTATTAAATTTGCTTCAATGTTTGCTTTTATTCTTTTATAGCTACACACAGTAAAGCATTCATGTGCAGGGAATTTGTGGCTCGGTCTACTTTGTGCTGCAGCACCTGTAGGAAGTCTTAATCTGGTGGGAATTCACAGCTTGATTTAACAGTGTCCTGTGGTGGAAAGGTGTATGGTGGAAAAGCTTGATCTAAAAGTCTTACTCTGGACAGGGGATTTTTCAATAACATTTTGTTATATCTAATTAAATTTCATCATGTTCATGTCAGTATGCCAGTATAATATACGCCAAATGTCTCTGGGTTTATAAATTTTCTTTATTTGGACTAATTTTTTTGCTGATTTCAGACTTTGAAATCAAGAGTGAGTTTTCCGGGTCGTGACGATGAGAGTCAGCCTCCAATATTTACACATTCAAGATTTGTGGAAGCTTCAGAATCAAATACCAACCTTCCCCAACAATGGCAATATGATATCCCTGTCCGGCGCTTTTCATTCGCGCAAGCAAAGGAAGCATTTGACATGGCGAGAAACAACATTGAGCTTATGAGTACAATTTTATCTTCTTATCTTCAGGAAGATGTTCTGCAGGTATCTTTTTCCATTTCAAATGTCATGATCGTCTTGCCCTTGGTTGTGTGCACCACTTCGTAGTCCATACTATGTTGCAAACTTGCATCTTTTGAAAAATGACCATTAGTAAAGTTCAGTTAAGGCTGGGTTTGATGCTCTCTGCTATCTGAAATTCTAAATTCATAAACTCAGTATTTTGATGATGAATTTTAGACCAATAAACTACTGTATTAAATTTGCTTCAATGTTTGCTTCTATCCTTTTATGGCTACACACGGTAAAGCATTGTGAGAAGCGGACTGAATATGACAAGCATTATGCCAAAGAGCAAGCATGAATATTGTTTCAGGTAACTTAATACTTCCTACTTTAGAATTCTAATTAAAGAAAAATATTTCTATTAAATTAGTCATATTGCTTTCCTGTATCTATTACTACTTTAACTCTTCATATTTTTCAATGATGCATTCATGTGTAGGAGCAATGTATTGGCATTATTTTCAAATGTATCCTTCTTTGTCTAATATACAAAAAATTTGTTGCCGTTTCTTCATCTGGATAACGGAAGGTTATATCAATTCAGCATACTCCTTTGTGGAGAATGATGAGGTTATCGTTGTTGCTCTCCAGATATGAATCAATTTGGTTAAGGATATTGATTTGTCCAAATATGAATCAATTTGGTTTAGGATATTAGAAAGTAGACTAATTTTGTTGATAAAAATATTCAGATTCTATTTGAATGGTACGAAACGTTGTACTTACTCATTTTCCAAACATCATTTACTATTTGTATTTGTTGGAAATGAAGTTGCAATAATTATTGTATATTTTGTCAATTCAATGATACCCACTTTCAGAGTTCCCATTACAATTATATTGTTTACTTTTAGAGTTCCAATACAATTATAGTCTAAGATTAAATTAATAATTTCAAGATGCTAACATAAATTGTCTAAAATAGAAGTCAATATTTTTTTTGGGAAAGCAACAGAAGTAAATATTTTATTTGTACAACATTTGTTGAACGGTGCAATTTATAATGTGTCTAGACCTGAAATAACTTATTGTGAGAATATTATTAATATAATAATTTTATGTAGTGTTTTTTTTAGAATAAAGCTATTTTATTGCCAATTGGAGTGAAATGTCGGTTTGCATCTTGGCCATACCATCAACTCCCTTACATCCTTTAAGAAATATTAATCAAGTTACTTTATAAATAGACTTTATTTAAATTTATAGAAAATAAAATAATTCTATATGGGTAATCTAAATTTATTTGTATTAGTGACCTCATATTTAATGTGCACAATGTACTAAAATTGATATTTTTTTTAATCTCTATCATCATTCATCATTATTCATTTTCATTAAATTTGTTGAATATCCCAAAATTATTTAGCTCTAATTGTTTCAAGACTATTAATTCATACTATTTTTTTCTATTAAAATGAGAATAAACATGTCTTTAAATCATTTCCCTCATCCGGATTTAATGAATTTGTATATAACTTCTAATTTTGAGTTAAGATATTTTTTTGTACCTTTTTTTTAGGAGAAAATGTTGTTTTTGTTTCAACCAAACAAAATTCGACGGTTATATGAAATCAGACAATAGCGCCAAAACAGACGTGCAACAGATTGATACATCAGAAGCAAAACTCATGCGGTGACAGTTTAATGATATTGTCCTTAATAGAGCCTACCTCCTTGCACCTTGCCACAGAGCAGAAATGTGCGATGTGGATATAAATGACAGTGTACCTTAACACAGTCACAAGTGAATGTTGACCTGAGTTTCGGTTGGATCATTGCAATTTTTTGTACCTTCTAAAGTTAACTTTTATTTTAAAAAAACATAATTTATTTAAATTCATAAAAAAATGTATTAACTCATATTTTTTAAAATATAAAATTTTTAAAAAAATTAATATGTGTGATGATTGTGAGTAGTGTTATTAATATAATAATTTATGTAGTTAATTCAAAGTTGACTATCTAATACGTTTTTTAAGAAAATTAATAAGAAAAAATTTAAGTTAAATAGAGTTTATTTAAATTTATAGAAAAAATAAATTTATATGGATATTTTAAATTTGTGTTAGTAACCTCGCAATGAATTTTTTATTTGAGAATCGGAAATTTCAACTTTTTGTTTTGCAAACATAAATAAAACACCCTCTTCAACTTTGTGTTTTTGAATATCTGTTTGTAAACCAAAATTTAGGAACTAAAAATAGCCACAAAGGGAGAGTTGTGGGTTGCCGAAAAAGTGTTTTCTCACGCTTGAGGACCACTACGGACATGTGGAATGAAGCACGACAACATAAGCATTCCTTTTTGCCGGTCTAACGATTTGTTCAAGTGCATTCTATATAAAAAAAACGGATGGTTTTTTTTTTCCAAATAATTTGTCTGCATGGTACGGTAGAATTTCATTGAGAATGATGCGGATGCTTGACATCTGCTTCAATATTTATGTTTCTATATTTCCATGGTATATAAATCAGTTGGAATTCTATCATTTGTTCGCTCAAATATCTGATTATACTAAAATGAGGCGACACCTAAGTTCTTAGAGAATTGCCATAAATTATAAGATTCAAATATTGTTTGTATTTTCGTTGGATTTGAAAACTATCATTTGTTCTACCATAAAAATTAATACTACTCTTATGATCTATTTATTTAGCTAATATTTGTATTCTTTGAAGGCAACACATCTGTAACCTTCAAAATCATGGTTAATAGAATTTTTTTGTGTCTTATATTTTCAAGTTTATATATTTATTATTGTCTCATCCCCATGAAATTATTTTTCATAATCAAATACATCAGGACAATTACTAATAATAGTTGACATGCATTGGAAGTGGAATGATATAGGCTATTGCTTTGGTTATACTCTTAATTAATGCATTTATGTTTTACAAGTTTGGTGGGCAGATACATGTATCCCAAATATTTATTAAATTAGAATGTTTTATATATTTTCCATAACATAGAAGCCTACATTTTTTTTTGGATATAAATGCATGTAAATGTAGTGATGATTGACATGTTCTTGGCAATTAATACGAGTAATGATTAAAGTTCATGACTAATTTTATTAGGATTTGTTTTACCTTTTTCTTCAAATAATTCTAATTTAACGGGTAATGTGAATAAGTGTATTTGATTATTTATCCATTTATATATGGTACATGGTACAAATTAACGGATCGGAATAATTTTTTTTAATGTGTAATTCATACAAATTAAGTAGTATATACAAATATCGTCCATTTATTATATAAGTGTTAATTTATATGCATTATTTTCGAAAATATTATATATCCTCATTGGTATTGATGAAGGAAATAAGAAACTCACATAGAAATTATTGTATTTAAAAATAATATTGTTTGAAGAGATATCATTGGGTTTCTGCACATATCTTGAGAAATTCATTTGTTTCTATTCTGCTATTGTAGTTCATAACTTCTCTTGGTGATATATGGAAAAGTGTTGGTAGTACATGTCTATTGATTGAGTGCTGGAGGGTGAAGTATTGACAAGCGAAAACATGGGAAAGAATGTCCTGGAGGGTGAAGCATTGAGTGACAGTACATTGGTTCCGACAAGAGGGGAAAAATATCCTGGGGGTAATGTATTGACAGGCAGTATATTGCTTCCGACAAGGATAGGAAAAAATGTCCTGGGGGTGAAGTATTGACTCAAGAAAATAGTGGAGATAGAGTGTTTATTCCACGAATGAGTTTGACCTCATCTGATCCTAGAACACCTTTAAATTTTTAAAATGTCTGTTTCCATTAATTGTTTGCTATGTTATAACTATCAACAAGAGCCAATATCAATCTCTAAAGCATGTTGGAGTGTTCCTGAAGGATCCAAATTTTAGACACGGCCAGTTATATATTGTTGCATCACGTGTACTAAGGGTGAATTGTGTTATACTACCTCCGATCTTTTTTATTTGCACGTTTTGACTTTTGTCACTGTTCATTGAGTAGCTTTGACTCGACTATTTAATGCAATTATATAAGATAAAATATAGTCAAGTGGGATCTTGTTGAATTCGTCTAATCGCATAGATTTAGAATATCAAATTTGCATAATTTTTACTTTTGTGGAATTTGAGTTATTACGAATTAAAAATGTGCATTGGATTGCGTGAAATGTGGATATGTTGCATTTATTTAGGAACGGAGGAAGTATAAGATATTATTGTGCCTCTGCACCTATTTTTTGAAATCCCTTTGTTTCTATTCTTTTGTAGTGTTCCATAACTGCTCTTGATGATCCGTGGAAAAGTATTGGCAATACATGTCCAATGATAGAGTGTTGGAGGGTGAAATATTGACTCGAGAAAAAATGGGAAAATGTCCTGGAGGGTGAATCATTGACTGACAGTACATTGGTTCCGACGAGAGTGGGAAGAAATGTCTTGGAGGGTGAAATATTGACTATCAGTACATTGGTTCCGACAAGAATAAAAAAAATATCCTAGGGTGAAGTATTGACTGCCAGTATATTGGTTTCGACAATAGTGTGAAAAATGTCTTGGAGGGTGAAGTATTGACTTGCATTACATTGGTTCCGACAAGAATGAGAAAAAATGTCCTGGGGGTGAAGTATTGACTAGCAGTACATTGGTTCCGACAATAATGGGACAAAATGTCCTGGGATGAAGTATTGACTCGCGAAAGCAGTTGAGATAGAGTGCTTATTCCACAAATGAGTTTGACCTCATTTGATCATAGATACCGTTTAAATTTTCAAGACTTCAATTTTCCACTAATTGTTTGTTGTGCTATATACATCTACAAGTGTCAAGATTAATCTCTAAAGCATGTTGGAGTGTTCATGAAGGTCCAATTTTTAGATTTATGTCTGCATATAATGTAAACATTTTACATTAAATGCCCCAAAAATAAGATTAAAAAATTGAAGTTCATGTAATGTAATCTTTTAGTAGTTTTATTTTTAATAACATGCAATTTTTGTGCTTATTTCTTTCATCTTTTACTTCGAAATATTGAGGAGAACAATATTCTTTATTTCCTATTATATATATTTTATAAAACTTCACATCCACGCGCATTGCGCGGGTAGGTGTGTTATCACAGATTGGTAATCATTTTAACTTTACATCACAAAATAATAATAATAATAATAATAATAATAATAATAATAATAATAATATAAATAATATAATACAATTAGATTTACATACAAAATTATATTATACTCCTATATTTTTAAAATTTACATCCCCGTGGGTACTGTTGGCGGGTGTTCTAGGATGATAGTATAAGGCGATTCGGTTTGAAATTCTTAGTGTCAAAGGATATTAGTTATGAAAGCAATTCCACGTTCAATGTTGTTTATAAAGAAGTACTACAAAAAAATTGAACACGATACATTCATAATAATTTCGTTTGTCATTTTTTTTATTTTCTTAAAAAATTTCAATATTATTTTTAATTTAATCACGCAATGAATAATTTATTTTAGGTTTATATATATTATTAAATTTAATCAAATTTATACTTTTGTTTTTTACATTTAGGAAAATAGTTATAATAATTATAACAATAATAATATAATAAAATTAGATCTATCTTTAAACTTAATTTATATGTTTTTTAAATTTACATCCCACATCCCGCGGGTACCGCGGGCGGGTTGTTCTAGTTTATTTAAAAAAAAAATAAAAAAAAAAAAAAAAAAAGAAGGAAAGATAGAAAGAAAGAAAGAAAGAAAAAGGTGGGATAAGATGGATGAGGGAAGTGGTCGGCAGGAAATTTGGACAGTGGCCGCCCAGTGGACCCTTATTGGAGCGCTTGTTGATTTTTTCTGTCTTTTTAATTATTGCTTGATTGATATTTGTGGGCTTTTTGGTTTGGTTTACGTTCCTTTTTTATTTCTGTTTTCTTCACTTTAGTTCTAGCATGTAATATTTGACCCCACGGTCTGCACGAACAACGAGTTTTACTTTAATTTGTGGTTTGCGACTTCCACTAATATTGCAAAATCGAAGTATTAAAAAAAATTGTTCCGTTTATCCTCCTCCTTTTTTTTTTTTTTTCCTTCTATTGTTTACAACTTATTTAAGGTTTTTTTTTTTCCGGTAAGATTATTTAAGGTTTTTTTTTTAATTTTTGCTTCCAAGTTTAACAACTTGGTACATAAATTTATACTCTAATTTAGCACGTAGAAAATTTAAAATTATTTTATTAATTATTATTATTATTATTTAAATCAGGGGTTTCCCATAATTCTGAAAGGTTAAGAGTAATAATCTTTTTTTTTTTTTCGAAAAAAGGGGGGCCGAAGCCAATTTCATTCAACAATTTGAAGAGAGTGGTACATGCCCATGTGTCATTTAGCAATGTGTCCCTGACTTAGGCGAGCAAAATGTTCCGTGCCAAAATATAAGAGTCTATCCCGAAGGAAAAGATCACAAACTATATAAGAGTAATAATCTTTGATGTCAGGTAGGTTACATAATTTTCTGTATTTACGAATTTAGAAATCGAAATATTTTTTAAACAGTTAGAGCCTATTAAAACTGAAACTAATGGCAACATTGATATGAGATTTGAGGATACTCTGGTATTCACCTAAAAAAAATAATGAAACTAACGGCAATTGATTACTGGTTAACTCAAATCACTTCTTTTTAGTGATCTATCAAATACTCCCCACATCCCATTAAAAGAGGTTACTTTCTCTTCTGCATAAACTTCAATGCAATTGTTGAACGCTTTATATCTCAAAATCGGTATAAGTAAAAATTATATAAAAAATGTATATTTTAAAACTATACGATTAGACGATTCTAATAAGACCCCACTTAACTATTTTTCTTTTTTTATATCAATACAATGAAATTGAGTCAAAGTTAAATAATGAACAGTGTCAAAAGTCAAATATAATCACTTTTAATGGGACTGATGAAGTACTTAATACATGCAATGTTAAATTTTTAAATAGTACTAGTAAAAGTTATTGGGGCCCGTTTAGCATCGGAAGTGTACTTCTATGTAATCAATTTTTTCTTTTTGTACTTCTATGTAATTCACCAATCACCATGAATTATTTCTCCATCTTAAAATATACGCAGTTATGAGAAATACTATGTAAAATTCAACGATTCTTCTAACAATAACACAATATTTTAAATTTTTTAAATGGATGAAATACTAGTACTACATGCTAAAATTAAATAAATTGGTAGTATTCGATTAGATGGAAAAGTTGCGTAGATAACAGGCAAAGGCAATAATGGGCACTTTTTTGCAGTTTAACTGGAAAAGCTTTTCGGACCACTAGAAATTGTCACCTGCTCCTCATTCCATTTTGCAAATTTTAGTGATGCACTCAATTTCTTCGCACAAATCTCGAACACATGTGTTTGCTTCGACTTTTGCAGTTTTTAACTACTTTAATTTTGTTGGTTATTAATCCGAGGATACGTATTTATATTATTATAAATGAGAGAACCGGTTAATGAAAGTATAGATTTGTCGAAACTATGCGTACCGAGTAGATGTGACAATGATTTCGGATCAGAACCCAAAATTGAGGAAGATTCGAGATTGGGCTGGATCTTTCTTTCTTAAAAAAGGAAACAGAACCGACACGTTGTCATCTCTAGATACGACAATGGGTCCGAATTAGGGTTGTAATCGAACTGAATTGAAGCGAATACTACAAGGTAATACTAAAAGGAAACAATATTCGCTTTGATTTGATATGCTTATCGAATCGAATTATTCTATAAGGTAATTTAATACGTAATAAAATTAATTTTAATTATTGAATTTAAATATTTAGTTCCATTTATAGATCAAATTTAATATTTTAATAAAATATATAAATAAAATTTATATTAATTAGTAAATATAGTCATTAAAATTAAAAATTTAAATTATTTAGTAAAATTAATTTATATATTTATAGATAATTTAATATAAAAACGAATATCGAATCGAATATTAATCGAATCTCAAAATTTCGAACTGAAATGCGAATCGAACCAAAAATATTTGATTCGTTTACAACTCTAGTCCGAATCAGACCCAAAACAAACCAAATCTGAGCCCCGGGCTGCGTCTTATGTCTTAGCGGACCCGACCCATATCCGACCAATTGCCATCCCTATTAATGAGATAGCTAATCATACCCCACTCGAGATGCTACTGATAGATACAGAAGGCTGATTGTTGAATCCCCTTTTGAAGGGTTTGCGAATTTGTTGGAACTGATGAATTACTCGAACAAGAA
The DNA here is from genome assembly GCA_030278955.1 of Hygrophila difformis. NCBI lineage: Eukaryota > Viridiplantae > Streptophyta > Magnoliopsida > Lamiales > Acanthaceae > Hygrophila > Hygrophila difformis. The sequence continues at coordinate 53,305,021 of JAOANR010000004.1, forward strand.
AGTAGCAGCCAATTTGAACTTTCATATGTTCCACGAGGTTATTGGCTAAAGTTATTTGCCAGCTTTGCTGCCAACGTATTCTATTAACGGAAATAAAATAGTTAGAATTCATCCAACCAATATGCTAACATGAACACTTAAAACGCAAATTCATCTACTTGATGAGAACCAACTGCCCAAAAGTTGTACGCACATGAATGGGTTATTATCAACGAGCATCATTAATTAATGCAGTAAAAGATCATGAACCCCATTGTAGGATCTTCACCGGAACACCCCAAGGCTGTGGTTCGACGTCGTGAACCCGCCGTCAACCACGAGATTCTCGCCGCTTATGTACCGAGCCTCATCGCTTGCCAAGAACACCACAGCGTTGGCAACATCTTCCACCGTCAACTCCACGCCCTGCAAGTTAGCGTTGCTCGCCACGAAGCTCCGGAATCCCGTCCAAGCATCCTCGGTCCTGGCGTCCTCGGGTAAGTGCGCCAGCGCCAAATTTGTCGCGACTGCATACGGCGAGATGCAGTTCACACGTATACCGTGCTTGCCCAGCTCCGCCGCGACACTCCTGGTGAGTCCCAGCACGGCGTGCTTGGAAGCCGTGTAGGCGTGCGGACCGAGGCCGCCCATGGTGCTCGACACGCTACAGAGGGATACAATTGAGCCCTTCTTCTCTGGAATCATTATCCGAGCTGCGTGCTTCATTCCGATGAACACACCTTTGACATTTATGTCAAAGGTATGCTCGAATTCGGGGAGTTCAAAGTGGCGGATGTCGGGACAGGGCTTCCCGGAAATCCCAGCATTGTTCACCATGATATCGAGGGTGCCGAACTTGTCGACAGTGGAGTCGACTGCTCCCCTAACGTCGTCTTCAATGGTGACATCGCAGTGGCAGAAGAAAACATTCGGGTCACTGCCTAGGCTCTTGCAGAGTTGCTGGCCTAGGTCGTCTTGAATATCAGCTATACAGACTTTTGCACCGTGCCGGAGAAACAGGCGCACGATGCTCTCGCCAATGCCAGCTGCACCTCCGGTGACCAATGCAACTCTTCCCAATAATCTGAAATGGACCAAAACAATGTGTAACTCCACCAAGTTATATCAAAAAGGTAAATGTGATCTAAACTTTTCAGAACAGAGAATTCTTTTCATTAGTATTACAGCAACAAATGCCAATAAATGCAGCGTATGGAGTCACAGTCTCAAAGAATTTGAATATGCTTTCGGAATATCTCAGTCTCAATCACAGAATTGTATACATGTAGATCCATATATCATTGAAATAATGACAAAAATCAGAAACCAACCAGAAACGAAAACAGGCATGGATAAACATAAATAAATGGATCCATTGAGGCATTTGACAAAGTGGAAATAAGCAAAGATAAGATTGAAGGCAAGCTATTCCACCGGAGATTTTATTTAGCCATTGTACAAAGTGAAAACATCATCAACCCCCCCTATTATTTTTTTTGGTAAACTCATCAACCCCCTATTATTAATATCGGACTTGAAATATGATGTACTTACTAATAATCATACAGGCTCTGGATTCATAACTCAGTTGAATGGTTGAATAAGTGAATAATGACTACAGAGAACAGTAAATCCAGGTGTCGAAATGTGAGCCAATGATGCAGTGTGTGAGCTACTATTTCTAACAAGCATGTGACAACTGACAACCGCACGTTAAATTAACAAACTGAAATGTGAGATCCCAGTAGGTTGGCGTAAGCCTGCCGCTGAGGCCACAAACTCACATGTGCCTTCCCAAACCTCAACTAGCATTTTTAGGATTTAGAATTATAAGCCTCGCTAACAAAAGGAACAAGAACCCAATCTTCGCTCGAATGCTCAGTTGACTTGATACGGACTGTTCGAGAAAAGAAAAGGACAAACATAAACATGGACTGCCAGAAGCAGAATGCATAATAGTATAGCTTAAGAAACCAACATAAAGATGGACCGACCCACGATGAGCTGAATCAGGCCACAGCCACCACATTCATGATTTAAACTTACAGTTTCTATAGAACCAAAACCCCTCATCCCAATTACTCCAATGTCTTGTTCTAAGTCAATCAAACCCCTCTGTTAAAAAAAAAGCTTAAATTGGGAATCTGTACAGAATCCAAACAAGAATCAGCAGAAACTCGGGCTGAAGACTGAGGATGCAGCCATACAACTTAAACCCACCAGATGAAGTACCAAAATTGGCAATTTAAAGGTGCAGAAGAGCAAAAACTAAACAAACAAAACAAAAAAACATAAGCAGAGCAAATGAACGGTCTTGATTCCTCCTCCTCTACCAAGATCCACGAAATACTTAAGAAAATATAATAATAATTAAAAAAAAAAAACAGTGTCAAAAGGTGGGCAAGTAATAAGGAAGAGACAGAGCAAGAATGGAGATGGGCAAAGCTTGATATAATCAATCGAGTACCTTTGGCTTTGGGTGGGAAGAGAAGCGGCAGTGGAGTTTGACGCCATGTTAGATTTTTGCTTTTTCCGAAAATTTGTTGTGCTGTGCTGTGCTGTGCTTACTGCTTACTGGTTAGTGCTTTGTGGTGATTACTGACAATTGACAGGAAGCAGTGGCGCATTATTTTATGATTATTTGAGGGAACTGTTTCTGTGCCTATCTGGATTAGTATTCGAAAATCTGATTAATGTTAACCAAAACAATGCAACTATGCAAGGGCCAACTGGGCAAGGAATATTTATATAAATATGCTAACAATACAGTAAGGGCCAACTGGGCAAGGAATATTTATTTAAATATGCTAACAATACATAGTAAGGGCTAGGGTGATAACGAGTCGAGCTCGAGTAGTGGGGTACTCGAGCTTGACTTGACTGTATTTTTTAGCTACTCGAGCTCGAGTTCGAGCTTAAGTCGAGTAGTTGAGCTCAAGCTCGAGCTCGACTCGATTCGAGTTCGAGTTCGAGCTCGAGTAGCTCGAGTATTTTTTTTTTTAACCGAGTCGAGTAGTCGAGCTACTCGAGCTCGATTTTTTATTTTTTATTTTTTTGTCGGTCTCGAGCTCGAGCTCGAGTCGAGTACTCGAGCTTATCGAGTATTTTTTTTATTTTTTTGCATTTTTCTTATAAAATTAAAAAAAATTAAAAAAATATATAAAAAAAAAGAAAACGAGTCGAGTACTCGATACTTGACTCGACTACTCGACTCGAGTCGAGTACTCGACTCGAGTTCGAGTATCATATACATAGGCTCGTGCTCGAGCTCGATACTCGAGTCTCCTACTCGACTCGACTCGAATTTTTCGAGTACGAGTCGAGTTTTTTTCGAGACGAGTCCCGAGTCGAGTTCGAGTAGCTCTACTCGTTAATCACCCTAGTAAGGGCCAACTGGGCAATAAGTATTTAAATACTATAATATGCTGACAATCAATAGTAAGTGGTACAACAATAGACCATTAGGCCGTCACTCACCATTTGAGAATTATTCTATGAACAATGTGAACAATATTTGGGAGTCAGCGAATTTAGTGATGAATAATAGATTCAAAGAGATAATTATAAGAGAATAACCGATTGAATCCGTTATGTATTTTTAAATATGCAGGCTTAAGCCCAATATCCAGTCACTGGGACCATCACATTTTGGGTGATAATTTTTTTTTAATAACTTTATTTTATTATTTCAGTCAATTATATCATATATTTCCTCCCATCTCAAGACATGATTATTAATATAGACTGTCTGATCTATTAAGAACATGTTCAAAATATTTTAAAATATTTAGTTGCAAACATTGTTCAAGTTTAGTCCATTTTAAGCATGTAATTATAAAATATATAATCAATATAGGTCTTATTACATTATCTAATCAAATTATTTTAGAATATATATTTACTATAATTTTTTTTTTACATTTTGATATGTTAATGATGCGCGTGTGTCGACAAAAAGTTGTGGAAGTCCATAACACAAAATTACAAAAAAAAAAAAAAAAAAAATAGGAGAAGGGATAGGAGGATCAATTTCGAACAATAAGATTGGAGGTCATAAAATTGACTATTTGATCAAGTCATCACCATATAATAATTAGTTGTTTCTATAGTTGCAAAAATTATAGTGTAATTTAAATTTCAATTTTAGGCTATTTTAAAAATTAGTGTTGTGTTTAACATAAAGGGATGGCTTTTTAGCTTTTGGAAAAATATTAACCTCTAAATTCTAATTTCAAAAAATTCCAAAAAGTTGAAACTATTTCAAGCATTTATTTCCAAAAGATTATTCTTGCAAGCCAAAACAATGTAGAAGGTTGATGAAAACTCATACCACATACATTATAAAGAGATAAATGATAGAATTATGGGATTGATGGAAAATAAAAAAAAAAACTTCAACTATAAGTACTCGAGAAGTCAGACAAATTCTACTATTCCAATAATTTATAGTATATGGTACTACTCCATCCATTTTCATCCATTTTTATTAAATGCCAATATTTTTTCATAGGGTCTTTTATAATACTGTAAATGTCATATTTTTATATTGGTAAAAAATGAAATAGATGAAAAAGTAGAAAATAGAGTAAGATGCGAGGAAAAATGAGAAAAAATAGAGCAAAGCACGAGTGAAATTAAAAGTAAATAGATAATTACTCAAAAATATGTGTCAAAATAAAACTAAACATTTACTAATATTTTTCGTGAGAAGATGATTAGCATTTAATTTTAGATAATACATATTTATTATTTAAATAAATTAATTAATATATTAATAATACCAACAACAGTTCGCTTATGGATGGACTCTAGTCGCTTAAACAAGGTCGGATTCGTGCTTTGTGTATGCAAAAAACTACTTTAAGAGATGCGCCCTTAATAGGAATTAGTTTTGGGTCCAATATGATATGGTGATACCCTGGTATTTATCTAAAAAATTAATATATTAATAATAATGTGTACAAAATAGACAAATTTACTTATAAATAAAAAATTATCACATATTGGGTGATAATGGAATGCATGTATTCATCGTATAATATGTATATGCAGACTTTATGCATGTGATATAAGAAATGTTTTGAGAATATATATACATATATTTTTTTTTTATGAGCCAAAGCCGGTAACAAGCTTTGAGAATATTTTATATGCATAGACGATGAGAGAGATATTTTATTTGAATTAAAAATATTTTAAAGGAACAAAAAAATTTGTTTCCTTTTATTTCCTTGTTAAAAAGGAGAAAAAATGAATAAAAAATTATCACAATATATAGAAGGAAACGGTTCAAATGTACTGTTGTCAAGAAACCCCTCATTTCGCAGAGGTTCTTGAGCTGTCTCCTAGGGTTTATCAAGAAACCCCTAATTTTGTTTATCGGAGAGGATGACGAAAGTATATGGCACCGGAGTGTACGATTTCCGGAGGCACCGAGTAGCCGAGTATCCGGTCGCTGCGGATGCGCCGGAGAAGCCGGTGGAACCCAAACCTGGATCTAATTTGTCCAGCTCCATTACACTAAGTGAGATTCAAAGAGACCGTTTGAGCGGGATTGCTGCCGAAAATTGGTCCAAGACTGGAGACCCTGCTCCAAAGAATCCCTTCAATGCAGACCTAGTTAATGAAATATACTATACGGAGCTAACTGTTGTAGGTAATTTCTACATTGTTAGCTGAGTTTTTCCTTCATCCTCTTGCTGGTTCTCTTTGAAACTCTTACTTTAATTTTTTGCAACATTGGCGCTAGTCGGTTATATTTTTATGGTCTGCAATTCACTTTACGTGGTTATTAATATCCTATAAAAACGATCTTATAGCTTATTAGTCGTGTGGATCCTGCATTTAACTCTTCGAGTTTGTGTCTCCGGGACATATGTTTTGCTGTGCTACTTTTGAGTTTTTAAAATTTATGTGAGATGGGATAATTTGTTCTCGGGGTTCTGAAGGATTGAGGGAGAGATACAGATGAACAATTCTTTCAAATCAACTTTCATTCATATGTCCCATGCTCGGTGATGATGTTCTCCTCATCTATCTCTTGTTCCAAGTGCTTTTCATCATTGGTCTGTGGTTTATCATGGGCTTTAATACAAGGGGAAACTGATTACTAGTTTCTTATTGGTTCTAAATTTCTAATATTAATTCAATTTTTTGATTTTTGGGTTGTCAAATGTCAATCCTAAATCATTAACGATGGCTAAATATTGTGGGTGAATATTATGAGAATTCAATGAGCGTCTTAGCATATAAGATAATAAGAATATTTGACACTTGACCGTTTTGGTGAAGAAACATGATGAGAAGTAAAAAAAAAAAATACATTGTGTTTTTTTTGTTATTCTTTATTTATTTTTCTTTGCGCTATCAGCATATGCACATTAAGTCAGGTCTGTTTATTGGTGAATTGTTATTAATAACTTAGAGTTCTATTGGGGCTAAATATAGGGGGTAGAAAGCCTGTTCCCTTGCAGAGGGTGATGATACTAGAAGTGAGTCAATATTTGGAGAATTATCTTTGGCCAAACTTTAATCCCGAGACAGCTTCTTTCGAGCATGTGATGTCAATGATACTCATGGTTAATGAAAAGGTATGTACACATATTGCACATGATTCCTGAATTACATCCATGGTTTCGCCAAATCATTCACCAATGTAATACAAAAATTATGACAGCTTTGATTTTGAATTTTTGATTGCCCCCTGAATGATTATGTTTTGGAAGAGAATTTTCTGATGTATGCAAATTGCTGTCCCTTGTGCTTGACCTAACAAGTTGGATGATTTGTACAGCATTTTTTTCCGTGTTTTTCCTTTAGACACTGTTTTTTCTCACGCATTATTTTTTTTTCAACTTTATATTTTCTCTTATAATTTATTATCACATCCTTATTCATTTTTGTTTCACTCTTCCTGAAGCAAAACAAAACCAACATTTCAACATATGCTAAAAATGCATCCAAACACCATGTGTGTGTGTGTGTGTGTTTTTCCTGATTTGAATTATTATTTTTGGTTATTCTACATGGTATTAGACTATTAGTTTTAATTTTGCTCATTGGTAATAACCTTACCAATATTGTGTTGATAATGAAACATGAGAAGCTATATAAGATTATAAGTAACAATTATCTAAAATTAAGATTGCTATTCAGAGTAATTGAGATTCATTAAATAGTTATTGACACCACGATTTGGAACTTGCAGTTCCGAGAAAATGTTGCTGCTTGGGTGTGCTTTTATGATAGGAAGGATATGTTTAAAGCATTTCTCCAGAGGGTACTCCGTCTAAAAGAGGTATTTTTTTTTCTGATGTAATTTGGAATATGTCCACTCAGAGACACCCTTTCCCATTTTGCATTGAGATCATATTTTGTAATCTGTGGATACCGCATGGAGAACAACCTGATGTGATGCCAAGTTTTGACTATGATGCAGGGGAGAAATTTAACTATTGCTGAGAAGATAAACTATCTACTTTTTATGATCAATGCCTTCCAGGTGCCTATGATCCTCCTTTTTACCCTCTGTTTACAGATTTTATTTCATCACCTTTCAACCTCAACTATGCCATTTATGTTTTAAACTCGTTACACTATTATGTCAGATTCGGTCTGGGCTCCATTAGTGCAAATTTGTGGAAATGTTTGATTTTTAATTTTATCTTTAATGCTCGAAACAGATGATACAGATCAATTTGTTAATTTAAAAATTTTCCCCTCATTATGGGATGTATAGTTCTTTCTTGGGTCATAGTTCATGTTGTAGTTACAGAGATATTCTTCTGATCTAGGCATAAGTCCTTTCAGGGTTAAGAATTTCAGTCTAAATATAAGTTTATACTATTTTCAACGGATATCCTTTCCATTAGTTTATTTAGTTTGTAAAAGCTTGTTTATTTATTGGTTGTTACAAGATTATGTAATAAAGGGCAATATAGTAATTTAATAGTGGTTTTAATTTTATTTTATACTGATGGTGCCTAATTTTAATAGGACTTATATCTAGTTTATTTAATTTATTTTGTTTTATTTTATTTTATTTTATTTTTTGCGGGAGGGAATGTAATATTTTATGAATGGATCTAAATCAGGTTATGGTGGTGGTTATTTTTTCAATTCTAAGTATTTAATTGGGGATGGCGGTATCGGCACGTATGCTGTTCACTTATTGATGCTTACCTCTGAACTCTCCATACCAAATGGGAGCGATGTTTGTCTGCCTAGTCAATATTGTAGGGAATGTTATCGGATTGTTCTTTTACATTTGCTCATCATTTCCTAGTATCTTTTTTCCCATTAAAGTGATATTTTAGCATAAAGTGTATCTTATTGGTTGCACCTTCTGCTGACCTTTATAGAGCTTGGAAGATGAGATAGTGAGCGAAAGCATTATGAGGTTGGCGAGTCTGGAGTGTTGGCATAGTTTGTCATATGGTCGTTTTCAGGTGGGTTTTAAACTGTACCAAATTCATGAAACACTATCTCCAATTTTTGTTTACCCTTTCTGTGAAACTAATGACTATTGAACTTTTTGTGTCATATCAAAATCATTATATTGTAAAACACTTGGCTATAGATTGAACTTTGTCTCAACAAAAACCTGATAAAAAGATGGACGAAGATCACGAGACAAGCCAGACATGCTGCTAAACGAGGAGAAACTTTTGACCCCTCAAGCCTGGTAGAAACAAGCTTCTTGCGAAATTTAATTGAGGAATTCTTGACGGTATGTATATGAAATTGTACTATATTTTTCAGTGATATGCACACCCTGATTAAGCATGTATTCTTTTGTCCCTCCGGCCAGGTTCTTGATTCCGAGATTTTCAAGCATCAAGTGAAAAATGACGAGGATAATGGTACTGTTGATATTCATGGTTTTGAAGTTGTGGATGAAGCCTGTATTTTGTATTGTGAAAGGTTTATGGAGTTCCTTATTGATCTCTTGAGCCAATTGCCAACAAGGAGGTACCATTTTCGGTGTTTGAAAGTGAATCCCATTCGGTTAAACTGTTTGAATTAACTCTTAATTTAATTTTAACTGTTTTTTGACATCTGCGATCAGTGGGCATTGGCTGATTATTTGCATCCTCCTTTCATTTTGTCATCTGATAACAGTGGAAACTGGCTGATCAGTGGAGTTATCTTTGGCATTTTCCTCCTTTCATTTTGTCATCAGTTTCCTTCCTTTCTCTAGCTTTTTTATAGTTCTGATTTCTTGAGGATGGACTTAACATTGTTATCATTATTTTTGCTGAATCTTTTTCAATTCATCATATTCTTCCGACTTGGTTGTATGTGATTGGTGGTATTCTTAACTACTGGAGGTGTAAATTATTTGTTGAATATCGTTTATTGTATATGTGAAGGATCTTGGTAGCATTTGTCTATTTTGATGGTTATTGACGTATTTTGTGTGATATTTCTGTTATCGGTGTTAGTTTTAATTATGTTGCTACTGCAGATTCATTCGGCCTCTTGTGGCTGATGTTGCTGTGGTCTCCAAATGCCATTTAAGTGCTCTTTATGGGCATGAAAAGGGAAAACTCTTTGCTCAATTGGTTGATTTGCTTCAGTATTATGAAGGTTTTGAGATTAATGATCAGGAAGGTAGACAAATGACTGATGATGAGGTGCTTCAAGTTCATTATAAGCATCTCCAGGCCTTTCAGCTTTTTGCTTTTAAAAATATTCCTAAGGTGTGTAAAATGCTTGTTAATCATGTCATGTACTCAGGTGAAATACTTTGTACATGTGTTAACCCTTATGCTTTTCCTTTTCTAGTTGCGAGAACTTGCATTGGCTAACATTGGTTCAATTAATAAGCGTGCTGACCTGTCAAAGAAGCTTTCAGTGCTTTCTCCGGAAGAGTTGAGGGATTTAGTTTGTGGTAAGGTGAGTATTGGTTAGCTGAACTTTCTTGAAGCATGCATCAGCCGACAGATAATAAATTTATTTGCAAGTGATACTCAAAAGTCCATTTCAGTTTTCCATTCTGTGGGCATGAAACTGGCCTCACTGGGCATGTGCCCCTCTCCAAGTGCAGTTTTACATGTCTCAGTTTTATTTCTGTCCCCCCACCCCTCTCCTTAGCTGATAACTTATTTATTTGTTTATTTTTATATATTTAATTTTTTAATTTTTTTTAATTTTTAATACTACCTCTGTCTCAATATTTTTGTTACAGAGGGTTTTTTTGCACTATTCACTGTTTAACTTTGATTCAAATTTTTAATATAGCTATGCAAGAAAAAACATAGTCAAGTGAGATCTTGTTAGATTCGTCTAATCTTGTAGTTTTAGACAATCAACTTTTTATAATTTTTCGTTGTACACAATTTAAGTTATTAACCGTTGAAAATGTGTCTCGGCATGCGTGTCGAAAGCCAATGTAACAAAAAGAATGAGACGGAGGAAGTATATATTTATTTATTAACATGCTCCCTCAGAAAATTTATCATTTGGTGACCTTGCAGCTGAAGCTGGTGTCCAAGAATGACCGTTGGTCAGAACGGGTTGACTTCCTTATAGAAGTAATGGTTGCATTCTTCGAGAAACAACAGTCTCAGAAAGAGGCAATCAATGCCCTTCCACTATACCCCAATGAGAAAATAATGTGGGATGAAAGCCTTGTACCAAGCATTAACTACTCTGGGGAGGGATGCCTGGCACTTCCAAAGCTTAATTTACAGTTTCTAACACTTCATGACTACCTTCTCAGAAATTTCAATCTCTTCCGCCTTGAATCAACATATGAAATCCGTGAGGATATTCAAGAAGCTGTGCCCCATCTTCTTGCTTCTATAAATAATGAAGGACAAACTACTTTTCGTGGTTGGTCAAGAATGGCTGTACCAATTAAAGAATTTAAGATTACGGAAGTTAAACAGCCAAATATTGGAGAAGTGAAGCCTTCCTCAGTTACAGCTGAAATTACTTTCAGTGTTTCCAGCTATAAAGCACAAATCAGATCCGAATGGAATGCTCTCAAGGAGCATGATGTTCTGTTTTTGTTGTCTATTCAACCTTCATTTGAACCACTAAGTGAGGAAGAAGCCGCAACTGCTACTGTGTTACAGAGGCTTGGTCTTCAATGTGTACGAGGATGTGAGATAATTGAAATCCGTGATGAGGAGAGAACACTTATGAATGACTTTACTGGGAGAATCAAAAGGGATGAATGGAAGCCTCCTAAAGGAGAGCTTAGAACTGTGACTGTTGCATTGGATACAGCACAATACCATATGGATGTTTGCAATATTGCAGAGAAGGGTGCTGAGGATGTCTACAGAACTTTCAATATATTAATGAGGCGGAAACCCAAGGAGAATAACTTTAAAGCAATTTTGGAATCCATCAGGGATTTAATGAACGAAACATGCATTGTTCCTGATTGGTTGCATGACATTTTTTTGGGTTATGGTGATCCTTCTGCTGCTCAATGGACTAATATGCCTGATCTCCTGGAGAAGGTTGATTTTAAAGATACTTTCCTTGATGCTTCTCATGTCAAAGAGAGCTTTCCCAATTATGAGGTTTGCTATTTCTTCTTATAATTTTATGTGATTTTTAATTTGTTGCATTTTGCCAACACTTTGTTGCATTTGAATCCTGAATACATTGTTATCCCTGTTTGATACTTGTGTTTGCAGGTTCGTTTTATAAATTCAGATGGCACAGACAATTTGCACCCATTACCACCGTTCTCTATTCACTTTCCAAAAAATCATGAAGGCAAGGTTCATGCTCTGCCATGCAATAAACCATCTGCAAAATCATCAAATGATGCCAATAGCGTGGAAGGTGCTCATTCTGATAAAAGGGAAGTTCTAGTTGAGGCTTATTTACCACCTGACCCAGGGCCATATCCCCAAGATCAACCGAAGCAAAACTCTGTTAGATTTACTCCTGTTCAGGTACTTGAACACTTGCATTAATATTGTATGCTCATTGAGTTATCTTTTGAGCTAGTTGCTTTTGTTTGAGTTTGCTCAATAGTTTCTAGCTTGAGTTTCATTAACTTTTTATGGCTTAAAACCATGTTTGTGGTTCTTCTCTAGCGTCCGGTGGTCTATATACAGATAGTCTGTCTCTGAGTTATCATTGTAATGACTTTGCAGTTTTATTTTCCTTTCTTCTCAAATATTGTTCCGTTGAAATTTTAAAGGAATTTCCATAGGGCTCAAGCATTTAATGGAACTTATAGTATTTCATCAAAGTATTTCACACGGCCATATAAATAGTTCTATTGAAATTCTTAAGAAACACCTTAAGTTTATGGTGATGTTCCTTTTTATGGATGTAATTGTCTAATTGTGTTCTGGTATTTAAAGTGTCATCGGCTTTGGCTTTAATGCTATTAACTCCTGCCCTCTTGTGAGTGGTGAAATTTTCTTTTTATTTTTATAAAAAATCTGATGTTCTTTATGATCTCAGATGCTAGAGTATGTCTTTTTACATCTCATAAATAATGCAGATTCCTGTGTTCTGCCCCCCCTTTTTTGCATTATAACATATTATAGAGATGTACGTACTTTTTAATATTGAAAATGTTGCATTCTGATTTGCAGGTCGAAGCTATCACATCAGGTATCCAGCCAGGGTTGACTATGGTCGTTGGTCCACCTGGTACAGGAAAGACTGATACAGCCGTGCAAATCTTGAATGTTCTTTACCATAATTGCCCATCTCAGAGAACTTTGATAATTACTCATTCAAATCAAGCTTTGAATGATCTTTTTGAAAAAATAATGGAGGTAAGGGAGTGCTGTGGATGGCCTTTCTTATCCACTGTGATTTCCATCAGCATAAAGCTGTCATTATTATTTTTCTTTTATTTGTGATCTAATCTAGAATTTGCATTTTGTTCATGAGCTCAGAGGGATGTACCTGCTCGATATCTACTTCGACTTGGACAAGGTGAGCAAGAATTGGCGACCGATCTTGATTTCAGTCGTCAAGGCCGTGTAAATGCCATGCTTGTTCGGAGGTTGGAACTCCTCAGTGAAGTAGAGCGCCTTGCAAGATCTCTACTATTGCCGGAGGATGTTGCATATACTTGTGAAACTGCTGGATACTTCTGGCTGCTTCATGTATATTCACGTTGGGAGCAATTTTTGGCTGCCTGTGTTGACAATCAAGATAAACCAACTTTTGTTCAGGATCGTTTTCCATTTAAGGAATTCTTTTCAAATACTCCCAAGCCAATTTTCACAGGCCAATCCTTTGAAAAAGACATGCGTGCCGCTAAGGGTTGCTTCCAACACTTAAAAACCATGTTTCAGGAGCTTGAAGAGTGTAGGGCATTTGAATTGCTCAAATCAACTGTTGATCGATCAAACTACCTCATGACGAAGCAGGCAAAAATAGTAGCTATGACTTGCACCCATGCTGCTCTTAAACGGAAAGATTTTCTACAGTTGGGCTTTAAATATGACAACTTGTTAATGGAGGAAAGTGCACAAATTTTGGAGATTGAGACGTTCATTCCAATGTTGCTCCAAAGGCAGGAAGATGGTTATGCTCGGCTAAAAAGATGTATATTGATTGGTGACCATCACCAATTGCCTCCTGTTGTGAAAAATATGGCTTTCCAGAAATACAGTCACATGGATCAGAGTCTGTTCACAAGATTTGTGCGCCTAGGAATTCCTTATATTGAGCTCAATGCACAGGGAAGAGCTAGGCCTAGTTTGGCAATGCTTTATAACTGGAGATATCAAAACCTTGGCGATTTAGCTTACGTGAGGGAGAATGATTTCTTCCATAGAGCAAATGCTGGATTCTCTTATGAGTATCAACTGGTAGATGTTCCTGATTACCATGGGAGAGGTGAGAGTGCTCCTTCTCCTTGGTTTTATCAAAATGAAGGAGAGGCTGAGTATATTGTTAGCGTCTATATGTATATGCGCCTACTTGGGTATCCTGCCAACAAAATATCTATATTGACAACATACAACGGTCAGAAACTTTTGATTCGTGATGTTATTAATCGGCGCTGTGTTCCTTATGATTTCATTGGTCCACCCCACAAGGTAACTGTTACTTCTGTTTCTATTACACTGGATTTATAGAATGATTATTTTGCAGAGTCAATTCTTGTTTGCACATGCGCCTCCACATACTTGCATCCTTTTTGTCAGTTCAATATATGGGTAATTGTTGCATCATAACCGATATCAATCTCATCAAGTATTTGTTATTGAGCTTCAATGACTGTTCTTTACCCCATTACCTGTTCTTCTACCCTTTGTTTTGCCTTTTCCTTCTCAGCATAGTTCATTCCTTTTTTGGTTTAGCTCCCACTGTAGAAGCTTGCTAGTGATATGAATCTTTTGATTAGAAGTAAAATGACCATATCTCAATATTTCTTAAATGTTGACTGGAGTTTTCCCTCTCGGATAGCATGGCAACTGTCTGTATTAGCTGTCTCTCGAGACCTTTTGAGTATATAATTAGATCCTTCTAATTATCTTTTATATTACTAGTGTGTATTTAGTGAATTTAATTAGTTACCCGACTAGCTTCTAACTAGATTTAAGAGCTAGATGATGAAAGAAACTTATTGTTACTGTTGCGAAGCAGCAGCTATTGTAGCCTTGCCTTAATTGTTATTTATTATTTTGTTACTGAGTTGGTTAATAATTCTCTACAGCGATTTGCTTTGATCTATATATAGCTTAGCTAGTAGTGGGTAGGGATCACTTTTTGTTCATATGAGAAATAAGATTTGCCCTTCGGCAGGGAAGTTCCCTGAGTACCAAACATTTTAATTCCTCATTCAAGAAAACATTGTCACCAGTTACACTTGACAGTAGTTGGCAGTGCTTTATATTGATTCAATATCAACCATGAAATCTTTTTAGAAAGAACGAGTGAGTTCTATAGCTCTTTGAGAAATATTGTAATGGATGTTCATACCTTGAAGGCTTGAACCCTTTCAACTTATTAATGGTTTTTTTATATGCTATCCCCCATCCTGCTTACACTCTGATATCCGTTGTAGGTAACCACTGTTGACAAATTCCAAGGTCAACAGAATGATTTCATTCTATTATCTCTTGTTCGCACTCGCTTTGTTGGGCATCTCCGTGATGTAAGACGGCTTGTTGTAGCAATGTCTCGTGCTCGATTGGGGCTTTATGTTTTCTGCCGGCGTTCTCTTTTTGAGCAATGCTATGAACTACAGCCTACGTTTCAACTCTTGCTTCAGAGGCCTGACCATCTTGCTCTAAATCTGAATGAGGTCACAGCATATACGGATCGTCGTGTTGAAGACACAGAACCCACCCAACTTATCAGTGGGATAGAAGAGATGGCTAACATTGTTAATTACAAGATGCATCAGGTTTACCAGGTATCTGCATCCTTGAGAATTATCCTGTAGTCTTTCCATACCATTATCACACTGATCTCTAATAGTCTTATGCAAAATCTATTAACTCGTGTTTCCTTATGACCAGGCAAGGGTGATGAGCCATCATCAGATGAGTAGTCAATTCTCGGATTATTCTGGACAGGTTTCCATGCAGATTGATGGATCTGTGGAAAATGGGATAGAGAATGGAGATACAATTGCAAATGCCATGGATGTCGATGCAGAGGCCTCAGCAAACGGTGAAAATGACAGTGATGTGATGATACTCGAGGCAGATTTGAAAGATGCAGCACCAGAGGCTTCTGCAGATATGGATGGGGACTCACAATGAACAGTGCAGAGAGATTGACACACACTATGCCTATGATGGCACTTGAAAACAGGGTAACAGCCAGGCGCGGTGGAAGGCTTTGAATTTTTCTTTGATAGCATGTCCGACCGAGGATATGCACTCTTGAGAGTCTCATCTGCTTTGAGGAACAAATCATTACTCAAATTCGAAGAGACATCTTGGCTTTGTGAGATACCCTACGAGCCTACATCTTTTCCATCGAGATTAAATTGGTAGTAAACCCATGTTTCCAACACGACTAGGCAATATTAATGTTTATACTTTTTGTACTTGTATAGCTATGGCGTTGAAAATCATTAGTCACCTTTTTCGGATTTATTTTTTTGCCTTTTTTTTTTAATAAATTTGCATTTTCCAAATAAAACACTTTTTCAATACAATTCTCTCCCTCCGTCCCATCAAACATTCATGTTTAACTTTTTGACACTGTTAATTGTTCATTTTTAACTCAATTTTATTATTAGTATATATTTGGAAAAAATAGTCGAGTTGAGTCTTATTAGAATCGTATGATCATGTAGTTTTAGAATATACTCCCTCTGTTTCTATATAATTGGAATATTTGTAAATTTGACACTATTCATACATGCACTTTGATTTAAAGTTTTATCATAGTTATATAAGTTTAAATATAGCCAAGAGGGATTTTGTTAGAATCGTCTTGTCGAGTAGTCTTTTAGAATTTTTACTTGTACTAAAATTGAGTTTTAATAGTTTAAAATGTGTATTGGACTACGCGCATTGTGGGTCCGTTTCAATTTTTTGAAAACGGAGGGAGTATATTTTATATGATTTTTCATTGAACATATTTTGAGATATTAATAATTGAAAAAATGTATTGATTTGTGTACAGAAATTAAATAAGACAAGTTGTTTCCAACATGTATAGTTTCAGCGTTTGCATTCCTGGGTCAACAATTTAATAATTTGATATTGTTATATTTATGGGATTTGTTGTTATAATAATGTATACAATTTGGATTGTGTAATGTGCATGTGCACAAACACGTGTTATAAGGGGTGCTAATTTTAGTTTTGCCCTAAGCCCCCAAAATGGGACTTCGTTAGGTATCTATAAATCATAATCACAAATTAAAGCATACCCAACAATAGTCGTTAATACAGAATATTGAGCCACCGTATAGAAGTCATGGGTCATTCTCATAAGTGAATTTAGGTCATCAGTCCAAGAACGAACCCCAAATTCGAATTTCAATGGCAAATGGGCTATTTTGTACAGTATAGGCACTAAATGCAATACCATCTCATCTCTTGTAGTACTATAATCTATCATATCCTTAGCCTACACCAAAGAGCAGTACAACCAAAGCCTATAATGTAATGCAACTATATATACCATTCTATTAGTATAAAATAAAATCCTTTTTATTTTCGTGCTCATGCATAAAGTCATACTCGATCAATATGAATAAATGAAACAAAATTGAAAAAGACCTGAAAGTTGCAACATGCTCACTAGTCCTATGCAACAAGCTCCCCTCATCTTTCTGCAAATGAACTTCCCTTGCAGCTGCAGCTTCTTCAGGCGAGTTCCGGCCCGCTGGGCAATGGTTCGTACCCATCGCGACGCCTGCCAATTTGTGCATTCTTAACCGGCACAGGGATGCACTTCAGCAGCACACCAACAGCTAGGCTCACCGCCCCAATCACGACGCTCACCATCCACAGCTGGTGATTCAGGGGCACAGTCGAGGCGAATCTCCCCAAGAATTCCACGATCACCACTTGGAAACCCACCGTGCTTGCTATGATCCCCATAAATATCCAGCTGCTGAAGAGTCCCTGGAATATGTTTATTTTCTCCATGTCACGGCTGTTGATTTCGTTGAAAACCTGACACCACAACATGTTCAACTTCAGAACAAATACCTCCAACTATTCACATCTCTCACCTAAAACACTGCTGCATTCCTTTACCTGGCAAAAAACGAATGTATTAAATATCAAGGTGTTGAGAGTGATGTCCGAAGAGGGGCCATTTATGTTGAGCAGCCGCTTTCCTTCAAACTTGAGGACTCCGAGTACGAACAGCTGATAAATACTCTGTCCAATTATGTTTCGCCACATAACCAGCGTGATGAACTGTACGTCCCTTCTCACGGGCGGCTGCTTCATCAATCCATCGTGTGGCGGTTCCGTTGCGAGAGCAAGAGCGCCAAGTGTGTCCATGATCATGTTCACCCATAGCAGCTGCACGGCCGTGAGTGGCGCAGACCCTGCACTACCAAACTACAATCAACTCCCCGACCTATATACATATAAAGAAAGTACTACTATAAAGGATAACCCTATATCTAAATATACGACACAGTGTGTTTGTGAATGTTTGGTCGAGTGATGGGTACCTGAGATGCACGCCGATACAAAGTTTGTGACGAGAGCAACTATGTTTACTGTCAGCTGGAATTGGACGAACTTCTGGATGTTAATGTAGACGGAACGGCCCCATTTTGCAACGTTCACTATGGTCGCAAAGTTATCGTCCATTATCACCACATCCGCACTTTCCTTGGCAACCTGATTACATTCAACCACTTTGTTTTAGTTATTAGTTACTATTACATAACTGAAATGTAATGTCAAACTTCCATGAATGAAGGAAATGGATACACAGACCTCAGTTCCTGCTATTCCCATGGCAAGTCCAATGTCTGCTTCGTGGAGAGCGGGGGCATCGTTTGTTCCATCGCCAGTTACAGCCACCACTTCTCTGAATTCCTTCCTCAGTAAGGTCACTAGTTTGTGTTTGTCCAAAGGCAGTGATCGTGCCATAACCTGTCGAATGAAAAATTTACAACTACTTAAGCATGGTCTGTTGATCATTTTTGGATTTGATGTTTAGATTGTAATTCTGTGAAAAACCATTTAACCTGTAGTTTGGGGATTATGCCCCTCAATTCCTGTTCACTTTTATCCCGAAACTCAGACCCTTCTATGGCTATACCATCTTCAGTAAAGATGCCACATTCTTTAGCTATGGCCTTGGCAGTGTTGATGTTATCGCCAGTCACCATCCGGATGAAAATTCCAGCATCGAGACAAGTCCGGACAGCCTCTTTCACCCCTGGACGAACCGGATCCTTGATTCCAACAACTGCAATAAGTGTGTAGTTTTCTTCAGGGATGGATTCTTGAGACTTCTCCTCCGTATCCCTGTACGCCAGGCAGATGGTCCTGAGAGCTTCTCCGGCAAACTTATTAATCACATCTGTGACGTTCTTTCTCCGCTCATCATTCATTGGAATAGCTTCCCCATCCTTCCCCGCGACCTTGTCGCACATTGCAAGAACAATCTCTGAGGCGCCCTTCACAAATGCTCTCAGACTGCCACCCGGAAGCGCCACGAGCACAGACATCTTCTTCTTGACCGAATTGAATGGCTCGACGTGTATAGTTTTGCATTCCTTTCGCGGCGCATTGAAATCCTTCTGAAACAGCAAGCCGAATTCGAGCAAAGCCGTCTCCGTTGGCGATCCCAGTATCTCAGGTTTCCTATCCTTGCCTTTCACAACTTCAGCGCCCGTGTTCAAAAATATGGCGTGAATCAGGGGATTTCTCAGCTCCTCAGGGATCATCGATAAGCTCATTCCATTTCCAGGCTTGTTGTTCTCCACCCTTTTCTCGTCTCCATCTATCCAGATTCGCGTAACCACCATGTGGTTCGTCGTCAGCGTCCCCGTCTTGTCCGTGCAGATGCAGCTTGCAGACCCCATTGTTTCACAGGCGGATAGGTTTCTCACCAGCGCACGGTCATTCATAAGTTTCTTCATCGCAAATGCGAGGCTGAGCGTCACCGCCAGTGGGAGCCCTTCCGGCACCGCAACGACGAGTATTGTCACCGCAATCGCGAAGAAATTCAAAAGCTTAAGAACATCCTCCGTCGACCAGTGTGTCATACGACCGTGGACGGCCTTCTCCCCTACGAGCCTCACCGTCAGCACGATGAATGTCAGGATCGCGAACCCCAACCCAATCTTACCAATAATGGTCGCCACTCCATTCAGCTTCACTTGCAGCGGCGTCTCATCCTCCCCGCCTTCCGTCAGCGTTATCATTAGCCTTCCCCATTCGGTCCTCATCCCGACCGACGTCACCAGCATCCTCCCCGATCCATCCTGCACCTTCGTCCCCGACAGCAGAAAAGGCCTTTTTTTGTCTATGTTCACCGGCTCGCTCTCCCCCGATAGGCTCGACTCATCAATGGATAAATTGTACCCCGACAGAAAGATCCCGTCCGCGGGGACCTGATCGCCGATGGACAAGTTAACAATGTCCCCTACAACAAGATCGTAAATTGAAACTTTCTGCCTGCTGCCATTGCGCGTGACGTGTACCGTGATGTTCTTTTTTTCTTTATCCAGATCCCTGAATTGCAGGGACTGCTTGTAGTCACTGATAGCGGTTACTACGACGACGAGAAAGATGCAGAGGATGATCCCAATCCCATCGTACATGCCTTTAGGCCACCCTTCTGTGGCGATCCCGACTCCGACGGAGATTACGGCGCATCCCATGAGTATTATTAGGGTCAGGTCTTGTAGGGCATCCCAGACGAACATCCAGAAAGGCCTAAGAGGCTTCACCGCAAACTGGTTCTTGCCGTAGATGTCCTGTCTCTGAGGAATCTCGCCGACGGACAGCCCGTTTTCGAGGTTGACGGATACCTTTTTGGCTAGTCCGTCGGGGCCTCCATGGGATTCCAAGCGCTGTACGTCGTGGGATCGAATGATGGAAGCCAGCTCGTCGGCACTGATGTTGTAGCCCGATTCCTTGACCTCGTCCGGGACAGTGTCCTTGTCTGTTCGGTTAACTCCTGTATAATAATGTAGCACCAAAACACGTCAATGTAAAATAGTAATATGCTTGATGGAAGCTATCTAGGAAACTTGATCAGTTTGTACATGTAAAATGGAGTTGAGTGCTACGTACCATCGATGAAATGCAATGCTGCCTTTTGTACGTATAATGCTATTCGAATCTTCTCCTGAAAATTTGTGAGAAATTAAAATTACCATTACACTGTAAAATCTCTTAACCATGGGATCACAAAATACATATACATATTTCTTCTCTCTCAATCTATTCTCTTTTAAATGTTCAACTTCTGCATTTCAAGATATATTTTTAAATGTTAATAGCTCAAATTATATATAAGTAAAAATTTAAAAAATTTTAATATTATAAAACTATGTGATTAGACGAATCTAACAACATCCCACTTAACTTTATTTTTCTTATATAACTATGTTAAAAATTTAATTAAAATTACCTAATGAATAGTTGACACTATGCAAATGGATCATTTATATGACAACAGAGAAAGTATATAGTAAGTATAGTTTCTAGTTCATAAACTTTCTTAGATAATTCTTATTTTTTCGATGAATTTAATTTACATTTTTTAGATGTATATTAGGCTGATCCATTTGGGAGTCTTGCGTTCATTGATCACTCAAATTTAACTAACAGAAAATGAAAGATATCATTAATTTTACAAGCCTACCCGTGTTAAATACCATAATTATTGGCTATATATATGCATTGTTTTAAATATCCATCGAAATTCCAAAATTTCGACCGAAATTTCGGGTTTTGGGACAACTCGAAGCGAAATTTCACATACAATATTTTTTTGCAAAATTCATCGAAATTTTGCCCGAAACTCGATATTTCCCGAAATTTGACCGAAATTTCTCGAAATTTTTTATTTTTTTTAAAAAAATATTTTTTTCTAAGTTTAAAAATATGTTTTTTTCAAAAAAAATTATAAATTAAAATTTACATTTCGACACATATTGATTATGTCATCTAATTAACTTTTTTAATTTATTTTAAGTCTCTTATCAATCAACACGGTGCATGATATCAACTATATATATTATTAGCATAGTATATATCATTGAATGAGTATCGTTAGCATATTAATAATTTATATAGCAACAGAGATGAAGAAATTTGAAATATCTTCATTTTCTTGATTTCATCCTCCCAAAAACTCGATGTGGTTTTCTAAAAACATTGCAAATATCTCCGAAATTTCACCCGAAATTTCAAATATCTTCGAAATTTTCCTAAATTTATATGTCCGATATAGACACCGAAAACGATATTTAAAACCTTGTATATATGATGCATGAAAATCTAGCATAGGCAATATCATTTAAAATGTGATAAATGACATTCAACATGGTATTGAATGGGGAATAGAAGCACAAGATTAAAATTCCTTTATAAGTATTAAATTTGTTTAAATTTTACCAACATAGGTTCTATTACTTTAGGCAAGGTTTTATAAACATAAAAAACTGCAAGCTTCGGAGATACTTCCTCAGGTTTTTATTTATTTATTAATTAATTATTTATTTGATACAAACCTACACAACACGCAGTTCAATGCATATATTTTAACAAATAAAAACTATGATAAAACTTCGGAGATACTTCGGTACAAATAAAAATTCTAAAAGTTAGATATTTAAAAACTACATGACGAGACGAATCTAACAAAAATTTCACTTGACTATATTTTAACTTGTATAACTATGATAAAACTTTAAGTTAAAGTGTGTGGATGAATAGTGCACAAAACCCCCCAATTCGGCAAACAAAACAAAACGGAGGAAGTATATTTTTAAACACACCAAAACAAACTCAAATGAATATCCTTCAAGAACATTTCAATATAAAAAATTGAATAATGAAAATTTTAATACTACAAATCAGTAGGATAACAAATTGATTGGGGACAAAACATAGCAAAACCATTTATATGTATATATATTCGATATATCATAATATATGTAATCATGCAAAAGAATTGAAAAATTGAATTGGCTAACCTTCCAATGTATCAGAATAGAACTAGCCATTCACTAAACATGCAATACACGATTATGGATCATAAGCCAAATCGTGCTACATTTTTCACTGTTATATCGATCAACCAATCGTCTATGTTATGGTGGCTATCTCCACCTCCACTCATGACTCATTCATCTTCAATGTACAACATCCACTTCAGTAATCTTACATATGTATAGGATTCTTCTAACTATGATGTCTATATATAATACTTCATGAGTACTACATTCCTGACCAGACTTTTATTTTGAGTTTTCCATTTTTGGTTAACTGACTTTTATTATAATTTGACAGTGCGTGTCATTGAAGAGAATTTTATTAATGGGTAACTGCAATGAAATTTAATCTGAAACGGAACTGGAAAGTTTCACGAAATTGCAGTATAGTCACTAGAAACTTCTCCGTAATTATCAAATCTGGAAACCTAATTAATGACGACGCCGTAAAGGAAAAGGGGGGCAAACTGCCAAAATGACCTAATCCAGTCCACACTCAGGAAACATGAAATTTCAAGCGTAAATCGTAATCGAACAAAGAAATTAGCAAAAATATATATATATATATATATATATAAAGGAATAGGAACCTGGATTTTGCGGCGTTTGCGCTCGGCCTCAGCGCGCTTGGCGAGGTCGGCGACCATGCGGAAGCGGCGGCGGGGATTTTTGACGAGCCAGACGGCGGATCGCCATCGCTTGAGTGCTTCTTCGGAGGGTCGCTTGGGATCGACGGTGAAATTCTTATTGAGGTAATTCTCCATGACGGAGGATGGCGCAGATGCAGATCAGAAGCATGGATTGATAAGAAGATGATTAGAGAGTAGAGTGTGAATTGAAACCAAATTAAGGAATTTTGTGAAGGATGAAAAGGCGGATAGCAACAATAAGTTGGATCTCCATCGGAATAGGCGGGAAGAATAAGCAACACGTATTTGCAGCCACATTTGGAATTTGGATTGAAATATTTTTGTAAATTGTACCCTTTTTTTAAAAAAAAATAATAAAACATGGGTCTAAGTAACCAACCGTGTACGTATAATTTATTTCCAATCTTGCATGGTTGTCATGCGTTTATAATTTTTTAAAAAACCATAACTGAAATTTCTCAATAATATATAATGTGGAATTGAAGCACCATATGTAACCGTTCCATTCAATATATATATATATATATATATATATATATATATATTTGGCCGGTGGGATAGAATCTCCAACATTCCGTTGAAAGTTAAGAAACTTAACCACTTGAGCTAACTCTTCATTCTACGTTACATCCAATATTCACGCACCATATAAATATTTGCAGATAGATCTAATTAAGTATCACTAATTAAGTACTATTATATTAACGTATTTAAATTATTATTATTTTGCGTTAAGCCCTTATTCGAGCCCTCTTGAACACAATTTTTTTCCCCTTTGTAATTGTGTGACATGGGCCCCACCACTTCTCTAGCCTGTATAGGCTGTTCCGCAAAAAAAAAGTGATCTACAACAATTTTTTAGGATGAAGACTTACCTTAATGGTCAAGTCCCCGACTCTCAATCTATAGATTGGGGCTCGAATTCCCACCCGGTCCCTATAGAGTCATAACTACGCAAGCTAACTTTAGCATCCACAAAGGTTGATCATCTTGAATGATGAAACCTTACTTTAGCACCTATAGGGTCATAACTATGCAAGCTAACTGCTCTTATATGAGAAGTACTTCAATACTACTCCCTCTACGCCACTAAAAATGTTTCATTTGAGCTATGCAATTAAATGAATCTAATAAGATCCAATTTATTATATTTATATATATAGTATTATTTATAACAAAATTGAGGAAAAATTGAATAACGATAATAACAATGTTAAAAAATCAAATGAAAGTATTTAGTGGGATGGATAGAGTATTTTTTCATTACTTGTAAAACTGATTTTCATCAAATACTTTATTTGTTTTATTTTAAATGAATCATTGGATTTAGGCTTACACCATATTTTTCTAGCTTGTATAGGTTCTTTAATAAAATAAAAAAAAAATGAATCATTGGGTTTAGACATATCTCTATGAGATTTTTTTGTACTTTTAAAGTTTGGGTGTATTCAATTTAGATTTTAAAAAGTCTTTAAAAATCTAGAGGTATTCAATATAGATTTTAAAAAGTCTTTAAAAATCCTGGGGTATTCAATACAGATTTTAAAAAGTCTTTAAAAATCTACAGGTATTCAATAGTCTATGGATTTTAATTCTTCATAGATTTCAATGGATTCTTTTAAAAAATATAACTACACAAAATCTCTCCAAATTTCTGCGGATTCTATATAAGTCAGCCAAACTCTACAGGAGTCTATACAAAATCAACTAACTCTACGTGGAGTCCATGGACTTTCTAAATCCACGGACTTTTTAAAATCCATAAAAATCTGAATTAAATACACCCATAGAATAGTGTGAAATATGTGATTTATTGATGGAAATTGAACTTTTTAAAAATAAAAACAATAGGACTGCTGTATAAGTTTATTTATTTATTATTTTCTTAAAAAAATAAATATGGCGAGAGTATATTTCAAAGAAATCACAAATTTGAAAAGCATAACGGTGCTAAGCAAAAGGAAAAAAGGATAAATAGGTCCTTTTTCTTTTCAAAAAATTCAAATCAGTCCTTTTTCTATTTTATTACCAAAACAGTCCTCTACAAATGCTAATTATGTTCAAATCAGTCCTTTTTTCACTAATTATATTCTAATTGCTGACGTGGCAAGAGTTTTAATTTAAACCTGACACGTGTGCATAATATTAGTCCTTTTTCTTTTATCTTTTGCCAATTCAGTCCTAAACTTTTATTTTGTTCTATTTAGTCCTCTACCCCAATCACTCATTTTTATATTAATTGGCTTCAAACCTTTCAAATTATTTCATTTTAGGCCCAGAACCTTAAATTTTTTATTATTACTAATCCATTTATCAAATAAATGCACAACATACTTCCATAAATAAAATTAAACACCAAACCTCATATATTGGGTTCGACTGCTTTGTTATCGGGTCTTTCAAGTACCGGAATTTTACGGACTCCCTCTAATAACCACTCGACCGCAACCGATTGTTCATTGGTTTTGGTTTCCTTCAGTAACAATCAACAGAATCTTACTTTGCGTCCTACCCTAGGATGTAGCAATATTTGAGTAAATGATTTAACTTGAATTTTTGGAAGGTTATGGATACAGGAAGCCTTGGTTTTATTGAAAAATATTAATATTGTTAAAAATATTAAAAAATAGCCTAAATTTTATTGTCCACAAAGTATGATTGTGCTGATTGTTGCTGAAGGAAATCAGAACCAATGAACCATCGTTACGGTCGGGTGGTTAGAGAGAGTCCGTAAAATTCGGAACTTCGAAGACCCGGTAACAAGGCGGTCAAACCCAATGTATGAGGTTTGGTATTTAATTTTATTTACGGGAGTATGTTGGGCATTTATTTGATAAATGTATTAGTAATAATAAAAAAAATTAAGGTTCTGGGCCTAAAATGAAATAATTTGAAAGGTTTGAGGCCAATTAATATAAAAATGAGTGATTGGGGTAGAGGACTAAATAGAACAAAATAAAAGTTTAGGACTGAATTGGCAAAAGATAAAAGAAAAAGGACTAATATTATGCACACGTGTCAGGTTTAAATTAAAACCCTTGCCACGTCAGCAATTAGAATATAATTAGTGAAAAAATGACTGATTTGAACATAATTAGCATTTTTAGAGGACTGTTTTGGTAATAAAATAGATAAAGGACTGATTTGAATTTTTTGAAAAGAAAAAGAACCTGTTTATCTTTTTTCCGCTAAGCAAAATCAATGTGGGCTCGTCCAAATCTACTTTTCGCAGGCTGTCCAAGTCCAATTGCTTACTAACGGCTGGACCATATTGTAATTAATTGAAAATTGTAGGGCCATTATGCAATTATGCTATTGAAAGAAAACATGCACATTGCACCCTACTCCCCAGAGATTTATACTATAGCCTATAGGCAATGCAGCATTTTTTTTTTCGAAATTTATACTACTATATACATACACTCCACTTCAAAGAGAAATTGACTAGTCAAAACACCTGGATTTGTTCTTTATTCACTCCACTGATTCGTATTTGACAAACAAATGTAAGATTCATTATTATCTTAAATTCAAAAGAGGATTGGAATTTAGTTGTCCATCCATCTGCCCTAAATCTTCAATCATAATTCAAAGTTTGGAGCTTTTTGCGGATACTTCTATATGATTGGCCAGTTGGACATTTAGAATCTGCATTCATGTTATTAATTTTTTCTAAAACTGCTAATGATTTCAACAAAACAAAATTAAAGAACCTCTAAACTCCCTAAATAAGACTATTTTTTTACCAGCTTCATACTCTTTTCTTTTTGATTGTCCACTGTCCCTCCTAAATTACCACATAGTATCAACACAAGCACACACAGCCATTCCAAGTGAGGAGTAGGGATGGCAAAAAAGCCCATAATCAATGGGGAAAACCGAAAACCGAATTTTCGGTACGGTTTTGGGGGAGGATTATCGGGGATGGGCCGGGGATTGGGGATTTTTTCGGGGATTCTTTTGGGGACGGGGATGGGGATGGGGGAAGTAGTCCCCGCCCCGGCCCATCCCCGATATATTTAATATATAATTTATTTTATATTTTATATATTATAGTTAATATTTTATACATTCTATTTTATTAATTTGCTATCCAATCCAAAATAATTACAAAATGGTTGAGAACTTGACATATATCATCTGTAATTTGCATAGCATGGACTCTCACCACCAATTTATTTGGCCTTTTGGTTTCGCAAAATAAAAATAATTACTAAAACTCATTTATTTAATGGGTTTATTATATATTAGAAACAAATATGAAATTTTGATGTGGATTATGGTTTATTGTTAAACAATACATTTGTGTGTTTTAATATTATAATTTATGAAATTGAAAATTGGCTTGAATAATATGGATTTGGTCCTCCCAATTACCGAAAAAATTAAAAATTGGCTTGTAAGTAAATCCCCGATAAGATACCCGATGGGGATCGGGGAAATTATGATACCCGTTGGGGATCCCGATATGATCCCGACGGGGAACGGGCCGGTTTTGGGGACTAAAAATGCTAACGGTTTTGGGGATGGGGATGCTACTCCCCGCCCCAAAACCGATTGCAATTCCTAGTGAGGAGATGCTTGAACTTGAATTGCAAATTTTATAAGGAAAAAGGCAAAGCATGAATGAGCTCAATCACATGGGTGTTGGTGTAATGGACCCACCCACAGATCCCATCACCAGTAAATAAATAAATACAAATGGACCCATACACTAGTACACCACTGTCACCCACCCATGTGCTGCTGTACCCTTTTTCTTTATTGAATTCCAGTCCATTACAGTTACAGACACACAAGCAGACACATACCCACAGACCCCACCCCTTCAATTCACCTGCAGCTAAGTGACAAACCCCTTTGAAAATTTTGTACTAGTACACACAAATATCAACACCACCCAGTCCTTTCCTCCTCCAGCCCCTTTATTACAACACAATGCACAAACATCATTCAATTCAATTAAGAACAAAGAAAAAAAAGTGAAATCAATGTAGTAAAAGGTAAAATTGAACTTCATTGAACCTCAGTAAATATTTCTTGATTTTTCTATACACTGAATAACTGATTCATTTCATTCATCCATTATCCTAGTAACAGGAGGCAGAAACCTTTTGGGGGTTTGGGAAATTTTACAATGTGGGAAAATGAGTTTACAGCCATCATTAGTAGTACTACTGTACTAGTAAATAGGTAAAAAAAAAAAAAAAAAGGGGTGGTAAGGGAAAGAAAATTACAGCCCCCCTCCTCGGATAGATGCAGACAGCGTGTTTGATCTTTTGTCCCTATGATGCGATATTTTTTTTTCTTGCTTGCTTACCATATAGTAGTATTGTGGTCCGAACTAGAGATGTGAAAGGAGACTGAAAATATGTAGAGTACAACATCAATAACAATTCAGAGAAAATGGATGGCTGACCCACTCCCCTTTACTTACTGTCCTTTTCTTTTCACGTATGCACTTGTATTATAGCAGTAGCAGTATACTATTGGTTACTAATGGCGGTCTGGTCGATGAGCGTCGGTGTTGCTCTATAGTTATTGATATTTAGCCTGTATAAAGACATTGGTTTAATTGCAGAGATCGATAATCCCATGGGGTTAGAATAATTTGGGGAAGGAACTATGGATTAAGGTTCAATCTTTTTACCTTTTGTTGAGGTGGCGAAATGGGCCGACAAGATTTTTATGGCGACGTCATCCCGACGGTCTCACGTCCGGAAGCAAACCTAAAACACATCATTATCAAGTATGGATATGTTAGATTCTGAATTAGTGCTTGCAATTAGGGAGCCAATAATGAGATGAGAAAAATAATGGTTGGAAGGTGGATAGGGTGAGAATTATTAACCTAGGCACTTGGAAGTAACATGATTTGAAAGGGGACATGTCGACGGAAGGAGGCGGGAATAAGGTCGAGCCGTTGATCAAATTGTGGTTAGTTGATGGATCGGGGTTGGCCGTTTCCGCCGGCGCCGCCTCCAAGGAGGTGGTGGTGTTAGAGAAGGCGGTGGCGTAGTCGCCGGATGCCTCGGGAGAGGCAAAGGGACTGTCCGGGAGATTATGATCAGAGCTGCATTCAAATTACAATGAATAATCAATTTATGTAAAAACACAAATTCAACAATAATTCAATCATTTCTTCATACCTTTCACTTTCCTTTTGGAGGTTTTCTCTGTCAATTTTAATTTCATCCATGTCCTTCTCGGTCACGTTTACAGGATTTACTGGAAGGTGATGCAGATCCGAGGGATTTGCCAACGTCCCAAATGAACCATTTTCTGCAAGAACAAAGCCATTTCTGGAATTAATTGATCATTTCCTAAACCTCAAACGCCTTGTGAGAGCTAACTGATGAAAACAGTAACCTTCTTTGGCTTCAGGACTGCTCTGATTGCTAGACATGACATTGAGGCTGAAGAAACTGGTCGGGGAATACGTTGGGGACGAAATAACAGAGCCATTTGAAAGAGCACATTGGTGACCGTTCCTCTTCACATCAAGAAGCTGTAAACCCATAAGTCGCCGGTTCTGAAGCTCGATCGATTGTTGCAAATCAGCTTCCTCCAATTTTCTCCGCCATAACATGTCCTGAGCACCGTAGAACATTCTCGGACCTGGAACACAAGATTACTCTCTAACTCACAAATTGTTCAAGAAAGAGCACATTTTCCATTACACAAGTAACTTCCGATGCAGAAGAGATGATGCATTGCTAACCAAGCTGAATTTCGTAAGGATCCCTCGAGTCCAGCCCCGTCGGGCTGCCACATCCATTGAATTCACCCCTCTCCATCTGTTGCTGCTGTTTCCTGCTAATTGCGACAAACAGTCTGCATCAGAATTCGGAAACAAGGCCATTTTAATAATAGAGAACTAATCAGGCAGAGTGGGAAGTGGGAACCTGTGCTTGTCCGGGATTTTCCCCTTTTCTTTGTAGGGCTTTACGAGCACACGGGCATCACAAACGAAATGCGGGTTGCCCTTGGCAAGAATGAGCTTCACGGTCTCCGGAAACTCGAACGTCACAAACCCGAACATCCTCTTCTGCTGATACGGAATCCTCACATCTTGGACCGGCCCATAATTGCTTCAATACAGGGAGATGATTACAAGTTATTATTACAAGACCGAATCTCTTCAAATAAAATTCAATCTTAGTTCACCATCACACAATACCTAAAGTAATTGGAAACATCCTCTTCCTTGAAAGTGCTGTCTGCAGGGAATGTCAAGTAAATCTGCCTTGATCCAGGATTAACACCATTGATCCCAAATTCGCCGATCCTGCCTCGCCCGAATTTGTGCATTCCATCTCCCATCATCAAAGCCCTAAGAAAAAAAAATGAATTACACCAATGTAATTAGTATTAGTAATTAAATTGTATAGCATGGCCGGTAATCTGAAAGATGAATTTGCGGGAGAAAACCTCGAGCTATCCATCATATTGATGCATTTGTTAGCAGAGTAAGATAAGTTAGCTGAAGCCATAAGCTGCTGCTGAGAGGGCTTGGACCTCAGCAGCTCCTGACACTGCTGCTCCATCATCTCGAACTTACTCGGCGACCCCACAACTTCAGCTCCACCATCTCCGGCACCGCCTTCGCCGTGTAGGAACCGGCAGCTAGTACCATTCTTGCAGTACCCTCTAGCATAGAACAAGCAGGGCTTCCATCCAAACCCTCCACTCACATCATCAGACCCCAAGTAGATATCGCTCACTGAGTAGCTCCTCCGGTGGGGCAGCCCGCCGCCGCCGCCCCAGGGATTCCCGGTTGGACTAACGGCCAAATCCTGCTGGTGAGGGTAGTAAAAATCAGGGCTTTTCTGCCCAATTTGGGCAGACCCATCATTCAAGAAGGAAAGTTGATCCTGCAACTGGAGCTCATCAATTAGGTCAATTTCTGACCTCCCATAGAAGGGGGCAGCTGCAGAGTTCATAGTGGAGGGTGAGCTGCTGCAAGTATAGCCACTAGGGCTTATCAAATCATCCTGGAAATCAGTCAAATTGTTGTTATTTGCCCAAGGACAAGAACTGGTGGTGATGCTGAGTGGAGAAGGGAGATTCAGTCTGGGAGGTGGGACTGAAGAAGGGCATGAATTCTGCCTGGAAAGAGAGGCGCTGAAAGGGGAAAGAGGAGGTGGAGGAGGAGGAGGAGTTGAGGACATGTTCGGTACTGGAGGAGCTAAGCTCAGCTCTTTCTTGGCTTTGAGAATCACTGACTGGACTAAAGATTCAGGGCCAAAAGCCAAACGGATCATTTCTTTCTCACCATGATCTTGAATCAGGAGAAGCCCCATTACTTTAGCTGCATTCTGAGGGTCCATAGTTTGGATCCTTTGGAAGACTATCTTTGTTGCTTCATATGCATCCATTGTCTTGGTTTTCTTTTCTTTTTTTCCCAACCACTAGCAAAACCTACTCCCTCCTTGTTTTATCAGCTTTTGTTGAAAATAAACAGCAAAAAGTTTCAAAAAGGAAAAATCTTTCACAGAATGGAGCAGCTGGTTCACTTCATCCTTCTCCTGTTTCTGCAAAATAACAAACTCAAAATTAAAAGGTCAAAGAAAGGGAAAGATGATTAGTACATGGAAAGAAGAAAGAAAATAAGTGCTTTCAAGAACAACTTCATAAAGGTGGCATCTTTTTTCTCCTCCTACCAAAGTTTTTTTTTCGTTTCCTTTTCTTTCTTTCTTTCGTTTAAATTTTAAGTAAATTAGGAGTTTCAGATTCAAAATACCCATGGAAAAAGAAGATACTATCTCCATTATTCTTCACCCTCTGACTGGAGAAGGTAAGCGCCACAGTATCCATATACAATTACTCTCTCCTCGCTCCTTCCCTTACAGTTTCGACTCTCTACATGTTCTGGTTTCTAAATTTCTCTCGGTGTTTGAATATATGTTTGTTAGCA
Organism: Hygrophila difformis; assembly: GCA_030278955.1. Lineage (NCBI taxonomy): Eukaryota > Viridiplantae > Streptophyta > Magnoliopsida > Lamiales > Acanthaceae > Hygrophila > Hygrophila difformis. Next base: position 53,337,176 of record JAOANR010000004.1, read on the forward strand.
ATGGAAGTTGCCACAAAAGCCAAACCAGCACCTTGTTTCTATGCAGGTTGCCAGTGTCAGGCGCTGCAGAATTTAGCACCAGTTTGACAGCGACAGCAGATGGAACACGAACATTACTGTGTAGTTTCCTGAGGAGTCCAGGGATCTTCATACCCCGATTAACCCACATTACTCATGGTGCGCGCATCGGACATGGGATGCTGCAGATTCTCCCTGGATTTGGAATCCCGGGAGCTTCCAAATTTCTGACTCTTATTTATTTTCTTTTCTGCAGAGCAATTTATTAATTTACAATTAACCCACTCCCAAGGCAGTTTGGAGACCGGGGTTCCTTTTTCTTTTTTAGCTTGACCGGTACCACCAAATATTTTTAGACATTTTTAGACACCAGGAACAATTTTTTTGTATAATTTCCAAGTTGAATTCAAAATGTTTTACCATAAGTTTTTTCGAGTTTCGACAACTCAATCCAATTACTGGGATGGGTATTAGCTTAAGAGGCAAAGTCCCTATCTTTCAATCTTGAATTGAAGGTTTGATTTCTCATTTAACCCTCTATCCCTTCTTTTTGTTTTCTTTATAATTTATGTGACATAGACTTCACTACCATTTCTCTTGGTTCGACTTCTTAAAAATAAAAATTCAAATACTGATTATGGCTGTGTATTTTTTGGCTACAGTACCACAACGGAAAATGATTATGGCTGTGTATTTTTTGGCTACAGTACCACAACGGAAAATGGTGAAGTGGGACAGTGAAATAAATGAAAGGTGTCTGAGTATGAAGTCTGGGATTTGTTAATTATACACACACTGACAGACTTCCACTAACTCACGTCTTGATCCCACTCATTTTTCTCTTTCATTAGTACTAGTATTATGGAAATAAAGTCAAATAAGTCCGTTTTCTTTTCCAAAAATCTAAATCAGTCATTTTTTTTATTTTATTACCAAAACAATCCTCTATAAATGCTAATTATGTCCATATCAGTCCCTTATTCACTAATTATACTCTAATTGCTGACGTGGTAAGGGTTTTAATTTAAACCTGACACGTGTGCATAATATTAGTCATTTTCCTTTTATCTTTTGTCAATTCAATCCTAGACTTTTATTTTGTTCTATTTAGTCATCTACCACAATCACTCATTTTTATATTAATTGGCATCTTTCAAATTATTTTATTTTAGGCCCAAAACCTTAAATTTTTTTATTATTACTAATTCATTTATCAAATAAATGTCCAACATATTTCCATAAATAAAATTAAACACCAAACCTCATACATTGGATTTGACTGCTATGTTATCGGATCTTCCAAGTACCCGGAATTTTACGGACTCTCTCTAACCACCCTACCGCAACCAATGGTTCATTGGTTTTGGTTTCCTTCCGCAACGATCAACACAATCTTACTTTGCGTCCTACCTTAGGATGTAGCAATATTCGAGTAAATGATTTAACTTGAATTTTTGAAAGATTATGGATACATGAAGCCTTGGTTTTATTGAAAAAAAATATTAAAAAATATTATTAAAAATATGAAAAAATAGCCTGAATTTTATTGTCCATAAAGTATGATTGTGCTGATTGTTGCTGAAGGAAACCAGAACCAATGAACCATCGGTTACGGTCGGGTGGTTAGAGAGAGTCCGTAAAATCCGGAACTTCGAATACCCGGTAACAAGGCGGTCAAACCCAATGTATGAGGTTTGATATTTAATTTTAATTACCGAAGTATGTTGGGCATTTATTTGATAAATGGATTAGTAATAATAAAAAATTTAAGGTTTTGGGCCTAAAATGAAATAATTTGAAAGGTCGGATGCCAATTAATATAAAAATGAGTGATTGGGGTAGATGACTAAATAGAACAAAACAAAAGTTAAGGAATGAATTGACAAAAGATAAAAGAAAAAGGACTAATATTATGCACGCGTGTCAGGTTTAAATTAAAACTCTTGTCACGTCACCAACAAGAGTATAATTAGTGAACAATGGACTGATTTTGACATAACTAGCATTTGTAGAGGACTGTTTTAGTAATAAAATAGAAACATGACTGATTTGAATTTTTATAAAAGAAAATGGACCTATTTATCTTTTTTCCCTAGTATTATTACTACAATTTACAAACTCACTCGACCAACAATAAAGGCGATCCCACCAACTACTACGTCCATTTTTGTTTATTTGCAACATGAGATATGCTATTATAGTAGTATTATTCATGCACACATTTTAATTTAAAATTTTATTATAGCTATATAGGTTAAATATAATTAAAATGAATCTTGTTATATTTGTCTTATCATGTAGTTTTTAAATATCAAATTTTTAAAATTTTTACTTATACCGAATTTTAGTTATTAATATTTTAAAATATACATTGGATAGCGTGCATTGTGGGTTCGTAGCAATTAGAGAAAGTATATTTCTCCGAGGCATGGCTCTAGAATAAATAAATACTTCATCTATTTCATTATTTTTGTTCCAAAACTTTTAAACACCTGATCTAATATATTCTCAGAACCGAACCATAAAGAATGACTTTACATAATTTAATACAAACATGACAAAAAAAAAAATAAAAATTTACAAAATAAGCAACAAATTACAATCACAGAACATAATGCAATTTGAGCACAAAGCAACTACGATAAACATAATAATTAAATGAATTTAAGAAACGAAAGAAAGAAATAAGAAATTTATTAAACTACCATGTTGTCAATTTGGCAATGGGGATGTTTGAGAGTCAGCAGATCCGCTAGCAGATAGCAGATTCAGAGAGAGAACTGTGAGACAATATGCTCTTTCAATCCGCAATCCGCTAGCCAATCTACTAACATCCAAACATCCTTCACCTTGAATAGCTGAATTATATAAACACAGTTGGTCTGAGTAGTATGAGGCTCTGACAGCTTAAACAATGGTCTCGGGTTCGAGCCTTTTGATATACAGAATTCTCCTTTGGTCCGAGAGACAACCCTTCAATGCCCATCAGATCATCGAGGGATTAATCTTGGGATACCCGGTACACGCAAAAAAAATAGATGAATTCTTCTTCTTCTTCTTCTTCTTTTTTTTTTTTTGCTTCACAGCCCGGGAGGGCATATGAATTCTTAATATCAAAACGGAAATTATAAATCAAATAATCGAAACAAAGGGTAAAAATAATACCAATAAATTAAATCAGGAAAAGAATAATCCTTAATGAATTTAGGAATGCTATTAGAAAATTAAATAAAAAATTTTAAGAAAATGAGAATCAACAATAATTATAAAATTAAAATTAAATAATTTGGAAAATTACACCAATAATTAAATACTCCATCTGTCCCAGCTAACATGTCTTGTTTGATTTTTTTACTCTATTCATTGTTCAACTTTGACTCGATTTTATTGTAAGTATATATTTGGGAAAAAATAGTTGATATGGGTCTTGTTAGAATCGTATAATCATGTAGTTTTAAAACATATATTTCACATAATTTTTTGTTGTACGTAATTTGAGATATTAATGGTTGAAAAAGTGCATTGGATTGTGTGCAAAAGTAAAATAAGATAAGTTAAATTGGACAGAGTGAGTAATATTTATTGTCATAAAGAATTGTTATCCACAGCCACTAATGCAAGAGGAAAGCATCAATTATGACCCATTGGTCTTTAGTGTATATGCATTTTAGCTAAAAAGTTGGTGACTTTTGACATCTGAATGTTTTTATCCAAAATCTTTTTCTGCCTAATGCTTACACCTCACAAACTATAATGGACTAATAAAAAGAACAAGAAGTGTCCTTTAGAAAAACTAAATTTAATACTCCTTCCTTCCTACTTGTATTGTCTCATTTTGACTTTTAATAGTGTTTATTGATCAACCTTGGCTTAATATTATCACAATTATATAAACAATAAAAATAGTCAAGTTCGGTTTTGTTGGATTCGTCTAATCGTTTAGTTTTAATATATATATATATTTTATATAATTTTATTTTTCTATATCTTAAGATATTAACTGTTAAACAAATGCATTGAATTGAGTGTCCAAAAATTTTGGGGCATTTCAAATGAGACAGAGGGAGTACTTATTCTGTTTTTTTTTTTTTAATTGCTATGAATTCCTCCAGCGCAGTCCGATTCATATTTTAAACTATTAATAACTCAAGTTTGATATAAGTAAAAAAATTCTAAACGTTCGGTATTTCAAAACTGCAAGACGATACGAATCTAACAAGATCTTATTTGGTTATATTTTAACTTTGGCCATCTCCAACCATACCCTCTATTTTTGCGGGAGCTACAGTACAAATCTCTACTTTTGCAGGATAATTACATAATTTCATCTCCAACCCAATCCTCTATTTTTGCAGGATTAAGGAATATTCCTTATATAATCTATTATATAATTTCTTTATAAATTTATATATAATATTTACAAACATTTTTATACAAAATATTAATAATATACTTCATCTATTTTCATTTATTTTTGACAGTCCCACTCGTCACGCTGTTCAACGCACATTTTAAATCATCAATAATTCAAGTTTGGTATATATAAAAATTCTAAAAATTTCATATTTAAAAACTACACGACGAGACGAATTTAATAAGATTCCATTTAGCTATAATTTACCTTGTATAATTATGATAAAACTTTAAGTAAAAGTCCGTGTGTCAATAGTGACACCTTATTAAATGTAAGAAACATTCAAGAACGGGGGGTATTATTTGTTTTTATTATCAACTAAAAAATATGAATTAATAAAAAAAGAAAAAAAAAAAGAAATGTGGGGATGAACAGTGTTCCATCCATTTAGCACCATGGGAGAATGCTCTCCTCATTTTTGCAGGTGGGTTGGAGTCCCACTCTGCAATCCCACCATGCAAATTGCAGGGTGGGTTGGAGAAGGTTTATAACTAGGGATGAAAACAGTACGGATACGGTCGGATACGAATATTATCGATATTTTTTTGTTGAATTCGGTATTGAATACGGATGGGCCGGATACGAATACGATTTCGGATATTTCGGATTACGGATACGGTACGGATACAGGACAGATATATGACGGATACGGATTCAATCGGATACAGATTATCGGATAATTTTTTATAATCTTTTTTGAAAATTAGAAATTTTTTACTAATTATTAATAATTTTTAATTATTAAATAATAATATATTAATATATTCGGATATCCATATTTAAAATCCGGATAATATCCTATCAATTTTCGGATACGGTCGGATATTCTCGGATACGATCAGATAATTTCGGATACGAATACGAATGTGGATATTAAAATACGGATTCGGATACGGATACGAATATTGAAATATCCGGCCGGATAGTCAAAAACGGATTCGCATACGAATATTGAAATATCCGGCCGGATAGTGGAAAACGGATTCGGATTCGAATATAATCGGATACGGCATCGGATCGGTCGGATATTTACCATGCCGCTTTCACCCCTACTTATAACTATAATAAGTATATTGTTAAATATATTTCCTAATAAACATTTATCGCATTGTTAGAATTGGCATTGATCTAGTGTAAATTGTATGGTTTGGAAATATTGCATTTTTTATTTTATTTATTTATTTTTTAATGGTCGCGGTCATGATCACCTTACAACAAATCAACAATATAAGTAGAACAATTTTTGTTGTGCCACGTGACATGGATCTGAATAAATGAGTAATTAGTACTCCCTCTGTCCCATTCCAAATGTCCTACTTACTATTTTTGGATGTCCCATTACAAATGTCTTCTTTCTATAAATAGAAATAATTTTCCCCTCCAACAACTATGTGGACCCCACCATATACTCACAAACCAACTCTACCTTAATTCCCGTGCCCAACAGTAACAAGACACTTGGAGTGGGACGGAGGGAGTAGTACGTAACAGAAGTATAAACAAAGTATATAATTTATTAATTTAATTCATAACTTTTTTTAACATCCTCAAACCATTGGACTTACTAAGGTAACTCCCCTACCTTTGTTCCATTTATAATTGTGTGGCATGGGCTATCGCCACCCATTTTCAGGCCTTTAATAGTTCATTCAAAAAAACATCCTCCAAACCATATTAGACTCAAAATTAGTCACTTTAAAATATTGTGGGTGGCATTGAAGGGTTGTCCCTCAAAAAACAAAATTCTATATACACAAATTTAATTCATATAATTAATATTATGTTAAATTTAATTGATTAATTATGTATAATTAGTATTGGATGTATTAGAATACTTGTTACTATACACTAATCCATTCAATGACTTCGGACCACAATCTTATCATTTTTTTTAAAGCTTAATAATCTTATCATTTAATATTATAATAATCATAGATCATAATATTTAAAAATAAATATAAAATTAATTTGGATAAATTTATTTATTCAATTTAATCCTACAAAATAAACATGGCCTAATTATTATCCTCAGTAGGAAAATTGAAAAGAAAAAAAATGCAAACAGGCAAAATACTTCCTCGCAAGTCGCAAGTCTAAATTTACAAAGTCTATCATATCGATAATAATAATAATAAAACTTAATTATTTCACGCATAATTTTTCCATATTAGTTTAATCTAATTAATAACAAAATATTATACATTATTATAATTTTGTGATTATTTTTATAATAACTGAATAAACGGAATTTGTATGTAGACATTTTATAATATCTTATATTTTATATTAATTTTTTTTTATAATTTAAAATAGATGGGGCTGGAGAGCTCATGTGACTCTCACTGAAACAAAAGTATTGGATTTCAACAGTATTGATGTATTATAATGAATGCAAAATATTAATTTGAGGATGTCTAAATTCTAATTGTTTATGGTCATCCGTAAGTAGTTAAAACCTGATCGATACTTCAAAGAGGCTGCTAGCTGGTGGTAGTAAACTTTGTGATGCCATTGAATTATATGCTTAGAAAACTCAACATGCTTTTATACATTGATGACGATCTTGATGTTTTTCTTCCTTTAACACTTAGTAGCATTAGTATATATTTAAGATCTGTAATATAAGTCAATCTTAAAAGCGAATTTGCAAATACAGAAAAAGGAGGTTTGTTATCAATTTTCTGAAACACATGGTGAAATGTCGTGTGGTACAAACTTTTGATCAAAAAGAAGTGTTTGGTGAATTTTTGACACATATTAGTATATATTTTTCTTCAAACTTAGGGTTTAATATTCATTATACGATTAATTGTTCCTACATTGTACGGATGCCGTTGTTGTACATAAATTTCGACTAGGTTACTATGCAGACTGCTGGGTGTCTGCATATCCCGATGTGTTCCGCAGCAGTGGAGGAGATGCTACGGGTCCTCCAGCCAGTCACACCTTCCATTCAAAGCCATATCAATGACAAAGGAAAGTGGATCTGATTATCCCCAATTTAAGGCTTCATGAATGAAGGATTAGTAACCTCCATTTTTATTATGGCGAGAAAATGGAAAATTGGGGAGGGAATTCCGGAACCGGGGAAAAATAGCATACCATTCGAACAGGGAGAGTATTACCGGAGATGCTTGATCTGAATTCGTCCTCGGAAGATCTAGGTGAAGCCGGAGAGAATGCTAGGGCAACCGAGGAAATCTGTCTCGGAGATGATGTTACACAAGATGTGGAATGCTATGTGGACGGCGACGATGATGGTCTGCGCTGCTGTAATGATTCATTGCCATTACCACTGAATGGATTTGGGGAAGACGACGACGATGATGAAGACAATGGTCGAACATGTGAGAGAATGGTTAGCATCAGAAATCAGGCAGCATGTGAGATTAGGTGAGTCAACACAGTTGTTGATTAAAAAGAACATTTTAGGTGAAATCAGGCAGCATGGGAATAGGGGAACACAGTAAAGCACAATTTTCGAACACACAAAGCACGGTCATATTGGGACAACGACATTGGGGATGGCAGCATTGAATAGGTAATGGTTTAAATTTTAACATTCCATATGTGATGGCGGGAGAATCATAGTCAAGGATAACAAAGAACACGATGAAAGCATGATAAAAGCATATAAACAATGTGGAAAGATCATTGACATGAATGCCTCATAGCACGATAACAAAGCATCATGGACTGAAATCTGTCTGGCACATTAAACCGCACAAACATGACAATGTTATATAATGATATTGAGTGTAGCATGTTAAGACAAATGTAAAATGTCGCTGGAAGCTAAAATGTGCAACTCAATATTCTGGGCCCCACCACAATTAGTTTCCTACACAAATGAGTGCCACGATTTCGGGAGAAAGATTTGGAATCAACCCTTAATTTGGACCAAATTTATAACGCATGTAAAAGGACAGAAAATTAATACCCAGAGTCTACTGGGAAACTAAAAAAAGAACACTTGTATTGCATACACATATCACGTCTGGATATGCAGACATCCGGATGTGAACCCATTCCCATAAATTTGCATTGATATAAGTGAAGAATGCAGAAGTTTGTGTTGTATATTCATATATGGTTATGAAATGGATGTTTAGGTACATAATAATAGTCCATGGCTTCCAGCTGCCCCTTCATTACCACTCCTTAATCCTTGCCAGATTTAAATGCTGCTACTATTTACATAAAGGCTCATTCCCTTTCCTCCCACAACTTAAATCACTGCTATTATTATGATAATGATTATGGTGATTAACATAATGCCCCAAAAACATAAAAAAAGTGTGTGGAGTTGGTAGACTTTTTATACAGTAGACTGTCATACTTGAAAAACGTTTGTGGGGTAGGTTAGGGTTTTTGTTTTATTTTGTCATTGTGTTTATAAGATGCCCCTTGTAACGAATTAAATGATTGTTCAATTACCCTTTTCCATTTTTTTAAGTTGTTCATCTCTTGTAAAACTAAAAAAACAATGGAAAAGAAAATTTACCTCTCATGATTGTTGCTTTAATTTGCTACTTTTCAACTTGCTTTTCCATTTTTTTTAAAAAAATAAATTAATGCCCCGTCATCATTTTTATGTATGTGGAAACTTTTGGAAAACTACAATCCACATAAGTGAGGGGCATGTGATTAATTGTTTGGTAGGGTTTCGGCTATAGAATCTAGAGAAAATTATTATGCTGTGGGGTTTTGCAATTTTATAGTAGTAATTTAATGATATTTAGTTACATACGGAAATTGTTTGGGTGCTGGCGGTCTGTAGGTGCTGACACATTCAAAAGTGATGGGTATGCGTATATAAAATGACGTGTGAGTACCAAAAAGTGATGGATGGAGGTTATGAACAAAAAACTAATAAAAAAACAAACTACCATCTATACATCACTTTATAAGGCTTATACATTCTTTACAAAGGGCTACACATTATTTTTAGCGCTGCCTGCACCTGCTGGCAATTGTTATGCCATTACAAAAACCTGATTGGTTACATACCATGATTTTAAGCTAGCTAGTGTTTGCAATTTCCTCTAATATACTCCATCCGTCTCAAATCAAACGTTTTGATACTTTTATGCACAAAAATTAAGGTAGAGTTAATTTGCGAGTAGTATGATGGGGTCCACATAGTTGTTGGAGGGAAAAATTATTTCTATTTATAATAAGTAGGACGTTTGTAATGGAACATCCAAAAATAATACTCCCTCCGTCCCACCTCAAGTGTCTTCTTACTATTGGGCACGAGAATTAAGATAGAGTTGGTTTATGAGTATATGGTGGGGTCCACATAGTTGTTGGAGGGGAAAATTATTTCTATTTATAGAAAGAAGACATTTGTAATGGGACATCCAAAAATAGTAAGTAGGACATTTGGAATGGGACAGAGGGAGTAAATAGGATATTTGTAATGGGACGGATGTATGCACTTACAACAGAAAATCTTATTTATACCTGCCGATGTTGACAAATATCCTCAATTATATAGAAAAAAAATATATTAACTTAATCACATGTGGAATTCATTGATGAAATTGGAAATTGACCGCAAACACGAAAAATATCTACTTAAAAAAACAACAAATTAATTGTTTTCATTGCAAGAATTCGAAAAAGATAAAAGGAACTTTGGTCTAATTTGCACATAGCATATTATCTACTTAAAAAAACAACAAATTAATTATTTTCATTGCAAGAATTGGAAAAAGATAAAAGGAACTTTGGTCTAATTTGCACATAGCATATTTACTTGACGTGATATTTTAATTTTATACGACCCCGTTCGAAAACAACACTTATAATATAAATACTACCAAGGAGAGGGTCCCGTAACCGACTTAGTGCGCTCTGGCGATTTCCATAGGCGATTTCATGGTGGAGAAAAGCTTTCGTCAACAGTGCTTTCTTTCTTCGATTTCGATCTCGTACGCCGTGGATTGCTTGATTTCCTTTCATTTAGTGCTCTACTGTGTTTGAATTACTACTCTGCGTATTTAAATTGAACAAGGGAAGAATTTGCCCATCTCTAAGGAAATATGACGATTCTCTCTGACCCTCCCCCCGACACCCCTGCGCCACCTTCTGCTCCGGCGGAAAACTCTGGTTCCTCCACCTTTACATTTCGAGACGCCGTTATGAATGGAAAAACTCCTACTCCTGCCCCTTCTGTGGCCCGAGATCTGCTCCTTGAAAAATTAGCTTCCATAGATCGGTCTGGAACAAATAATCGATGCCCAAAAGTGAGATTTGATCAAACAATTCTGGATCAATTCTTCGAGCCATGGAAGGAAACGTTAATTGTGAAAGTGTTGGGCCTTTCGATTGGCTTTATTGCCCTAAGAGAACGGCTGAGTCGGGCATGGAGACCTGCTGGCGAATTCGAGTTATTGGATGTTGGCCATGGTTGTTTCTTGACCAAGTTTACCTTACCTGCAGACAGGGAGAAAGTATTGACGGGTGGCCCCTGGACAGTAATGGACCATTGCTTGGCGGTTACACGGTGGTTTGAAGAATTTGAGCCGGAAACAGCCAAGATCAGCAACATCCAAACCTGGGTGCGATTGCCTGGATTGAAACAGGGTTTCTACAATGAAAGTGCATTAAAAGTTATAGCAGCAGCTTTGGGTACTTTGATCAAGGTGGACAACAACACTCAAGCAATTTCCCGTGGACGATATGCTCGTATTTGTGTGGAGATAAATCTGGAGGAACCCCTGCTCGGCATGCTTGATATTCAAGGAAAGGTTATTAAGATAGCTTATGAAGGCCTCCACTTGGTGTGTATGTGTTGTGGTTGCTATGGACACTTGAAGGACCGGTGCCTGAAGAAGCCTGCGTCTCCGGCAGCCGCTCCCTCCCCACCACCACAACATGCGACGACTGCATCAACAAAGGCTGTCGAAGTCGGTGGCCCAGATTCCTTGCATGTAGACAACCTGGTTCCCCCTGTGGATAATTCAGAACAGGCGGTGACTGGAGCTCAAATTGTTGAAGGACATCTGGAGATGACGACTCAAACCGCAGACACAAGTATTGGAGAGTGGATGCTTGTATCACGCAGGAAGCCACGAAAGGTGAATCAGCAGAGACATGAAAAGGGCCAACCTACTGGACATCCCTTTATAGCCCAGCCTAAACATGGTGAAATTCAACAAAACCCTCTTACCATGTCTGGACCTCTAAATTTTCAGCATGGGCCGATTGGAAAAAATATTAATAGAATAAAAGGCCCATCGCAGAGCACTAAAAGAGCCCGGCTGGAAAACACTCCTCGGCCCAAAGATTCCTTATGCTTGGAAGGCCCTTCTACGCCACAAGCAGACAGCACAGCAGAAAATTCTTCCCAGATTGCTGTGATCGCCTCTCAGGCGGCTTCCCTGAAGAAGAGGCTGGCTCTACATATGGTAGATGAAGAGGATGCGGCTATGGGATGTGTGGACACATAATGCATCTATTCCGCCACCATGCACTAGGGTTTTGAAACTATAAGTATTTTGCTTCGGATAATTTCATTCCTTATCAATATGTCAGAATTTTCTAACTTCAATATCATGGCGTGGAATGTGAGAGGAGTAATGAACCCTCATGGCCGTAGAAGTTTTGCAGATTGTCTTCGGCAACATTCTCCGTCTTTGGCATTTATTTTTGAGCCACAAGGTCAATACGATCGTATTCGAAATTTGGTATTTAGCCTGGGATATTTCCCCGTTTGCTTACAAGAATCAGTGGGACGTGCCGGAGGTATTTGGATCTTGGCAAAATCTGGACAAGCGGTGTCTTATTCAGTCTTCGATATACATGACCGATTCATTACAATCAACTTAAGGCTGGGTACGGTTTCTTGGTTCTGTACTGCTGTTTATGCTTATCCCAATTATTTCCGTAGAAAATCAAATTGGGAATATATCCGGAATTTAAGTGACCGTATACTTGAGCCATGGATGCTGGTGGGAGATTGGAATGAAGTCCTAGCCCCGTCAGAAATTCATGGGGGTGCATTTATTCATGCACGTGCAGATGAGTTTCGTTCTTGTTTAACGGATTGCTGCTTATTTCATGTCCGCACAGAAGGCTCTCCCTTTACATGGTTTCGTTCTGCCAACTCAGTGCAATTTATTAAAAAACGACTGGATAGATCCCTTGCTAACTTAGGATGGATTAATCTGTTTCCCCAAGGACATGTATGTACACTGCCTCGACTTGGATCCGATCACACTCCCCTACTTGTCTCATGTGGTAAACCAGTTGCTCGAGGATCACCCAAACCTTTCAGATGGGAAGCAATTTGGAGTACAAACCCTAATTTCCTATCATTAGTGACTACTGCTTGGTCTGGGGCGTCTATTCCTTTGCACGACCGGTTGCAACACCTTCAAACACTATCTCAGCAGCATTGTGGCCAAGATATGAAGCGGCTACGAAATAGGAAGAGGAAAATTACTCGAAGATTGAATGGTCTTGAGAGAGTACTTCACAAAATGGATTCAGTTAGACACATACTTCTGGAGCGACATCTACAAGCTGAATACCAAAAAATCTTGGCTCAAGAGGAAGTATTCTGGTTCCAGCGAGCTCGGGAAAGCTGGGTGCGATTAGGAGACCGCAACACAGCTTATTTTCATGCACAAGCCAAGTATCATCATCATCGCCAGAAAATTCATGGGTTATTCCGGGATGACGGCACTTGGTGTACAGGCCAAGACCAGCTGAAGGAAGATGTGCGCCAGTTTCATAAATCTCTATTTGAAGAAGTGGAAATTGGCCCTGTGGATAATCCCCTTCCATCCTTACCAACCATCTCTAGCCGAGGTTGTACAATTTTTCATAAGCAAGTTTCCTTGGAAGAAGTGGAGGTCGCATTACATTAGTTCAGATCACTCTCGGCCCCGGGGCCTGATGGGTTTCCACCACTTTTCTATCAGAAATCTTGGCCGGTTGTGGGCAATGATATCTACAATATGGTTCGCGAGGCCCTGCAAGTGGGCACCTTTCCAGTGGAATTAGCTAAGGCTTTCATCTGTCTAATTCCTAAGGTCAAGATCCTGGAGTCCATTCGACAGTTCAGACCCATCACATTATGTAATGTTTCCTACAAGTTCATTTCCAAAGTTCTTGTTAATCGCCTCCGGCCATTACTCTCTTCATATATTTCCTCGTTTCAATCGGCATTTCTTCCGGGCCGTGGTACAGTGGACAATGCCATCCTTTTACAAGAAATGGTACATTCCTTGTCAGTGACTAATTCTAGGATCAAGGCAATTATCCTCAAAATTGACCTTCAAAAAGCGTATGACACAGTCCGTTGGTCATTTTTGGAGGAGTGTCTGCTTCAAATGGATCTACCCGCTCCTCTTTGCCGGATTATCACAACTTGTGTCTCTTCCCCTGTATACTCCATTCTGTGGAATGGTGAGCCCCTTGAACCATTCAAGTCAGAAAGAGGATTGCGGCAGGGAGACCCCCTTTCGCCCTACCTTTTTAATATAATCATGGAAAGGTTATCGATAACAATTCAACAAGAAGTTTCTCTTGGTCGGTGGCTTCCCATTCATTTGTCCTCAGACTGTGAAGGAATTTCGCACCTTATATTTGCTGATGACCTAATACTTTGCACTATGGTTGAGGAAGACAGCTTTCGAAGTGTTGTGGATACACTCCATCGATTTGCTATCAGCTCGGGTCTTCGGATTAATGTCTCCAAGTCTCATGCGTTTGCATCATTATCTGTTTCGGCCCTGGAACGCCATTGGTTTACGAATTTGTCTTCCATTACATTCACTTCACACCTCGGACGTTATCTCGGATTCCCAGTTCATCACGGAAGAGTTCTTGTACGACATTATGAATATCTGCTAGAAAGGATGGATGATAAGATTTCTAATTGGGCAATGAGACTACTTAACAAAGCAGGTCGGTTAACTCTAGCCCGACATATGCTTGCATCAATCCCAACTTATGCTATGCAGCTTGGATGGTTGCCCTCGTCGATATGTGACAGGATTGACAGCCGTGTGCGAAACCTGGTATGGAAAGATCACCATGGTAAAGGCCTTAACTTGATCAGTTGGCAGCGTATTGCATTACCAAAAAATTGCGGTGGCTTGGGATTGCGTATGGCAAGACACTCGAATACAGCTCTTTTGGGTAAACTAGCATTTGATTTATTCTCTGGAAAAAATAAGTTATGGGTCCGTCAGTTAGGGGCTAAGTACCAACCCTCTTTGCCTACATCCGGACGGCTAAAACCTACAGGATCCTTTGTTTGGAGGAGTATACGCCGTGCTACCACCGCTCTTTCAAACGGCTTTTCATACCATATAGGTAACGGAAATAACTCTTTATGGTTTGCTCCTTGGCTTAATGGCCAAACCTTGGGACCTCGGGTATCTTTTGTTCATACCTGTGACACCGATCTTCGTATTAAGGATGTTGTGGCCGGATCCTCTTGGGATTTATCCAGCTTGTATACAACCCTGCCAGAGGAGTTGAGACAGGAAATTCTACTACGACCTTCACCAATCATCCATCCACAGGCAAGTGATGGTTGGATATGGAAGTTCACAACAAATGGGAGGTATAGTGCGAGATCTGGATATCAATATTTGATTGGCGAGAGTACAAGAGAGGGCGGATGGAATTGGATTTGGAAACCTTCGCTTCCGGCTAAGATCTGTTTTCTGATTTGGCTCTTGGCCCAGGAAGCTATTCCGTGCAACTCCTTAAGGTTTCACAGGAATCTTGCGACATCCCCGCTCTGTGGAATATGTGGTATGTTTGAAGAAAACTGGCAACATTGTTTTTTCTATTGTCAATGGACCAGATTTGTTTGGCAAGCTTTAGGAGTGGAGATCCCTACAGATTTGGAGACATTGGAAGCTTCTGATGTGCGTTATTGGCTTCGTAATATGGTGCATAT
This sequence comes from Hygrophila difformis, assembly GCA_030278955.1. Taxonomy (NCBI): domain Eukaryota; kingdom Viridiplantae; phylum Streptophyta; class Magnoliopsida; order Lamiales; family Acanthaceae; genus Hygrophila; species Hygrophila difformis. Next base: position 53,352,535 of record JAOANR010000004.1, read on the forward strand.
ATTTGGAAATATATTTGCAGCTGGTTTATGGGGCGTGTGGAGAGAACGGAATGCTAGGGTTTTCCAAAGCAAATACACTTCCCACTATGGCGTGCTCAGAAGGATATCTCACTTTGCTGACGCTTTTGGAAAATCTCAACCCATAGGCCTGATCAACAAAAATACTTCTCGTCTTGCTTGTTGGAACATGTTCTCATGGGAAGGGAATTTCTTGCATACTGATGGATCTTTGATACTACATCTTGGTCGAGCGGGGTATGGTGCTGTTATTAGAGACTGTACTGGTAAGTGGATTGGTGGAGTTTCGGGCCAATTGGGCAATGTCAGTGTGTTACATGCTGAATTAGCTGCTGTGCTACATGGGTTGCGGTTGGCTAAAGAGATTGGTGTGGATGAAATATGTTGTGTATTAGACTCCATGGATGCATTACGACATATAAATTCGGAGCCTAATAATAATCATCGAATGGCAGGTCTTTTATACAACATTAAGGAGATTCGACAGGAATTCCAAGTTTGTCGGTTTGAACACATATGGAGAGAGGGCAACGCTGTTGCAGATTCCCTTGCTAAGCGTGGTGTGGAAGAGGAAGCATTTTACACAACATGGGCATTCCCACCAGATTCATTGAAGCCGCTCCTAACTGCAGATGCTGTGGGAACCTGGTTCCCACGGTGCTGAACTCTGTATATTAGGAGCCTTTTGGTTTTGTTTTCTTAAATTTCACTGTACTTCACTAGCCTGAATAGGCTGATATGCAAAAAAAATACTTATTATTATTCAACAAGTACTGATATAACACATTTAAAATGTTAGTCAAAACGTTTTTATAACAAACAAAATATAGAATACTTAGTGATATTACTATTTGACTTTGACTTATTATGAAGTATACTGTATAATATATTTTTAAAATTTATATATTTGAAATATTGTCAATAAGTGACATTAATGTGTTGTGAGGCCGGGTATCGTAGAAAAAGATTTCATGTACTGTACAAGTTTGTGGACTAGGCTCATTAGAAATTGAAGATAAGAATTGGGCTTTCCTTGTCTTTTCATTTTTACTTTATTACATACATGTGGGCCTGAGAGATCATTTTGACTGAATTATTATTGTAATGCTTAAATCCTTTTCCAATTTACTCCTATTCCTTATTCTTATTAATAGTCGTTTTAGGAATAAACACATTTATCAAGGATTGTAATCATTATTTTGTATTATTCCACTTTTACCCATATGTGTTTTCTTTGGGAATAAAAAATAAAATTGGAGTGGAGAGAGAATGCACAATATTCTAGAAATATCTTTTATGATAATATAGGGGTAATATTGGAAAAGTATGAGATAAATATGTAAAGTGACAACTATTTTATTTCTAAAAAGACAACTAAAAAGAAATAGAGGGTGAGAGGGAGTATATTATCTAATTTAAACTTAATTTTTTTATATTCTCTTTTAAAAAATCACATCAAATTAATATAGAAAGTAATTTTTTTTTGGCGGAATTATAGAAGGTAATACTAAATAGCCCAATAGATATGTAATGACCAAAAAATTATTTTAGTTTAATTTAATTAGCATTAAGTCAATTTTATAATTCTTTAATAGTATTTTATAAAAATTATGTATAAAATTAAATTATATATTACCAAATTAACGTTATGATTTCAAGTAACATCTAACCAACGGACATTAATATAATTATTATGTTATTTAACTTTCATAGCGAACTTAAAAAATAATAAAAAAAATAAAAAGAATAGCTTGGCCCGCAAGTTGATCCGCACCCGCCGCGTGCTTGCCCTAGCGACGACAAGTTTAAACCGGCTTCCAAACGAGCATCTATTTGTTCAACCCAACACAACATTTAGGGAGGGTGGGGCGGGCTGGCCCAACAGGCCGAGCCAATTTTGACACCTCCATGTAAAGATGTATCCTATATTTATATGTAAGTTATTACTTAATATTAAAGGTATAATAACACTCTAAAAATAAGAGAAAAAACTAATTTGATATTCAACTATTTTTAACTTCTTTTAATTGAATAAATATAATATGAGAATTATAAATTAATTATTAAATTTATATTAGTCGAAGAATAACATTGATTTGGGGAAATTGGGAAGATAAATACAATAAACCGAAAGACGAATGTACTACAGAATGTCATTTATAAGTTAAGTAATGATTATAAATATATCTAGCAAAATGATATATTAAAAAATGCAAAATCAAATATATTACAAAATTTTTTATAGTAAATTTATAAATTAAGTAATGTGAAATTATTATGGGCTAAATCAATCAAATAAGAAGATTATGAAAATAGCTTAACTGTCAAAGTTGCTAAACCACTTTGTCATATTTTTACTTACAAACCATTTTGTCATATTTTTACTTACAAACCACTTTGTCATATTTCTCTCAATAATGTGGTTAGAAATGGCATAACTCAAAATTACGTAATAAAATATTTAAAATCTTAAAATATTATGTTATTTCTTTTTTCAATGTAAATTTAATTTCCCGCGCATTGCGCGGGCAGGTACGCTAGTTCTTATTAATAGTCGTTTTAGGAATAAACACATTTATCAAGGATTATAATCATTATTTTGTATTATTCCACTTTTACCCCTATGTGTTTTCTTTGGGAATAAAAAATAAAATTGGAGTGGAGAGAGAATGCACAATATTCTAGAAATATCTTTTATGATAATATAGGGGTAATATTGGAAAAGTATGAGATAAATATGTAAAGTGACAACTATTTTATTTCTAAAAAGACAACTAAAAAGAAATAGAGGGTGAGAGGGAGTATATATGTTCAAATACTTAATTCCCTTGAGAAGCTTATTTTATTTGTGTATATTCTAAACACTCATAAATCCAGTTATGGGTTTGATTTTTCAAATTTGAATTTGATCTTTCCTTTCAATATGAAGCATCATTCCACCATATTCATAAATTAAAATTTGTTTTAATATTTTTCTTTTCATATTTTTTTTTTCAGTTATAGAGAATAAATGGTAAAGAATGAAGAAAGAAAAGTCGAGATTCAGACCATAATCATGAAATGAACATTATGTAATTGCATGTGTTGGTCGTTGTATAGGACTGATTTTTTTTTTAATTTTTGATTTACGTAGAGATCAAGGTAAATAAGAACAAAAAAAAAAAAAACTATTTAAAAATGTTTGAAGCCTTATTTGAATTTCTCTCCTCCTCTCTTTGGTTCGCCCTTTAGATACTGATGTTTCATTTTGAATGCTTTGGTTTTTTCCACGAAGAATCTTTTTCCCTTGTATGTAGTGTACTGTATATTGATGGACCTCAGAACTATGTGGCACACGTGCTTTGCTGTCAATGCCACGTGGAGAATTTCAATGCCATGTCGATCGATACTGCCGTAGCCCATAGGTCGTAGACTTGTAGTATCTAGGAGTATAATACTCCTGATATAGCCCCGAACCCATTTAAATAAATAAATTGGAGAAATTCAAATTTTGAAAGAGTTATTCGGATTTTGAGGGGAAAGAAAATTTCATTTCATTTGAACAGTAAGGATCGATATTCAATTAAACAATAGTAGTAGTTAAATTGATACACCAACAATAATTTGGAATTCACATTAAAAATATTGGCGACTTCTAGGATAGCTGCATAGGCAATCACTTAGGTTTCATTTAATTGTTGTTGAATTCCCGGAAAGTGTTGTTGAACTAAACATGATAACCACACTTGTTGAAACAACAACGTAGCAGTGTATGGCAGTTGGAGTTCAGTAGATTATCTGAACTGCCAAAAATAATATTCTAGTAGTTAAAATTTTTCTTCTCACATTGTTGTGTATGAAAGGTCGAAAGTTGGAACCAAGGAAACTATCGTGATGTCTCTGTTCACTTAATTCCTACAAGTAGGAGGACTTGTAAGCTGCCTGAATGCAAAAGGATAAAGGCCCTATAAATAAATAAATAAATCAATCAATCAATAGAACTTTAATAATGATACTACTGTATGCAGTATCTCCAAAGATGAATATACATATTTTTTTCTGAAAAAAATAGAGTTGATGTACTGTTAATTCAATCTCAAAAATCCCAACTCACACAAGAGACATTCATAGTAGTATTAAATAATTGAGCAAGTGACATTTTGGTTGCATCTGGATTTGCCAAACTAATCCAAAAGTTCCAACTGGTAATAGGACATAGTGGGGCTTAGAGACGGGACCCGTTTTTGTTTCCGTGCTTCTGTTGTTTTGGTCGATTCAATAAAACTCCCTGTGTAGTGTGTACGAGATCACACATATACCAACACTTTGTCCTCTTTGTTGTTTTGGGTAAATACTGATTTCTGAATAGTGTGCGCTCAGTTTGTGTCCCAGAAATGAATGGTAAAAAAAAAAAGGGAACACAAGAACTCACTATTTGATTGAATTATTCAAACATTGCAATGATACTCTTACATTGAACAACCTCATTCAAAAGTGCATTACTGTCTTAACAAAGCACGGGGTACATTTTGGTCCTAACAAACGTCGACGTTGATACAATAACGGCCAATAAAACAGTAACATAGTACAAATGGTGAATGACAAAAGAATTACACAAACACCCAAGGGTCCTAGAAGTAGAACCCAAACGCCTAGCTATGTCCGAGCGGTTTTCTTCACCGAAGAGCCTCGGTTTCTGCCACGAGCCCTAACAACCACCACGGGCCGAGTATTACTCTTCTCGACAAACCTACAGCTTTCGAATCTTAGACTTGGCACTTTCTTCACCAATGATTCCATCTTCGGTTCCTTTTCCTCGCCATCATCGCGGAAGTGGGATTCGCCATTGGGTCCGGACATTAGCTCCATTAAGTTGCTCCGGAACCCCAATTCCGAGTACACTTTTTGTGAATTCACCAGCGTTCCCGTTCTTCCAACCTTATGATTAAGGTTCCGTCCTATTTGCTCGCAACCCATTGCCACCCCCTTGGAATCCAAATTCCTCGATCCAACCGGCCTCACCACGGTTCCCACGGCCATGCAAGGATTCGTCCCCAACCCGTTGGCCCAAGAACGGACCGGGACCAACTTACTCAACTCGGTCAAGCACACCACCACCTCCTTCATGGATGGCCTCCTCTCCCGGCAGGACCTCACACATTTCGCCGCCAACACCGCCAGCATCTTCCTCACCAGAACATCCCTAGGCGGCACAATCCGGGGATCAAAGAGGGACGACAATTTCCTCTTTCGAATCAACGGAATCGCCCAATCGACAATCGAAGGCGGGGAATAAGCCAAATCAATTGCCTTCCTACCACTGATCATCTCCAAGAGCAATATCCCGAAACTGAAAACATCAGTCTTTGTGCTCAAATTATCGGGAGTTACGTAACAGGGGTCCAAATATCCCATTGTTCCCGCCGGGGGAGTGGATTTCAGCCTGTAATCATCGGCGCATCTCAATGCCAGCCCGAAATCGCCGAGCCTGGCATTGAAATTCCTGTCGATCAAAACATTGGCGGATTTTATGTCCCTGTGGATTACAGGGGGTGTTAGGGAATGCAGGGTATCGATTGCCCTGGCGGTTTGTAAAGCCAATTTGAGGCGGCGGCCCCAATTGGGGGGCCGGCGGGAAGTGGAGTGGAGGACGTCGTAGAGTGTGCCGTTGCTCATGAATTCGACGACGAGGAGACGGTTGTTACGGGATTCCGTCCCGTTGGTGGCGAAGCCGACGAGATTGACCAATCCAGGGCTGCGGAGGTTGGAGAGGATGTCGATTTCGTTGTCGACCTCGTTGCCGGAGGAGTTGTCGTGGAGGGAGGAGGACACGGCGATGGCGGAGGGCTTCTTGATGGCGACGTGGCGGCCGCCGCTCAGAACGCCCTTGTAGACGAGGCCGTGGCTGCCCCGGCCGAGGAGTTTGGCGTCGGAGAAATTGTTGGTGGCTAATTGGAGGTCCTGGTAATCGAATTGCTGGATTTTGAGGGGCTTTTGGGAATTGGAAATGGAAGTGAGGAGGGAGGATTCAGCTTTGCAGGAGGAGGAGAGGTAGCCCATGAGGAGAATTGAACAATAATGGAAATGACAAGAAACTGATAGTAGAATACTTGTAGAAATAGGAGTGGATTATGGAGGCATTATATATGGAGATATGATGATGGTGAAGTTGGAGATATGTTTGGTGGTGTGGAACTAACAGAGGATTGAGATTGAGATTTGAGAATTAGAACTTACAAGAGGTGAAGGAAACAATGAAGCAAGAAGGGGTGGGTGTCCCTGTGGGGATTGGTGGCCTCAACTCACCACTCACCACTCCCTCAATATGGCCATTCATCAATTTCCCATCTTTGTTATGTTTTCCTTTTTCTTTTCTTATAATTCAATTTCCCACATAAATTCTAGTATTCCCCTACTTTTTATTTTTTTATTTTGGATAAGAACTTTTTATTTTTTGGGTACATAATTCTATAGAGTGTTTAGTAAATTGACTTTAAAAAAGAGAACAAGAAAAAGTGTATATTAAATCCAATTCGGTTAGTATACAGGCACGTCAATAGCCTGCACGTATAGAATGATGATTACTATACCAAAAATGATGATTACTAATTGCAAGTGTGTTGCCAATTTTCTATTTGGAAATATCAACCATCATTTTTCCATAAGCATAAATCACTCTTTTACATTACCATCATTTTTGGTTGTCAGGCATCATTGTCTGCACCTCCTGTTGCCTGCACATAAACTACTTCCTATTAAATCGATTGACTTGGAGGGAGGACTAAGACCATCTCCATCCATTAACAAGGTTCCCAATGGGACCCCCTCCATGTCATTAAGTAATAAAAAAACTAATTCAAAAATCATAAGACCCAACCTTAAAGTCCAAAAAAATAATTCCAACCCGGTCTCCCCTCCATTGGCAAATGGGATGGAGACATTTGTCTCATTCCCATTGGTTAACTAAAATTTTAATCAAATCTCATTAAAATCATTATATTTTTTATATAATAAAATAAAAATAAATAAAAAGTATACCAAATTTTATAATTTTTCATCCTCTACAAATAGAGACCACTCTTACTATATTTTTTTTAAATGCATAATATATCAATTTTGATATATTTAACCCATTTTAAAATTTACAGAAAATAAAAATAAATAAAAATTATATTAAAATTTTAGATTTTTATTCTTTACAAGTAAGACTAAAATATTTATATTATTGATACAATAATTTTTTTTTATATTTCAATATAATTTAAAATTGTATAAATTAAAATAATTATATATAATATTGTGGTTGGATGGTTGGGTGGTTATTGATAAAGTATGTAAAATTTGGGTGGTTGGGTTGGGACTTGGGATTGATATTGATGAGTTGGAGAAATTAATTAAATAATAAGATGGTTGGATGGTTGGGTGGTTGGAGTGGTTATGGATATAGATAATCTAAGCCCACGTCAAGTCCTCAACCGAGGCCAAGGATAGTTATCTCAGGTTATTGTATTAAAATCTTTCAATTCAGCGGTATCTTTTTATTCCATAATTATGAATATATTTAGAAAAAAGTTTAAAAATTGTTTTATTAGACATCTATTCATTATATACATCTTTTATACCAATAAATGCATTGAAAGGGGATCGGGACTTAGCCCAAGTGGTTAGCCCCTGGCTCAGGTTGAGAGTTCGATTCTCACTCGGCCCCTATCTCTCCCCCTTTTCCCCTTTGTAATTGTATGGCATGGGCTCCCACCACTTTCCTAGCCTGTATAGGCTGTTCAGCAAAAAAAAAAATTAAATGCATTGAAAAAGTTTATTATTATTTTTTCCAAGTAGCCAGAGAATGAGGTGGTGCTAGGAGATCATGCTATACAAATTATGAATGAATAAATGTCAATAATTGTTGAACAAGAAATTTATAGAGGCTAAAAACCTCTTTTTGATTGATGACTTTGAAGAGATTACAAAGTGTATAATGGAATTACAAGAATGCGAACAAAGCAGTAAAGAAATTGCAGAAAGAACAAACGAAAAGGAATTGCGGAATTGAAAGAACTGAAATGCAGAAAGTAAGAAACTAAAATGCAGTTTCTCTGTGGAGAGTTGAAGGTGTCCCCTTGCGAATCTGAACTTCCAATATTTATAGTCTGTCTTGAACCGCCTTATGCCCGTCCTCCTATTAACCACGATGCCACGTTCCTCTTCCCGCTTGACTTCAAGAACCGCCATTTTGTCTGCATACTTTGTGGCTTTAATTATCTATGTGGACCGAATAATTAATCTACTAACCAACGTTGGGCTTTGTATAATGGGCTTTCGATCTATGGGCTCGATGTTCAAGGGTTAACAGATGCCCCCCTCGCGCAATTGGTCTGTTAGGGTTTCCTAAGACTGATTTGCGCGTTTGACCTAGGCCTGGGCCATTAGAGCTTTATAAAAAGGCATGATCACTATAGGGCACAAAATTTTTTAGTCATTTTTCGATTTCAAGCCGTCCAAAGCCCTTCCCACCAGTCTAGAATTCGAGCCACCACTTGCATCTCCCTGGCCGCCATCTGGTGCATGCCAGCCGCCTCAAATGCCATCCCGGCCCGCCATCTGTGTGTGTCTGAGCAACCATTTTGTGTCACTGACCGCCACAAAGGGGTCCCTGGCCGCCATCTGTGCATGCCAGCCGCCACAAACACCATCCCGGCCGCCATCTGCGTGTCTGGCCGTCAACCTTAATCTGAGCCACCATTTTGCGTCACTGACCGCCACAAAGAGGTCCCTGGCCGCCATTCTGCCAGCCGCCACAAAGGGTCCCTGGCCGCCATTCTGCTAGCCGCCACGAAGGATCCCTGGTCGCCATCTGCTTACGCCAGACCACCATCGTGCGTGTTTTGAGTTGTCCAATCGCGTCTTCTTGGCCGCCCTTCAGAACGCATCGACTGCCACAAAGAAGGGGTTGGCCGCCACTAGCACTTCTCCAGTCGCCACTCAAATTCGCTTGGCTTCAGCCGCCATCACTTCGATCCGGGCCGCCACCAATCACCCCTCAGCCGCCATCGAAGAGCCTCTGACCGCCAGCATGCACGAGGAAACAGCCGCCATGAATTCTAAGCAGCCGCCGCCAAGCGCCTCTCAGCCGCCGCCACCTAGGGATCCTCAACCTTCACTTGTGACGGCTTCCCAGGTTAGTGTCGTGCTTCCAGCTTTCTTAATTCTGTTAAGATTATCAAGCCATGTTTTTTCTTGATTTTGTACCAAGCCATGACTTACGACATATGCTATATCTTGATTTTTCTTGTCTTTCCTGGTGGCCGTATTACTTAGAATCTAGTAAACAATCTTAGATGCCTCACGTTGCAATATTAGGTTTATGTTGATGTCTTAGGACTGCACAGATTAGGATTTAGCATCACCACATGTACCTTGTCTTAAGAACTGATTTCGGCCGCCACTCTCGAAGCCTAAGCCGCCACTTTACCTTGCCCGGCCGCCACGAACTTGAAACCAGCCGCCATTCCTCTTTCTCTGGCCGCCATTGCCCGGGCCACCAAACATAGCGTCTCAGTCGCCACTCCAAGTCGCTGGCCGCCACCTGGAGCTTTTCAGCGCCGCCAGGGAGCCCTTTCGTCCAGGCCGCCGCGGTGAAGGCCCTGGCCGCGACCTAAGGAGTTTCAGCCGCCATTGGACTGCTCCAGGCCGCCACTTGAACCTGGCCGCCCTCTTGCTTGCCTTGGCCGCCACTTGAGAGGCTCCGGCCGCCATATTACTTTGCCGTTTCGTATTTGATTGGATTAGATCAATTCCTTAGGGTGTTGTATTGGCTTGATAAATTAGGATTTTAGAACACAGCTTACACTACCCGCTGAACCACAAACCTGCGAGCTCAGCCGCCACTCTAGGCCCTAGGGCCGCCATCTAAGGTACTTCGGCCGCCAAGAATAGGCCTTCGGCCGCCACTCATCACTTTTTGGCCGCCCCTCTTGCTTGTAAGGCGTCTCAATGTTTGAATCTCGTTGTGAAGTAACTTAAGATAATCTAGGCTCACCAACTTGCTTTGGCCGCCACCTGAGACACTCCGACCGCCATGAAGAAGGCTTCGGCCTCCATACTACACTTCTTGGCCGCCTGTTATACCCTTCTTGGCCGCCTCTTGTAGTTGTCATGGCGTCATCTTGTTGTGAAATAACTTAGATAATCCTAGGCTCACGAACTTGCTTTGACCGCCACCTGAGGCACTCCGACCGCCATGAAGAGGGCTTCGGCCGCCATATTGCGCTTCTTGACCGCCACCGAGGACCCTTCGGCCGCCAACAACGTGTACAGAAGCAGCCGCCATCGAAGCCTACTCGACCGCCGCCGGGAACCTTCCAGCCGCCACAAGGGACTGCCCGGCCGCCATTCGTAGGTGCCCAGCCGCCACTCTGTAGCTCTTGGCCGCCATTCCCTCGTCATTTTGGTTTTGTTGCCATTTCCATGGCTATAATTTGTGTATTTTATTTTTTTTTTAAAAATTAATATTATTATTTTATTTTTTTTAATTTTTAATTATTATTATTATTTTACCCGGCCTCCAAGGCCGCCGTCAATGGCCTTCTAGGACCACTATCCTGGGAATTTGCCACCATCTTTGGTCCATCTTCATCTCTACTGGGTCTCACTTCCTTGAAATGAGTCTCGTATGTGGGCCGACGCTTCTCTTCCTGTTCCTCCAGGAATTTTTCCAAGCGGGCCGCTCTCTCGGCCAGTTGGGCAAGATTACTTGCATCATGCACAATTAAATGTACTTTTAGTCTAGGCAACATATTAGATACTGCTATGTTGGCTATTTCCTTCTCAGGAATTGCCATAGTACATCGGCCCTTAAGCCGCTGTAACCTGTTAATGAAGATACTTGCCGTCTCATCGGCATACTGTCTTGCATTAGTCAAGTCTGCGAGGCTCACCTGAGACAGTGGTGTGTAGAATCTGTCATGGAAAGCTCGCTCCAAATCGGCCCAATTTTGGATTGAATTAGGCCGCAGGGATGCATACCACGTGAATGCAGGCCCGGTGAGGGATGAGCTGAAGAGTCTCAGCTTCAACCAGTCATTAGCCGCCGCTTCACCACACTGTGCGGTGAATCTGCCCACGTGCTCCACAGTGGACTTGTCATCGTCCCCTGAGAATGCGGTGAATTCAGGCATCTTGAAGCCTCGTGGGTATGGCTGCATACTGTCTACCCAATCAGGGTATGGCTTTCGGTACGTAGGCCGCTCCATCGGCCTCAGTTGAATCCCGAAGTGTTGCTGCATCATGTCCGCAAGCAACTCGAGTGACACTGCTGGCGCCTGCGCAGGCGGCATCGCCACTGGGGGTGTAGTAGGCGCCACGGCGGCTTGTGTTACATTATGTGGTGTTTGCCCCCAAGGTTGTGGCGTCTGCCCCCCTTGCGGTGGCGTCTGCCCCCAAAGTTGTGACGCCTGCCCCCCTGGCTGTGGCGTCTGCCCCCAGGATTGTGACGCCTGCCCCCAAGGCTGTGTCGCCATGTATGGTACAACTGGAACATTCGGCACATTATGTGCCGCTTGTCGTGGTGGCATACCAGTGCCACCGGAGGCCGCTGTATAGCCTGGACAAGCACTGGAGGCCACTAAACAGCCTGGTGCCGCATAAATCGGCGCTGGAGGTGCCGCATATCCAAAACTCGGCATCATGGGTGCCGTTGGGGTGAAGGCATAAGCAGCCTGATATGGGTTTGGAAGCGGACTAGCCAGGCCTCCAGCCTCAGGGAGTGGTGGCTGGCTAGGTGTTGTTCCCCACGTCCGCTGTTGGCCGCCTGACGGCCCTGGAAACGGGATGCTAAGCGGCGTGTTAGTGCCGTTTGAGGGAGCAGTTGCAGAAGCGGTTAATGCTTGTTGAGTACGCAAGGAACTGCATACTCTATCAATCTGATCAGCCATAGCCGACCGCAATACCTCCATTAAGTGACTCGTGAGTACAGGCATGAACTCGGCCATCGATTCTGTCATCGAAAGCCGCATTTGCTCCGTCAATGTGGGGGTCTGCATAATCCCTTGTTGTGGTTGAGAAGTATTCGCCGTCTCAGCGGCGTCCTCAGACAGTGTTCGCACTGGAGTCTTCTCATATATCGACATTTCTTCAAATTTCTTTGTCAGATCACTAACAATTTTTCCAGATCTGAGATGCATACACTTCTTCAAAGCGGATATGGCTTTAACTCCGTGTCCACTGGGCGTGCCAATTTGTTGAACAAGAAATTTATAGAGGCTAAAAACCTCTTTTTGATTGATGACTTTGAAGAGATTACAAAGTGTATAATGGAATTACAAGAATGCGAACAAAGCAGTAAAGAAATTGCAGAAAGAACAAACGGAAAGGAATTGCGGAATTGAAAGAACTGAAATGCAGAAAGTAAGAAATTAAAATGCAGTTTCTCTGTGGAGAGTTGAAGGTGTCCCCTTGCGAATCTGAACTTCCAATATTTATAGTCTGTCTTGAACCGCCTTATGCCCGGCCTCCTATTAACCACGATGCCACGTTCCTCTTCCCGCTTGACTTCAAGAGCCGCCATTTTGTCTGCATACTTTGTGGCTTTAATTATCTATGTGGACCGAATAATTAATCTACTAACCAACGTTGGGCTTTGTATAATGGGCTTTCGATCTATGGGCTCGATGTTCAAGGGTTAACAACAATAGGAACTGAGAGGAAAATCTAATCGCAATAATAAAATTGAAAGAAAAGACTTAACCATTTGGACAAGTTATCGTCCAAAAAAGTTGATTAGTTGAATACGTTTGATACATTGTCGTCTCAGCTGTGCACCATAATATAATATCGGTATCGATCGATTTTGGTAAATCAATTATTGGAAAAGGAATAGTTGTTGGGAGAGGTTAGATTTGGTTGCACTGAGAATGAGTCGGATTATTATTAGTATAAAAGTGACAAAGATTGTAGTGATGTTTGCACATTGGGAATCAACATTGCCAATCCTGTGAAAATTTTGGGATGCAGGAGCAGGAACAGCACGACTTCATTTAATTTATTTGGGTGTGTTATGAACTACTCCCTCCGTCCCACTCCAAGTGTCTTGTTACTGTTGGGCACGAGAATTAAGATAGAGTTGGTTTGTGATTATATGGTGGGGTCCACATAGTTGTTGGGGGGGGAATTATTTCTATTTATAGAAAGAAGACATTTGTAATGACACATTCAAAAATAGTAAGTAGAACATTTGGAATGGGACAGAGGGAGTACTAGCTAGTAATTAAATTTGGAGTGGATAAGGTTTGTGTAGGAATACACTCCCTCCATCCCGCGAAGATTTAAGCCTTTTTCTTTTGGGCACGGTAATTTAGGTAGTGGAGTTTAGTAGTTAAAGTGGTGTGGGTATTTGTGTTTAAGATTATAATAAATTTTGATACTGTTTATTGTTTAACTTTGACTTAATATTATCGTAGTGATGTAATTTGAGAAAAATATTCAAGTGTGGTCTTGTTAGAATCGTCTAATCGTGTAGTTTTAGAATATATATTTTATACAATTTTTATTTGTATCAATTTTGTAATATTAAGAGTTAAAGAAATATAAGGGACTTTGTGTAGGAAAGTAATAATGCATTGGAATTTGTGCATAATATTAAAAGTAAGTATTTTTAATGGGATTTGACAATAATTAAGATTCTAATTAAACTTATATTAATTTAATTTTTCTAAAAACGGAAAGGGTTCAAACTTCGTGGGACACCCCAAAAAGGAATAGGGTTCAAGCTTCGTGGGACGGAGGGAGTACTTCCTATGTTTTTTAATATTTGCTACGGACCCACCCAACACGCAGTTCAATACATATTTTAAACTATTAATAACTCAAATTCGGTGCTAAGTAAAAATTCTAAAAGTTCGATATTTAAAAACTACACGACGAGACAAATCTACAAGATTCCACTTAACTATTTTTTTTAATTTGTATAACTATGATAAAATTTTAAGTCAAAGTGCATGTGTGAACAATACTGAAAAATCAAATGGTGCATTCTTTAGAAAACGGAGGAAATATGTCACTTATGCAACCTGCGGCTCCCTTCAATTAGTAATTAGTAATTTGATTAGATAATAAACTCATGATGCGGCATGAAGTATTTCAATTTTGGAAAGAAGAGTGATTGGTATCACTCGCTAAATTATCAACTCACTTAATTACATATAACGCCACTGGTCGACTAACCAATAATAAAACGAAATAGTGGGAGCTGGAACTGTTTGAAGTGCTGAATGAGTGCTTTGTATGTGCTGAGTATTTTTATACAATCCAAATATCATTAAATACTCAGCACACACCGACACACATCATTAACACCCAGCAGATACACACAAACACATCATCGGGTCAGCACGTCAGCATACATTGAATGTCACTATTCAACAACGAACTCTATCCAAACCGAAATACTACTAGCTAGTATAACACTAAAGAACTCGATGAATTCATGGAATTAATTAATAATAACCACAACCAGAAGAAAGTTGCTTCAATCATGTTTGGTTCCAACTTCCAATTGAAGTAATTTAATTTCAAAGGAAAAAACGAAATTCAACATGGAAATAATTACTACTACTATATTGTTTTGGGGGTATACGTATGGTGGGATGGTGGCCCTAGCTCTCCCTCATATATTGTTTTCCATCCGGGGCAGATCGAAATGATATTGGAACCAAATTGTGGTCCTGAAATGGGTGCATGCAAACAAGAAAAAAACAACGAAACTATTCATATAAGTTGATGCATTATTCAGAGAGTGCTGTAAAATGTAAGCAACTTGCATCATGTAGTACCATGCATGTAACTTCAAGATAAGTTACTATTACATGACAATAAATTGTTCCTTTTGTAGCCACCCAACAACATGCACCTTCTCTAGCTTTCTGCACCACTTTTAATTCATTTAATTAATTACTAGTACAACCTAGCTAGCCAATACTAGTATAAAATGATGATTTTTGTACAAATTCATGGATGGGGCTCACACTTAAAACCAATTTGTGATAGGTAGAGTTGCTCCCATCCATATAAGGTAGTAAATAGGACACATCACAACCGATGTGGGATACCAACATCGCTCCCCTCGAGATGATATTCATCTCGAAATCAAATCCCAAAATTCAGGATCAAATATACCCGACCCGAGCACCAATTGGTTTTAGATGTGAGCCTCCCATCCATGAATTTCTACAATTTCATTAATCAGTTAATTATTAAAGGTTTATATATAACTATATATTTGGTGGAATGCATGGTTATAATAATGTGTGTAGATAAAGTCAAATGTGTTTTTCAAGCACTAATATACCAAAATTTATAACCTATAATTTCACAATTAGGTTTAACTTCTGGAATATAATCCAGTAAAGTTAAACAAACTTGTTTATTGAGCGTTTCTTTTTTAAAAGAATTGTTTGAAACGTCGTTAGTTTCCAAAATTGATTGTTTCCTGTTTGTTTTGGCTTGTGAAAAAAGGAGAAGTCAGTAGAAGAAGGAGAATTCAAAAGCAAAAGCAGTTCAAATAATTGTTTGGATGGATATTATTAAAATTGCTTTTCAACGGAAACATGTTTGGATGAATTGTTCGTAGAAGGACTTTTAATAGATTAAAATTACTAAAATGGACATAAATATTATAAGGATATTTATAATTAATTTTATTTCCTTCTTGAATAGGGTTATTTTTGTATTTTTATTACAAAATGACTTCTCCTTTTGAAAAAAGCAACCCCCTACCTACTTTGAAAAAAAAGTAGAATTTCAACTTTTGCTTCTCCTTTTATTTTAAACAAAAGTCAAAACAAACAGCTAAAAAAGTTAAAAGGACTTTTGAGAGAAGCAAAAGTCAAAAGGAGAAAAATTAAGTCAAAACAAACAGGCTCATAATATATAACTCAAGAATTGTTTGAAAAGTTAATTGGAAAACACCTTCCTATATTTAAGAGTTGCTAAAAAATTAATTGTGAATTATATATATATTGAAGTTGTTGAATATGAAAGTGCAAGATTCCGATATATATGTAATAATTAATGATGGGGTTGAACTGATCTCTTATTGATGAACAGTACTTTTCTTGTAGGACATGTAAATTTCGTAAAATCGACATCATCGTAGAGGACCCGTTTGATGGTTTGCCTTAAATTTGAATGGATAAGGGATGTGACCACTTACGAGTTTACGACTACTCCTGCATTATATTGTAAGAAAAGATTCATGCATTATACTGTATATATTGTGTGCAGGCTCACCTCCCCTTATTATAATTGGCTGGTTTACTAATAATTGGTGAAGATGGACACAAGGGAAACCGTGTACAAACATAAAGGACCAAAAGTATAAATAATGGGAAATGTGTCACAACTACTCATCTATCACATGCAAGGAAAGGAATTAATTGGATGGGAGTATGGGACAAAGTGACAAATGAATCATTGAATGTTTGGGGCCGGCCTTTTTCGTTTCAATTCCCTGTATGTGAAGAAGTTATCAAATGCAACAATATTATACTCATCCGTTCCTTTTTAGTTGTCTTTTTAGAGATGAAAAAATGTTCCAAAATAGTTGTCATTTTTAGGTAGTTATAGGTAGTTATGCTATGTTTTTACTATATTGCCCTTCACTTTACATAAATGCTATTTATTGACATTTATTAAGAATGAATTTAGTTGAAGGGTAAAAATGTAAATTTATTAGTTAATTAATGCAAACCTTGGTTATTGAAATTGAGCTGAAAGAGACAACTAAAAAGTAACGGAGGGAGTATGAACATGCATCACTAATTGACTATCACTACCCGCCCTCTATATCTTGCTTCCATATTCCCCACCTTTTTATTTTATTAGTATTATTTTTATTGATGTCTCTTTTCATTGATAGAACAGTGTGTTGAATTCTTAACATTGGTTGAATTACTACTACTATGTGCCATGGATCGGGATTAGACACAATATTCGATGATGAACAAGATGATGAACATAGATGAACAAGGATGAACTCAAAATGAAAATAAAAGGATAGGTTGAGATTTCCTTTACCGAAAGCTTAATCTTGGATCAATGGACACACTAAATGAGCCACGATTCCCTCGATCAACAATCTTCAAGGTGTCGATACGATCAAGCACATCTCAAGCTTGAAAGGAATTGCACCAACAAGGGAGAAATTCAAGATGACCTTCTAAATGCTCTCGGTTATCACCAAAGAGAAAACACTCAAATTGCTTAATTCATTCAAAGGTGTCCTTACAAAGTGTGGGTAATGCCCTATATATAGGCAAACCATATTACACGGAATTAAACGACTTGCTATGTAAATTAAACACGTACCAAAGCTACGGAAATAATAAAGTCTAAGTACATCCATAATGTGTTGGTGGTCTTGCTTGTGGGCCTTGAGCTCGTGTGGGTCTCGACACTTCTACTTCTTCATTAAGTTCATTGGCCCAACATCTTCAATTAAACGGATTATCAATCTCGGCCCATTTTTATCCGGGTAGCTCAATTTCTGTTCCCACACCTCGGATTCATCGGATAGTATTTTGGCGATGGTGTTGAGGAACCTCTTGGCACGTTGCTTAGAGCAGGGTCCTTCCGGGATGCTAAGTGCTACAGTTCCGGCTCCCATGCCATCCCCACCCCCTTGGGAAGGTTGATCCATCAACCGATCAACATTTTCCTCATCCCTCTCGAACAGTGACAGATCTGCAACATTAAAGACAGGATTAATATGACCATATTCTTCAGATAATTGCAATTTGTACGCATGATTATTAATCCTTTCTAAAACTTTAAATGGTCCATCTCCTCGCGGAGATAATTTGTTGCGTCTGCTCGCTGGGAATCGTTCCTTTTTCCAATTGAGCCACACCCAATCTCCGGGATCAAGCTTCAGTTCCTTCCGACCACGGTTGTTATATTTGGCATAACCTTCAGCAGCTTTGACTAGTCTGTTCTTTACATCAGCATGCATTTCTTTGATTGCTCGCCCCCTGTCCCTGCCATTGATATTCAAATGCTCATTGCGAGGCAATGGCAACAAATCAAGCGGTGTCAGTGGGTTAAACCCGTACACAACCTCAAATGGTGACCTATGTGTTGCGCTGTGTACATGTCTATTATATGCAAATTCAATGTAAGGTAAGCATTCATCCCAACTTTTACTGTTAGTAGCAGTGATAATTCTAAGTAAATTACCTAAAATTCGATTTACTGCTTCAGTTTGCCCATCAGTTTGGGGGTGATATGCAGTGGAAAATAACAGTCTTGTCCCAATCTCAGCCCACAAGGATTTCCAAAAATAACTTACAAATTTTGCGTCCCTGTCGGAAACAATTGTCCGTGGCACACCGTGGAGTCTCACAACTTCCTTGAAGAATATCTTGGCCACGTGGTGTGCATCGTTCGTTTTGGCACAGGGAATAAAATGCGCCATCTTCGAGAACCTGTCAACAACCACAAAAATAGAATCTTTAGCCCGAGCAGTGCGAGGCAATCCCAAAACAAAGTCCATAGATAAATCAATCCATGGCCCCTCTGGTGCAGGTAAGGCTTGATAAAGTCCATGTGGCTTGGTGGTTGACTTGGCCCTCAAACAGGTAATGCACTTGTTGATGAAGTCACTGACTTGTTTCTCCATTCCTGGCCAATAAAAACGTTCAGTTAGGACACTCATAGTTGCAATTCTACCAAAGTGACCCATCATGTCACCAGAATGTGCTTCAGTAATTAGAAGTTCTCTGATGGATCCTTTTGGTATACATAATTTATTTTCAAAATAAAGAAAACCATTCAATTGAGAATATTCTTTAAAGGATATTTTGTCGGTTTTCTTGTAGATTTCCCCAAAATCAGCATCTTGAGCATATAGGTCCTTTATGTGCTCGAATCCGATCAGATGCGTAGTTGCAAAAGCTGCGAGATTCAGTCTTCTTGATAAGGCATCAGCAACCACGTTATCTTTCCCCTTCTTGTAACATATCACATACGGGAATGATTCAATGAATGAGCTCCATCGGGCATGTCTTGCATTTTTCAGTTGCCCCTGTCCTCGGATATGCTTCAGTGTCTCATGATCTGTGTGGATAATAAACTCTCTCCCTCGCAAGTAGTGTTGCCATGTCCGCAATGCTTGTACCACAGCATACAATTCCTTGTCATACGTGGAGTAATTCAGAAATTGCTTTGATCTTGGACTCATCCACCTTCAGTCCATTTCCTCCAACGATGAAGCCTAAGAATGTGACTTCAGGCACGTGAAAGGTGCACTTTTCGAAATTTGCATAAAGCTCGGCCTTCCTCAGCTTGATAATTACCTGCACAACATGCTTTACATGATCAGATTCGTTGTGACTATAAATAAGAATATCATCAAAGTACACAACAACGAATTTTCCAATGAACTCCCTTAAAGTTTCATTCATGAGCCTCATAAATGTGGAGGGAGCATTAGTAAGTCCGAAGGGCATCACGAGCCATTCATACAGTCCGAACTTGGTTTTGAAAGCTGTTTTCCATTCGTCTCCTGGCTGCATGCGGATCTGGTGATAACCGCTTTTCAAATCTATCTTCGTAAAAATACTTGCTCCACCCAGCTCATCGAGCATGTCATCGAGTCGCGGGATCGGATGGCGGTACTTGATTGTAATTGCATTAACAGCTCGGCAGTCAACGCACATCCTCCACGTTCCATTTTTCTTCGGTACCAGCAATACCGGTACTGCACATGGAGATAGACTCTCCCGAACCCAGCCTTTGTCCAACAGTTCTTGAACTTGCTTTTGGACTTCTTTCGTTTCCTCGGGGTTCATGCGGTATGCAGGCCTATTCGGAACTGACGCTCCTGGTACGAAGTCAATCCGATGCTCTACACCTCTCAAAGGTGGTAACCTTGCTGGCAGTTCTTCCGGAAAAACATCCATATTGTCTTGGAGCATCCTGCGAAAAATTTCAGGTATATTGAGTGTAGTAGGAGAGTTCTTAGAAGTTTCTTCAACTGGTTTAACAAAAGCTAGGAAACAGTGACCTGGTAGGGGTGCGTCCTCAATAGCTGCTTCCAGTTCTTGCTTTGTGAAAAGCAAGCATCGATCATGACCTGTCAAGGGTAAAGGAGATGGATTAGAATTATCAGAATCAATTATAATCCCTTTACCTCTCTGTTTTCTCTTGAACTCCTCTTCCTCATTCCGGATGTTTTCCACTAAGTTTCGATGGTCAATCTTAACAGTTTTCGGCGGTAGTGACTTCATCATAATTCTGCTTTGGCCATTGCGGAAAGAGAGGTCATTCTCTGTGCCTCTATAGATGACTCGTTTGTCGTACATCCAAGGTCGTCCCAATAACACATGACATGCGGTCATGGGCACTACATCGCATAAAATCTCCTCTGAATAAGGGCCGATGGTAATTGGCACCCTGGCTTGCTTCGCGACCTTTGTAGTCCCGTGCTCATTCATCCAGTGTAGATGATATGGCTTCACATGATCTTGCATTGGTAGTCCTAATCTACGCACAGTATACAAGCTTACAGCGTTCACACAACTACCATTGTCTACAATCAAAGAGGCTACATTGCCCTTTAATTTACAATGATAGTGAAATAAATTCTCTCTCTGTTCCGGTGCATTGTTGTTGGATTCATCAGCTTTGTCAGCGGTCAATGCCCTCATGGCGATGAAATTCGTCACATACTCTTCTTCTTCTTCTTCCAAGACTACTCGGCTCAGATCGCCCTCGTCTGGATACTGTTCATAACCACCATCTTCTTCTTCATGCTCAGCTTCCTCTCGCTCTTCATCAGAATCAATTTCTTTCCAAGTTCCCGGTTCAATCATAACCATTCGCCTTTCTCTTCGCGGACAATCTCGGGAATAATGACCTTTCTGTCCACACTTGAAACAGGTGACATCCTTGATGTCCCGCTTGGGCTTGTCCCTTTCATCTTTCCTGTATCGGTATGGATCCTTAAAATCTTTGCTCATGTCAAATGCTTTGGGCCTGTTGGGCCTGTCATCCTTAAGTGTATTGGGCTTTCCATATCGGTCATGGGGCTTCAACGGCTGTTCATTTGACCTTGTTGTCCAATACTTGGTGGTGTTTGAAATGATCGTGGACTTGACCGGTCTATCCCTCAGTTGGCGATCGATCTCAATGGCTAGCTGCACCAAATGTTCCAAACCAGTGTATGTCCTTAATTTGATTTCTGCTAGGACCTCTCTTCTCAATCCTCTTTTGAACCTGGCTATCAGTAGTGGTTCATCCTCATTGATCTGGGCTCTCATCATGAGGCGTTCCAAGTCCTTGTAGTATTCGTCCACGGTTCGGTTACCGTGCACACAAAAATTAACCTTCATGTACAAGTCATCAAAATAACTACTAGGAACAAACCTCTTTTCCATTGCATGCATCAGTTCGGCCCATGTAGAAATAGGGGGAAGTCCTAGACGCTGTCCATCGTGTTGAATTTTCTGCCACCAAGTGAGAGCATAGTCCTTGAATTCACAAATGGCAAGTTGGATCTTTGTGAACTCGTTGTATTGTTGGCAATCGTAGATCAACTCAATAGATTGCCTCCAATCGATGAATTCCTCTGGATCATTCGTGCCCTTGAATGCCGGAATTGTGAATTTGATTCCTCGAAGATCAGCTTCTAATCGGTTGTGCTCAACAGGGGCTCGATGTATGTCCTCTTCCTCGAAATCGTTTTCGGGAAGGTCCACTGGAGGGGGATTTATGTTTACCCTCTGCCGAATGAGTTGATGTAATGGTGGTCTTGGAGCTACTGCTGGGGCGGCAGGTGCCGGAGGTGGTGGTGGATTCTGGAACTGAGTATTTGTCGGGACCTGCGGTCGAGGTGGCGGCGGTGGTGCTGTTCGTGAGCCTCGTGGGCCTTGTTGTCTGTTGTATGTTCCAAATTGTAGTTCCCTCTCCTCAATGGCTGCATCTGCTTCTTCCATGCCCGATCTGTTCACTCCACTTGTGCTTCCGGGGGTGGCATTGGGAGGTGACGGAGTAGTATAGAAAGCTTCCTCAAACCTGCGCTCAACTTGTTGCATGACTCGAGTCTGGAGCGCCTCTCCCCATAAGGAATTCCCTCTCGCTACTTCGGTAGCTAAGATGTCTATGCGCTCAGTGATTTCAGTGACTCGCGCCTCAGTTTCATCTACGGTTCGGCGCATGGAATCAAAATCAGACCTTCGGGCTGTGGTCTCGGATAATGCCTGGATGGCGGCCATGATTTGGTCAAATCTTTGATCAGTACTTCCTGCCATTTCAGTTCAAAAGCAAAGAAAACTAGATATATGTATAAGAGGTTAGTAGAAATCAACAGGAAATTTGTAGAGTGATCTCACAGCTGTATCCCTCACTGTCGGTCCGAATTCTCGTCCGTTTGGCTCCAGTAAGCCAAGTAGTGCTCAATCGTATCAACTAACAATGTATGGATAGAGAAAAAAGAAGTAATGGACGCACAGTGCAAGAATCAGAATGCAATGTTCGACTCTATCAATGAAAAGCACAGATTCTGTGTGTGATTGCAGTGCACAAATTATAGTTTGCAATATTAATCAGCCTGCAAGCAATAAATCCGATTCCTCGCAATTTAAGGTGTAAAGTAAAAACCTCACAAAATAAAACACTCGGAATCACAAATATATGCCTCACACACAAACCAGAAATAAATAAAGCCAAGCTATCAGCTGCGATCAAAGGTAGCCGGGTAAAAATTCACTGTTGAAGGAACTCCAATATCTGCAATTGCAGACGGAGCTTCAACTTCTGTGATTTGTGAAATAAATCAGAGGAACAGTGACAAGCACTTATTCCTCGGGGAATTCCACTGTCAGGTGTAAACACTGACGGAACTTCAACCCGATAAATTGTTCGTGATTTAAATCAGTGAAATCGCACAGTAAAATAAATACCCAATTTAATTTAACTAATTGAACAATAAAAATAATTGCCCAACCAATTAAATCAAATTTTACTCAATCAAATTCAAGGTTCAGGACCCACTTGTTGATTTTGGAATGGGCTTGTTGAAAATTTTTTGGCTGAACATGTTGGACCAAGTAAATGAGGGCCGCTGGGACCCACAGGGATGTAGACTCCAATTCTCTAATTTCTTATCCGTTTGTTTTGCAAATTGCAAATTGGCCTAAGTTGGAGTGGGTGGCACGTGAGTATCCAATTTCAGATTTTGTTGACTTTCCCTGGATCAGGACAAGAAACTCGTCCCTTTCCTTCAATTAATAACTTGTACTCAGTGTCCTCCTAAAATCTCAATAACACCCCTTGAGAATTTTCTTTTGGATCAGATAAAAGTTATTAAGAACACTCTTGAATGTTGTTTGGAGATGTTAAGAACAACTCAAGAACACTATGAACTCTATGAAGACTCAAGAACAAACCCTAATAAAAAAAATTAATCCCAACTCTCAATATCACTCAACACTCATGGATTTAATGTTGCATAATAACCAATTAATCTTACAAACCATATTTCAAATGCAAACATACACATATGAGAGTTCAATTATTTGAAGACTAACAACAAACACAAGAAAACACAAGATCAAGAACCAAAAGGTATGTATTTTCGGATTTTTGCACAAGAACACACATAAACTTCAAACTAGCATAACTTTTTCATCCGAACTCGGATTTGAGCAAACGATATATGAAAACTCATCTACTCGACGAGAGGATTCTACATATATGCCCAGATTTCAAAGATTCAAACCGACCAGTTCAGAAAACGTGAAAACAGATTCTGCACAGATTTGTATTTTGAGAAATATTAGCCAAGAATTTCAAAAATTCATAGAAAATGATTTCCTTGACCAAAAATTTCGAATTTTATATGAATCTTTATGTAATCGACCCAATGAATCCAAATATCAACTCAGATTCAGGAAATATTCAAAGGATCAAAATGGATCTCGGATGAACAGTAACCAGTGGGCTATTTTTTTCTTTTTTTTGTGTGAGTTTTTGATTAGGGATGAAAGATATGGAAGAATAAAGGTCTAATCTAGGCTCTGATACCAAAAATATGCCATGGATCGGGATTAGACACAATATTCGATGATGAACAAGATGATGAACATAGATGAACAAGGATGAACTCAAAATGAAAATAAAAGGATAGGTTGAGATTTCCTTTACCGAAAGCTTAATCTTGGATCAATGGACACACTAAATGAGCCACGATTCCCTCGATCAACAATCTTCAAGGTGTCGATACGATCAAGCACATCTCAAGCTTGAAAGGAATTGCACCAACAAGGGAGAAATTCAAGATGACCTTCTAAATGCTCTCGGTTATCACCAAAGAGAAAACACTCAAATTGCTTAATTCATTCAAAGGTGTCCTTACAAAGTGTGGGTAATGCCCTATATATAGGCAAACCATATTACACGGAATTAAACGACTTGCTATGTAAATTAAACACGTACCAAAGCTACGGAAATAATAAAGTCTAAGTACATCCATAATGTGTTGGTGGTCTTGCTTGTGGGCCTTGAGCTCGTGTGGGTCTCGACACTTCTACTTCTTCATTAAGTTCATTGGCCCAACATCTTCAATTAAACGGATTATCAATCTCGGCCCATTTTTATCCGGGTAGCTCAATTTCTGTTCCCACACCTCGGATTCATCGGATAGTATTTTGGCGATGGTGTTGAGGAACCTCTTGGCACGTTGCTTAGAGCAGGGTCCTTCCGGGATGCTAAGTGCTACAGTTCCGGCTCCCATGCCACTATGTACTTTCTCATTTCATGGAATGTGAGGAGGAATTATGAGAGTGTTTAGCAATTTTTATATGGTCATTTCATAGTATATAGTTTATTGGGTTAAGTTATTTAAAACAATGGAGTTCAATTTTTTTCCTTTTTTTCAATTAAAAAAGAAGGGAGTTTATTAGATATATCATCCGTTATGATTAATAAATTCACAATTTTTAAGAATTAAATGTTTAAGGCATTCGTCAACGGCACTTTAATCTAAAAATCCCCAATCCAATAGCTAGCATTAAAAAGATGCATAGAAATTTCAATGAGATCCAAAAAGGCTCTAGCGCTGAGGTCAACTACTAATTCTGACGGAAATTAGAGATAGATAATTTAAGGTCATGTATATCATTGGTAGATGATTTGTATCGTCATTTGTGACACCATGGAAGAGCTACAATGCAACCTACATGATTCGATTTTGTTGGTTTCTAATTAAGGCAAAGTCATTGCGTTAGGACTTGGGAGTTAAGATGTTATAAGACCTGATCAACTTGTGTTCTGGAGCGAAGACACAGAGAGTCCATTGGTCTTTCACGAAATGTTAGTAAATGTCACTTGAAGTTTTGCTTTTGCCTTTGATTTCACAACAGTTTTGTTAAGGAATACTTTGCACTCAATATATATACAATACTTAGTAGAGGGGCTAGGGAGTATACTACTTATTCGTAGTAATCTTAGAGCCCCAAGACCAATCAGTGAAGAAATAGGAAAGTTGGCAAAGCAAATACTCCTACGACAAATTAAAATGGAGTGAGTATGTAGTAGCAGTAACACAAGCACATGCATGGACACTACTACTGTATACCTCCAGACCAAATTAAATATATCCCTTATTGCTAAACATTAGTATATTGGGGTACTGACTTCACTTTGGCTATTACTAATTGCAACCAAGTTTTCATAAAATGTTTGGAGAAGATTGATGGAAATTTGGTTCTCAGGAGTATTATCTTGTCCCATGTTGGCGGAAGAATTTTACTCACTTTATCAGCAAAGACATGAAGCATCATTATTAGTAGAATAGATTAATTTGAAATTTGTGAATCTTACAGTCTCAAACTTACTTTTATCTTATACTACTACTACTCTGTTTTTTTTTTTCTTTCTAAGTGTTATGTTTTAACTTTTTTTTTTACTATTTATTGTAGCACTTTGACTTCTGTTTTTGTTATAGTTATAGAAGACAAAATATAGCCAAGTGAGATCTTATTGGATTTGTCTCATCTTATAGTTTTAAAATATCAAATTTTTAGAATTTTTACTTGTACCGAATTTGAGTTATCATTTATTGAAAATTGCATTGGCATACGTGTAAATGAGAAGTATAAACTTAAAATAAAAATTGAGGAAGTACTATATTTGAAAAAGTTTCCCCAAATAGTACTAAGTACGAACTAACAAGTTCAAACTTATAGGTGTCAGTGCCCAGTTGCCACTTTTAAATAGTTTCCCCATTCTCATAGTAGTAATTAAGGAAAAAATATTAAATAGGTCCATTCTGTTTTTTTCAAAAAATTCAAATCAATTCTTTTTTTTATAATTTTATTATTAAAACAGTCTGCTACAAATGTTAATTATGTTCAAATCAGTCTATTTTTTTGTTAATTATGCCTAATTGCTGACGTGACAAGGGTTTAAATTTAAACCTGACACGTGGGCATAATATTAGTCCTTTTTCTTTTATCTTTTGCTAATTCGGTCCTAAATTTTGTTTTGTTCCATTTAGTCCTCTACCAAAATCAGTTATTTTTATATTAATTGGCCTCCAAATTTTCAAATATTTCATTTCAAACCCAGAACCTTAAATTTTTATTATTATTAGTCCATTTATAAAATAAATGCCCAACATACTTCTGTAAATAAAATTAAACACCAAACCTCATACATTGGGTTTGACTGCCTTGTTACTGGGTCTTCCAAGCTCCGGAATTTCACGGACTCCCTCCAACCACCCAACCGCAACCGATGGTTCATTAGTTCTGGTTTCTTTCAACAACAATCAGCACAATCCTACTTTATTTCCTACCTTCTTAGGACGTAGTAAGGTTTGAGTAAATAATTTAATTTTAATTTTTGGAAGGTTATAGATACAAGAAGCGTTGATTTTATTGAAAAAATATTATTAAAATATTCATAAAAATATTAAAAAAATATACGAGGTTTGATGTTTAATTTTATTTACTGAAGTATGTTGGGCATTTATTTGATAAATGAAATAATAATAATAAAAATTTAAGGTTCTGGGCCTGAAATGAAATAATTTGAAAGGTTGGAGGCCAATTAATATAAAAATGACTGATTTGGGTAGATGAATAAATGGAACAAACAAAAATTTTGGACTGAATTGTCAAAAGATAAAATAAAAAGGACTAATATTATGCCCACGTATCAGGTTTAAATTTAAACTCTTGCCACGTCTGCAATTATGGCATAATTAGTTAAAAATGGACTGATTTGGATATGATTAGCATTTGTAGCAGACTGTTTTTGTAATAAAATAAAAAAGGATTGATTTGAATTTTTAGAAAAGAAAATGGACCTATTTAACATTTTTTTCGTAGTAATTAATAGTAATAATTTTTTTTTTCTTTTTATTTTATTTTTTTTTTTATTTTTATGTTTCTGTGTGAAGTGGAAGTGAGATAAGAAAAGGGAGAACCAAAAACAAGGGTCCAAAACAGCGAAATTCTCAATGTTTAGTAATTAATTAGTCATATTTTAATATTCATGTTGTAGAATTTATGACTTTTAGCTTATTATTAATGTGTATATATAATAGTATTACTGCAAATGTGTTTTACACAAAGCAAATAGAAGAAGAAGAAAGGAAATAAAGAAAGGGGTGAGAGACACAATAATGGACAAAGAGATATAGTGTACTCCCTCCGTCCCATATTTATCTTCTTACTTTCCATTTTTGGACGTCCCACATTTATCTTCCTACCCCAAAAAGGAAATTTTTTTTTACTAAAATGTCCCTACATGTCCATATATTTACAGAAAAACCAATCCTTAATTTTACTAACAATTGCACTACAAGACAAAAAGAGACAAATTTACCCCTCAAAAAGTACACATGAAAATAATAAAATACAACTTTCTTAAACTCCGTATCTACAGTGTCGAAGAAGATAAATATGGGACGGAGGGAGTAATGGGTAGTGAAATGGCAGGAAGTAGTGAAGAACTGATCACTTGATCTGTATTATTGATGGTGAATGGATACAATATTTATAGGCAATTGAAAGCATATTGCCGACACACTAGTTACGTGTAAGTATAAATGCATAAGACATTCACATTTATTATATATATATAATACTCCCTCTTGAATGTCTAATATACAAAAATATGCCTCGTTAAAACCTTACTAGATAAAAACCCTCTGGGAGAAAAAATCTAGTGAAGGAAAAAAGAGTACATGATTCTTGTATATTTATTTCTCCCTCTAATTGAAGCATCAGTTGAGATTCTTTAGTTGACGCATCCCGATACTTTTCACCAACTTCTCGAATGTCGCTGTTGGTAGTGCCTTGGTAAACAAATCTGCAAGATTATCAGCTGAACGGATTTGTTGCACATCTATTTCACCATTTTTCTGTAGATCATGAGTGTAGAAAAATTTTGGTGAAATGTGTTTCGTTCTATCTCCTTTAATATATCCTCCCTTCAACTGTGCTATACAGGCTGCATTATCTTCGTATAGAATTGTTGGGGGTATTTTTTCTTCAGTAGCTATGCCACAATTTTTCAGTATATGGTGCATCAAAGATCGCAACCATACGCACTCTCGACTGGCTTCATGTATTGCTAAAATTTCAGCATGATTTGAGGAAGTAGCAGTCAATGCCTGCTTCATTGATCTCCATGAAATTGCAGTACCACCACATGTAAAAACATAGCCAGTTTGAGATTTGGCTTTATGTGGATCTGATAAATATCCGGCATCAGCAAAGCCGATTATTTCATGTCGAGAGTCATTTGGGTAAAATAACCCAAGATCAATAGTTCCTTGGAGATAGCGAAATATGTGTTTAATTCCATTCCAATGTCGTCTTGTAGGAGATGAACTAAATCTCGCTAATAAATTTACTGCAAATGATATATCTGGTCTAGTGCAGTTTGCGAGATACATTAAAGCACCTATGGCACTTAAATATGGGACCTCTGGTCCAAGAATTTGTTCACCTTCCTCTTGTGGTCTAAACGGATCCTTTTTTATATCAAGTGACCTTACGACCATTGGAGTACTCAATGGATGTGCTTTATCCATATAAAATCGCTTTAATACTCTCTGAGTATAAGCTGTTTGATGGACAAATGTTCCATTATTTAAATATTCAATTTGCAAACCAATGCATGATTTGGTTTTACCAAAATCTTTGATTTCAAACTCCTTTTTCAAGTATTCAACAGTCTTTTGGAGCTCCTCTGGAGTTCCAATCAAGTTGAGATCATCAACATAAACTGCAATGATTACAAACCCTTGTCCATTTTTCTTAATGAAAATACATGGACAGATCGGGTCATTTGTATAACCCTCTTGTAACAAAGACTCACTGAGTCGGTTATACCACATTCGCCCGGACTGTTTCAGTCCATATAGGGATTTTTGTAATTTGATGGAATACATATGTTTAGGATTTGATTCATATGTCTCTGACATCTTTAATCCATCTGGGATCTTCATATAGATATCTGTATCTAAATTTCTATATAGATACGCAGTAATAACATCCATCAATCTCATTTCAAGATTTTGATGGACTGCTAAACTGATAAGATATCTAAATATTATTCCATCCATTACGGGGGAATATGTTTCATCATAATCAAATCCGGGTCTCTGTGAAAACCCTTGGGCGACTAATCTCGCTTTGTATCTGACAATTTCATTTTTGTCATTTCTTTTTCTTACAAAAACCCATCTGTATCCGACTGGCTTTATATTTTCTGGTGTTTTGACAATCGGTCCAAACACTTTTCTTTTAGCCAGGGAATCCAATTCAGATTGGATTGCATCTTTCCATTTTGGCCAATCTTTTCTTTTCCGACATTCATCAACCGAATTTGGTTCATGATCCTCGTCATCATTTATGATGTCAAGTGCTATGTGGTACGAGAATACATTATCTATGATAATTGCATCTCGATTCCAAACATTCCTGCTTGTGACAAAATTGATTGATATTTCATTATTTTCAATTTTCTGTTCCTTTGGAACTGCAAGTTCATGCTCCTCTGGAGCAGTTTGCTCTTCAAGAACTTCTTTTTCCTCTGGAATATTTTCTGCAATTTTGTCATTTTCAATTATTTGTGATCCTCTTTTCTTTCGAGGATTTTTATCTTTGGAACCTGGTGGTCTACCACGCTTCAAGCGTGCAGTAGATTCATCTTTGGCACTTGTAATTGGTCCCTCTGGGACATTAATTTTGATTGGAACATTTGCTGCCGGTATATGAGATTTAGTTACTCTTTTAGAGTCGCAGAATGCATCCGGCAATTGCTTTGCAATACTCTGCAAATGTACAATTCTTTGTACTTCTAGTTCACAATCATTTGTACGAGGATCGAAGAAATCTAACGGTGTTTTCCAGTTGATTTCTTTTTCTTTCTTTGGTTGATTTCTGTCTCCCCCTAATGTCGGGAAATGAGATTCGTCAAAATGACAATCTTTGAATTTCGCAGTAAATAAATCATCAGTTAATGGTTCGAGATATCGAATAATCGATGGTGATTCATACCCGACATATATTCCCAATCTACGTTGGGGACCCATCTTTGTGCGCTGAGGCGGTGCAATCGGGACATACACAGCGCAACCAAATATTCTGATATGGGATATATTGGGTTCATGCCCAAATGTTAATTGTATAGGGGAGTATTCATGATAATGTGTCGGTCTTATCCGCACCAATTTTGCTGCATGTAATATTGCATGGCCCCAAGCTGTCAATGGCAATCCAGATCTCATTAATAATGGTCTGGCAATTAATTGTAAACGCTTTATAAGCGATTCAGCAAGTCTATTCTGTGTATGGACATGAGCAACAGGATGCTCAACTGTTATGCCAATTGACATACAATATTCATCAAACCTCTGGGATGAATATTCACTAGCATTATCCAATCGGATATTTTTTATTGTATAATCAGGGAACTGTGCTCGTAATTTAATAATTTGAGCAAGTAATTTTGCAAACGCATGGTTGCGAGATGATAGCAATGTTACATTGGACCATCGTGTTGATGCATCAATTAGCACCATAAAATATTTAAATGGTCCACATGGTGGATCTATAGGTCCACATATATCGCCCTGAATTCTTTCAAGAAAACTGGGGCTTTCAGTTCCTACTTTTGTTGGTGAATGTTTGGAAATCAATTTTCCTTGGGAGCAAGCAACACATATATAATCATTATGTTGCAGCAATTTTTGTCCCCTTAATGAGTGGCCATGACTATTTGTAATAATTCGCCTCATCATTGTAGAGCCGGGATGGCCTAGACGATCATGCCATATCATATATTCATCAGTAAGCCTATGGCTTCCAATAGACCTCTGGCCTATTTTGGGATGATATATATTAGTGGGCCTCTGGCCACTAATAAACCTCTGGTTTATTTGGGGAATATTAGGCCTGTGGTCTAAGTGATAATTTTCAGTTGTATTTATCTTTGAAAAATACAATCCAGAAGACAGAACTGGTAATTTTTCCAATACATATTTCTTACCATTAGTGGTATTTGTAATTAAGAAATATTCGACATTCTCTAAAGTCGATGTCTCGAGATGATACCCATTTTCTCGGATATCTTTAAAACTCAATAAATTTCTTCGAGACTTGGGAGATAGGAGTGCATTTTTCACAATTAATTTTGTTCCCTCTGGGAAAATAAGGTTGGCTGTGCCAATTCCTTTTATAATATTTGCACTACCACATATTGTGTTTATGCTTGTATCTCCCATTTTTAAATTGGAAAAATACCTCATGTCTTTTAGTATCGTGTGCGTTGAAGCACTATCAATAAGACATATATTATCACCTTTATAATTCCCCATTTTGCTGTAATTAATATTAAAACAAGATTTAACATAAGTGAAATATTACAATACAGAGACAATAAGATAGCACACATACAAAAGTAAAGGCAGATACAGAAGTTCAAAGCGTAATAAAAATAATAATACAACATAACAATTAAACTAAATCATTATATAAATCTTCAACTTGAAATTCTCGGATATTGGGCATATTCTCCTCAGAATTCATTCCGTCAATATGGTTTGTTTCAACCACCCTTTTTCCTTTATCCCTCTGGGAATCTTGATAAAGTTTCACCCAATGATCTCTGGTACGACAATTTTTGTACCAGTGCCCTTTTAGGCCACATCTATCGCATTTTGCTTCTTCATAATTCTGTTTTTGGACATCACCTCTGGTGTTGCCCTGATTCTGATTACGTGTGTCTGTCGTAGGCCTAATGTAAACATTGTTGCGGAAATGATTCTTCCCACGGCCTCGGTTATACCCACGACCACGAGGTCTCCGACCCCGACCACGACTACGGCCACGACCACGGCTGGAAGATTCAGTCGCATGTGCCTCTGGCAATGGACTACTGCCAATTGGTCTCATTTCATGATTTTTTAATAATAAATCATTATTCTTTTCAGCCAATAACAAAAACGTAATCAGATCAGAATATTCAGTGAAACCCTGTGCTCGGTATGTTTGCTGTAACACCGAATTGGAGGGGTGGAATGTAGATAATGTCTTCTCTAGCATTTGTTTATCAGTAATTGTCTCACCACACAGTCTTAATTGTGATACGATATTAAACAGAGCAGAATTGTAATCATTTACTAATTTAAAATCCTGGAATCGTAAGTGTGACCAGTCATACTGGGCTCGAGGGAGATTTATTGATCTTAAATGATCATATCTTTTTTCTAAATTCTCCCAGAGTTCATTTGGGTCTTTGACCGTTAAATACTGTGTTTTCAATCCCTCATCAAGATGATGGCGGATGAAAATCATAGCCTTCGCACGGTCTTGGCTTGAAGCCTGATTATCTTTTTCAATTATTTTTTCAAGACCCATTGATTCCAAATGGATTTGAACATCCATTTTCCAAGATAGATAATTATCTCCAAATACCATCAGTGGTCTGAAATCCTGCTTTGTCAAGTTAGCCATAATAAAATTATTGAAATACAAATATTAAATATTACCCCAAAAGAAATTCCGGCAGAGCTCCGTCAGTGGCTCGTGCTGATAACGTGTTGTAGAATTTATGACTTTTAGCTTATTATTAATGTGTATATATAATAGTATTACTGCAAATGTGTTTTACACAAAGCAAATAGAAGAAGAAGAAAGGAAATAAAGAAAGGGGTGAGAGACACAATAATGGACAAAGAGATATAGTGTAATGGGTAGACCCGGCAATATGGGTAAATACACGTAGACACGACACGTACACGACCTGTGTTTTACATGTACGGGTCTTCAAAAAACAGATACGGGTCAAAACAGGTCGACCCGTTTAGTACACGAATATAATTTGGGTCAAATGCAGGTTTATCTGTTTTACCCGAATTGACCTGTATTTTACTTGTATTTTACCTGTATATTGTAACATCCCGAGTATTTTATATTTTATTTTAAAAGGTTAAAAAGTAATTTGATATAATTTAGTAGAATAGAAGTAAACATGCAAAATACAGGTAAACAGGTCACAGGTAAATTCGACTCGCGTGTCC
The DNA here is from genome assembly GCA_030278955.1 of Hygrophila difformis. Lineage (NCBI taxonomy): Eukaryota > Viridiplantae > Streptophyta > Magnoliopsida > Lamiales > Acanthaceae > Hygrophila > Hygrophila difformis. The sequence goes on from JAOANR010000004.1 coordinate 53,386,121, forward strand.
ACATGTTCAAATTCACGTGTATACAGGTCAACACGCATGTGATCCGTTTTTGAAACAGGTCGTGTACAGGTTTTGAAATACGGGTAAATTCTAAAAACAGGTCGTGTACAGATACAGATCAAACAGGTAAACAGGTACTTAACACGTATAACATACACGATTTGTTTACCCATATTGCCAGGTCTAGTAATGGGTAGTGAAATGGCAGGAAGTAGTGAAGAACTGATCACTTGATCTGTATTATTGATGGTGAATGGATACAATATTTATAGGCAATTGAAAGCCTATTGCCGACACACTAGTTAGGTGTAAGTATAAATGCATGAGACATTCACATTTATTATATATATATATAATAATTCAAGTTTATTATGGAATGTTGAAAACTCATTGTAACACTTATGTTTGTTTTTGTTCACTTGCTACCTTTTTGACTTTTCCATATGTACAAAATTGTCGTGCTACTTTCCGAAATAAAAGAAAACTTTTGTGTTGCTCTTCATGAGGATAGACATGGAAACTTATTTCCTCTTATCAGTTAGTGATACAATTTATGTTACTCTGAAATTGGACAGTTTGGGACCTTTTTTATTTATTTATTTATTTAGAAAAGAAAAACGGTCCCAAATTTCATTCTTCCTTTTCCCGCTTATTCTAACCAATAAGCCAATAATACCATGATTCATTAATGGTAGTCGGTAGACCATTTAGGCATTTACTATATTTTATTTTATACTAAATGATACTGTGAAGTACGGGTTAGGCACAGTTTCAATAAAGATGTGCAACAATTTTCTATTCAAGGCCACACAAACCTATGATGTCGTATAAATTAGGAATTATGAAGAATTGTATTCCCATATGTGGTACCATTGATGGAAACTAACTACAACTATGGTTACATTACATACAAATACATTAAAATCAAAATACAAAAGTACAAAAACTGTCTACATATAATCTAAAGTATACAGATGCTTTTTTTTCACTAAAAGAAAAAGGGCGGAGTGGTCCACATATGCGCCAACAATCATCATGCAGAGATGTTGAATCGTAGCACTAATCGCTCCGCAATCGCTTATAATTAAAGAGAATCAAATAATTAAAGAACATTGGTTTGTTCTTGCTGCCTTAAAACGGTCGAAAGTCCGTCCAGACAATCTTGTGGCATGAATCTTGTTGAAACCTATGGAAGCAAAAGAACAAGATGAGGCCAGAAACTGAAGATACTGGGACAAGGATGCATTGATTAAAGAAAAAATGTTTACAACACTCAATGAGAAAGTTAAGCACCTAGTGTATGAAATTTCTTCTTATACAAGTATATGCCTAGTATTTCTTGGAACTGTTCTATTTGATACATGTTACATACACATCAGATGCTTTGAAGATCATTTCATGACATTGATTGCTACAACGATGAGCAGGTCAGCTCGACTATGTTATGACTATCAAGCAATAAACAACCCAAAAATTGACATTACAAAACCAAGCACAATGTCTAAATTTAGAAAGTTAAATGGCAGACTCACAGTTGATTGATCATAGAGGATCCATTTTCCAATTGATTTCCAAATTACCACAATCAATCAAACCCTTGACTTGGTTTAGTGCAGCATATCTATGTTGTAACAGCAGCGAATGTGGATTTTCTGTTTGCTCCTGATTCTTGTCATTGTTTTTGCGCGATAATTTTCTGGAAAAGCTTTTCCATTTTGCTTCGAATGCATAAGCTATGTTAAAGGAAAAAGTAGGGTTAATAGAATGACTTTTCACCTAAAGCTTTGTAATAACATACTAACATTTTTGGAGCAACAACACTAGCAAGGCAAAATTATTCTCAAGTACACAGAGAAGATAGAGCTAATAGTTACTAAGGATAATCCAGAAAACAATAAAAGCATTTTTGGCGCAGGATATCAAACAAAAATCACATTGTTGTGGTCACAGAGAGAATGACCAGCACATAATTTTTTGTCTTAGAAGCGCACTATGCATAATTAAGTTAGCCAATTTTCTCGAGCACTTGTCACAAGTATTACAATGCCCAAGTCACAAGTATTACAATCCCCAAAACGATTGTTGCACCTTGCACTACAAGCACAGTGTGCGTTCCCCAAGCTTGTGATTGTCGCAAAATCAACAATCAAGAGTTGCAAAAGCTGGAACTGCTCACAGGCTCATAACACCAAAAGGATCCATAAGACATATTTGTTAAATGTTTTAACGGCGATTTGATTTTTATATTAGTATTTTACATCCATGAGTGCCAGTCACTTGACCACATAGCTGTGCCATTATGTGTGCCGAGATGGAAGCAAAGATTAAAGTCAAAACTCAACATGGAACCTTCAAGACTCTAATTTGTAGAAATATGTACAACCCACAAACACTCTGAATGGGTAATTAATCATAAGGAAATAAAGAGGAAGACAGATGAACCAAAAAACAATCATGAGAACTAAACCCCTTCAACTCAGCCCAGAGGACCACACAAACTGGACTAACAAAAGTTTCTTGCCAAGCATGCTGCACCAGAGAAGATTGGTGGTTGTAGGCACACACACTAGCAATTTCAGTGCCTGTTTCATATCATAGTAAACTTAAATATAGGTCTGTTTATATTTGACTCTATTCCGGTGCTTAGTTTGGAGAAAATTGAGAATCAAAATTTGTGGTAAGACTGAAAATCTAGTATTGTGTTTGAACCAATTTTCTGACTGATTCAATGTCCAAAATTTTCATTTTCAGTGAATTAATAAGTATTACTACAATTTATAAAAATCTACCAAAAAAAGGAGCAGAAAAATTAATAATCATAAGCATGGTTAACCAGTTAGCATGATAGGCTTCTGACATCTAGCATTCCCAAACTCTTCTTTTATCTTCAGAAATATGCACTTCCTCTTATATTTAAATCACCACGACAGTATTCCAGGAGCTACTTATGCACATGGACAGTATAACAGTGGCATGTCAAATGGAAAAGCAAACAAGTGAAACTGTGAAAGGAGGACCTAAGAGAAGTTAATCATATAAATTATATGTGCTTTGAAATTAATGCCTTATGTTGTAATGACATACATAAAAAAAAAACATGCAAAAGAAGTATGGTTACTAGGAAAGGATGGGATGATACTAACTTGAAGCTAGCTAACCCTACTATATTCCATCTACTAAATTCGTTTATATATCAGAGATAGCCACTGTTTAGATATATAGTGGCAGAAAGAATGAGGAAAGTTGTTTAATGTTTAGTTACCAGCACTACCACTCCCAAATACTAAAGATAACATGAAATAATTAAAACAGTAGAAGCTTAGCAGCACCAGAACATCATATGTCTCTAGTAATCTACAGGGTCATTAAATTCCAATAAATACCTTGGCTCTTATCACTGAATCCTTTTATAAGACAAGCACACACCCATGGTCTTCCTGCTCGGGATGCTTTTGCACCACCTTTGAGTTCACCATTGTGCTGTTTTAATCTACAAAATAAGTTTGAATCCAAATCAAAGAAGAAGACTACGGGCATAAGAAAAATCCAAATCATAATCGGTTCAACTTTGATCATCCTGCTTTTGAGTTCAGTAATTAGAATTAACATCATACCGCCAAACCTACTTCAATACATTACTTTGTATTGCCACAACGAAGTAGGAGATTATGCAATTGAAGCTCAAACAAGAAGTATCGCCCTAATTAACTGGTTAAAAAACATGAATAAAGAAAAAGAAGGAAACACCATGATTAGCTAGAATGAACCATCAGCATTCCAAAAATTACTACTTTTTGTATCGCCAAATAAAAATTTAAGAAACTGCAATTTAAGCTCTAATAAGTAACAGATAAAGGCATGTTGCCTGGCAAGAAAATCATTTCAACGCAATTGAGTTACTTCAAAATCATCAGAGGTAGGGTTTCCATTAAATTAATCGATATGAGGCACTTAATGAACGAATTGCGAATCCCATGTGCAGAGTTTGCATCACGGATTGGAAATTCAATCACGCCCTTGTGAAATCAGATAGTATCAGCAGGAGCGCAAAATACCCTTAATCTCAACTACACCAAAAACTAAGTATTCTCAAACAGAAAATCGCCATGCTACCTAGATATAGAGATGAAAAACGTACCGGCGAGAGAAATTGTTGGTAACACCAACATAGGTTTTCATCGGGGTATTGGTGGAGAGGATCAGGTACACAACCCACGGAGTCCAGGAAGAAGAAGTTGAAAGCGGCGGCAATTCCGGTGACGAGGATTTGGTTGGGGGCAAAACCTGGGATGGCCTTGGCAATGGGCAGACTCGATTTGGAAGGGAATTGTTATGGGGCTTCAGCGATTTGAACGTTGTTGATAATCGATTCGCCATAGAAGCTTAAGATTTTCGCCTGCTGGAGGAGCCGACTGCCGGAGATTCAATTGATTTTAATTTTCTTTTGTAAATATTTTCGCAGGAGGGCCGAGACCCGAGAGAGTTACTACGTTGCTCACAGAAAACATCCTTCCACAATCCCACTATCGGCGTTCGTCGATCCGACCCTCCTCCGCCCCCCACATTCCACAGTCTGCACCGTCGCACATTATATTACTCCATCTGTATCAATTATCAGCCCGGGCTATAGTCGATCCACCAACATCGTAAATAAGGAGCGTTTAATTTGGTCACTGTTGACCAACAAAGTAGAATAGGGAAGGGAAATCTCAAATTCCTCTTCAAGTCCTTTCCGTAGAATTCAATGTTGTACTAACTTGCAAAGGAAATGGGGGATCTGTCTTCGCTCTTTGCCACTTCCTCGATTCCATCCATCCATCCATGCATGCCGTGAAGCAAGCGAATACTATATGAATAACAATTAAAGACTAATCCTTTAAGCAGAATCCTCTTAAGCATGAAGCTAAGTTCCCTTTTTCTGTGCCAAATTCACCGCTTTAATACATCATCACCACAAGCAAATTGCTAAATTCAATCCTACGGTACACGCGTGTTGTATACTCTAGGACCTAATTCATTCAACTACCTAGATGGCTGCCACTAATTATTCTTTTTCAGTACATGTTTTGTACCTCAATCCATCACATATCTGTGCTTGTGAGTTTTTAAATGAAATTATGATCCTTACTCATACATCAAAATTGCAAAATATGTTCTCTTGTTACAACTTACAAGTAGGGATAGGATACAAGTTTTAGTTGAGTCCTAATACATAATAAAAGGGTACCACCAAACCTTTTAGACTTGCATTGCATCATATATGTAGTATGTAAATGTTGTGAAAAGACCATTGGCATTTCTCAAAATCCACTGATCAATGGGGGGCACATCAGGGCATGTTGCCTTAGGGTTCGCTTTCTTGACCATTGGCCTCTGGCATCTCTTCAACTCCATCAAACTCCATTCCCTCCATCCATCTTCCTTCCGGATCCTCCCATGGTTCCCCCTCCCAAGATTCCGCCTCTTGGAGCCATTCTTGATCATCTCCATCACCCTCGTCTTCATCTCCATGGAGCTCTTCAACCACCGGACCCCGTTCTCTCCCCACGGCTCGATCTCCTTCAAGAACCTCCCCCACTTCGAGCACTCCATCATTGCCTTGTCCTTCTTCATATACGCAGTGTTCGCCGCCATCTTCGATTTATTCTTATCGCCGCCGCCCCTCACGGCCCCTCACGGGCTCCTGCATTTCCTCCAGGCCGTGGCGTTCGGGCAGCAGCTCCTGATCCTCCACCTGCACTCCACCGATCATATGGGGCTGGAAGGGCAGTACCATTGGCTCCTCCAGACGGTCACATTCGTGTCGTTGTCGACCACCGTGTTGGCGATGGGGTTCCCGGGGAGTTTCTTGATCGCCTTTGTTAGAGGGTTCAGCGTGGTTTCTCAAGGGGTGTGGCTTGTGGTCATGGGGTTCATGCTGTGGACGCCACATTGGATGCCGGAAGGTTGCTTCTTGAAAACAGGACCCGGCCGCCGCGATGCCATCGTGTGCCAGGCTGGGGATGCCCTCGTCCGTGCCAAGGGATTAGTTGGCATCCTCTTTGGGTTGCATTTGGCATTTTTAAGCACGGTATGTGTGGCACTTTACTTGGTAATCACCAAGTTGTACCCTCAAGAAAACGCCCAGTATCGATGCTTGATCAAGGCTGGGGAGGGGCAAGAAAGGGCATAACTAATAATGTAGAAAAGTGGAAGAATGTTGTAACAAGTTATTGTAAAGAATTGCTTGCTATTGCTGATCATGATCATCGAGTTCTTGTAATATAATGGCACTCAAAAATAATATATGATATGTAATTTCACGGTCATCAAAAGAATATCTTTAGGTGAATAGAATGAAATGATATTATGTTCATTCATGTACCTGTGCATAATAAACTGAATCGTTTAAATGATGTCTTGGGCCATTTCCTTCTTTGATCATGCATCTTACAGTATTAATTTACTAATGCAATCCGCTTTTATTATGATAAAAATTGAAAACATTAAGTGCAAAATGACCTAATATAAGATGGAGACATTTATACTACTACATAGCAGTGACAGTCTGCATATTTTGATATTGTGTTGATCATATGATGATGAATAATGCAGCAACCAGAAATGATTTTATTATTATTATGTGTATAATTTTTCTTTAGGCTAAAGAGAAGAGAAAGGCCCACACCTGCAAGCCTAACTTGCCTTCAACTGCACCATGATGTGTATAAAGACAGACGATGTCGATGATGAGAGTTGAGAGTTAGCTTGAGATGGTCGCATTTAGTAGTATCAAATGTGTCTGCTTTTTATCTGTCTGCCATTTTTTTGAGTTACGAAACCACTATTTGGATTTTGGATGAATGGCAAATAATTTGGGCCGGTGATTGTTGCTACAACTTTGAGGTTGTTTTCGGTTATCTGTAAGTATTTGCTTTAGTGCGTTGTACTATTTGCTATCGCAAATATTGTATACTCCCTAAGCCTAGAATAGGTAAATGTCAACAATATAAGACGGAAGAAGAAGAAATCCCATAAAAATGTGCAGGGACTAAATTATAGGAGGCCCATGCAAAAATGAGTCCCAAAAGTACTTCTATGTTAGGCCATAATAAAATTAAATAGACTAAAAAACTCGAGAACCCCATGCATAAAAAAACATCAATTGTTAACTAGACATAGGCTCTGAACAAGGTCTTGGATTCGAATCTTGTGTATAGCTTTGGGAGAGACGCCCTAATTGCCTAAGAAGATTATTGAGATGTTAATCTTGGATCCAATATAATATAGGAATACCCGGTTATTATAAAAATAATAATAGGATAAAATAATTTTACGAAGAATATAATTTTTCTTAGTTAATTTCATTTATTTTATTATTGTTTGAAATAATATAACATTATGGTGACATATCATTAATTTTAATACTCACAAATACTCATGTTTTTTGTGAATTATCGGGTATCCCCGGGCCACATTCGACCCAAAACTAATCCACTCAAGCTAACTATTGTTGATACAGAGACTCACATGTTGGAGTTTGATCTTGTAAATATTCATTCATTAATCAAGAGGCAATAAATATATAAATCTATAGCAAAATAAATAAATATAATAACTAAACCTGTAGTTACTGATTCCAATAAAAATATCAGGAGAATAAGAACTTATCCCAAGTGATAAAGTCTCTAGTCTTCCAACAAAAGATTGGAGATTCGATTCCCCACCGATCAATACCCATAAATTTTACTCTTCGAAAGTGGGTGAACCATGTAAAACACAGTCGTGAAAAATCTTCCCCAGCAAGGGCAAGATAGTAATTCCCCCAAATTTGAACCATTTAGTAAAACGAGAAAGAACCTCAAGTGTAATTTCCAAATGTTGGAAAAATCCCAAAAATATTGTAAATGCACAAATAAGGAAACAAGGAATAACCAAAAGAAAAAAGGAAAACAAGTAAAATACTCAAATCGTAATCAGAAACAAACAACGTCAATTTTTAAGGAAAGACATTAAAAATAACCCAAACACTGAAAAAGGAAAAGGCCGTCCCAAAACGGCAACAATTTTACAAAAACGGAAACCCCTCTTCTTCCCCACCCACTATATGGCACAGTGAAATTAGGGTTTTTCTTGTGGGGACTCCCCCCCTTATAGTTTCTTGCTTTCTTTATCATTTTTTTGCCAAATTTAGGCCGATTTGTGAAAATCTCTGAAGCGGTGCAGCTGTACAGGGAATTGAATTGAATTCTTAATCAGTGTGAAAGAGAAAGAAACAATCTTTATTTATTAAAAAGAAAGGGAAAAAAAACCCTGAAAAGTGGAAAGTGGGTTCCACTGTGAGACCCAATGGACGCAGAGTCCAAGCTCAATGTGGCAACTGGGGAGAGAAACAAGAGTCATGCAGTGTATGCTACAGCCCATGCAAAAGCTTGCCGTTTCAGTGCCATTTGTAGCCTTATAAATAACCCCTTCTCGCTCTTTCTCTCTCTATCGCTATCCCCCCCTTTGGAGGTCCCTTTGTATTCTTTGCATCCTTGATTTGGTAAGTTCGTGTTGAAATAATTTTCAATTTTTCTGAGCCATTTCTGTTTTGGGCAAAATCGAAGGGGAGGTGGTGGTGTTTGGTCTGTTGTTTGAATTTTAGGGATTTTGTTGTTGTTGTTGTTGTTTTGGGAGTTAAGCAAAATTGAGATTGGGATTAAATGGGTCGGGGTAAGATCGAGATAAAGAAGATTGAGAATGCGAATAGCAGGCAGGTTACCTTCTCCAAGAGGCGTTCGGGATTGTTCAAGAAGGCAAATGAACTGGCGATTCTGTGCGAGGCGGAAGTCGCTGTGGTTATTTTTTCGAATACTGGGAAGCTCTTTGAGTTTGCTAGTTCCAGGTGTGCTCTGCATGCTGCCCTTAATTTTGTCTGTCTTCCTTTTTGATTTTTGCTTCTTGGAATTGGTTTTTGTTGGTTTCTTGGGGTTTCACTGTTCTTCGTTCCTTTTGCTGCATGCCCTTTTCTCTTGTTTATTGGATTTATTCATTTTATACCTTGATTTATTCGGGAGCAAACGGTTGTGATGAACTTTTAGGAGTGGATTTGGGGTTACTGAATTGCAGCTAATTTATTTATTGTATTTTCATTTGATTTGCAGCTAATTTAATTTTGTTAAGAGAGTACTAATTTGAGTTTGCAGCAAATATGAGTGGTGAGATTTGCAAATTTTGATGTTTTGATTGTTCTATGCAGCACATTCTCCTCTGCAGAAGTTTGCGTAATCTTGAACAAGTTATGCTAATTTCTTTCTGACCTGCTTCTAGGATTTGTGGTATATAAATGAGAATGTTATGTCTTGTGGGAGAAACTCGCTGAATTCAATAGGCTTTTGTTCAGTGTGGTAGTTTTTACTTTGTCATGAATTTGCACAGTAGAATCCCGTAATACAACCATTGGATGAAATACAAACAGCGTTTAAGATTATGGAGACATTTTTATGTAAACGAACGTTCTTTGTTGGTTTTTGTTTCGTTTTTCTTAAAAGTAGTCTTGATCGTCAAGGGTGAAATTGCCCGCCCTCAGATTGTTTTAGAATAATAGGCAAATCATAAATTGTGAATTAGAAATTGACTCATTTACTTGGAAAAGTTCGAGTCCTGATTAAGAAATTACTCCTTGCTATCCTGATTATGCACTGCTCTTTTTCTTTTTCTTTTGTTTTTTTACTTTGGAATGATGAGAGCTTGTAATCATTTAGCATCAATCTTGAGTTGTTGATGTGTTAAGGTGTTCCCTTTCCCTTATTTAATCGTAATATTGAGGAATAGTATTTGACCTTTCTGACAGAGGTAGTAAAACAGGGGAAGCAGCACTTAAGCAAGTAATATCTGAAACCCTATCCAGTAGATTGCCTAACCATCAGAGACTCCTATCAAATTTGAGCAATAATGCAATTTTTGAACGGTGCAAGTAATTTACAAGCATGGAACTACAAGCAAAGCAGTGTTTCATTTTCTTAAGCCACTATATTTCTGAACCCAGTCAAAGTAGAGTTAGCTATTCCTACTATACGCGTATTTATTCTTGCCAACTTTAAATCCAAGAACGAGAAGAATACATTTGGCATATTGCTTGTGATTCAGAGTTGAAAGTTTTCTTTTCATTTCCACACCCAATAATCCTAAGAAGCTCTTATTAAGTTTCTTATAGTTCTGTAGTTGATATGCATTTTGCTCAATTACAGTGATGGGTCCGTCAAGCTTTGTTAATATTGGGTTTCCATTTATGGAACTACGAAATAGCCAACTGGAATGCGACATTGTATGTTGAAAATATAATAACACGCTACATGTATTGGAAGGAGGATTTAAATCCTATCTTCCTGGCAAATCACTGCTTGTGCATGCATCTTTGTGGACTAATTCCTGCTAATATCATGTATTGTGGACATGAGATTAAAATTTTCATGTCGTTTGCAGCATGAACAAAATACTTTCAAGGTATAGAAAGTGCTTGGATTCAACACAGGATCCTTCTGGGGAACTAAAGCCAGAGGTGTAGTTCACTATTGCTTTGTCCTGCTTTGATAAATCGAGTCTCTTTCTCTTCTGTTTTTGGTAGACGGTATGCATGTGTGCTGTATCTGGAGTGGTTATCTAGGATAGTGGTCTGTCAAAATTCAAAAGGAAAAGGTTTTGTTGTATGCTTTTTTTTAAGACAATTATTGAAAAATGTTAATAGATAAAACCATCTACGTGAATAAGATCTCGAATTTCGTTGTCAAAATCTATGAATGGATCTAGTTTAGAATGACCATTTCTCGCCCCATTTTGTGTATTAATTGTTTTGAAATTGGTCTCCTTTTGTCCAGAAGCAGCGATCCAAGGAGACCGAGGCCCTAAAAGAAGAGATTGAAAAGCTAAAATTGAAGGAAATGTATGATTTCATTAGTTGAAATTTCGTCACGAATTTTCTTGAAACCTGTAGGTCTCACTCAATGGCTGTGGTTCTGTAGGCGGTTGTTGGGTAAGGACTTAACAGGTATGGGCTTACAAGAATTGTATGAACTCGAACAACAACTAAATGAAGGGCTATTGTGTGTAAAGGAGAGAAAGGTTTGTCCTAACCGATTGCATTCCCATGTTAGAAAATGCGATACACATTTGGAGATATTTGTGGTTTCAAAGACCAACCCTCTCATTTGCAGGAGCAACTTCTGATTCAGCAACTAACCGAATCTAAAATTCAGGTACACAATTTATTTCATTTTATATTCCTGGACAATACCGAGTAAATGGTGGAGTATTTTCTTTGCCATTAACTACTGTAGGGACAGCAGGCCATGCTGGAAAATGAATCCTTACGAAGACAGGCAAGCCAACACTTCATTGTACTCCACGAATCTTCTTATGTTATAAATCCTGTTTTCAATCACAACCTGCACCAACTGCTAATAAGTTCACTTGTGCCCAATTACGAAATGTAGGTCAATGAACTTCAAGCGCTTTTCCCATCAACCAGCTATGAAGCTCCATTATACATTCAATATCGTCCGTCAGTGAAAGGAAGAGCGCACGAAGGTTCTGAAACGGCTTGCAATGGTGGATTTGCTGATGAAGACTCGGACACCACCCTGCACCTGGGGTACATACTACATACATCATAAACACCCCTCGTCTCTTAGCGTTACTTTTGTCTGGTGATTTACATTGATGGTTGATTCTGCTCTCTATGGACATGTCTAGGCCACCGTCTGGTATTTTTCCGAAAAGGAAGACACCCGATGGGGAAAATTACTCGAGCACTTCGGACACTCAAATCCGCATCCGGTGATGAGGCCCTTCTCTTTTCTGTGAGAGATGTTGTTGGATGCCATGTTTTATCTCTCTTTTGTCTCTCCATTGTATAATGAAGATTCAGTACATGATATGCCCAATCGAACGAGGAAATGGAAAGGCAGCTCCAGACAGTCCTGTTGTGAAAAAAAATGGGGGTGAGTATCACTTTTCCCATGAAGTAATTAAATTAGGATGATGAATGAGCTCAGATGATCTTTCCTTGAGGCTTTAGCTGTTTCCTGACAGTGTTGCAACCTTTGAATGTCTTGGGGGTTCTTAAGAGTTGCTTTAGTTTTCCGTTGTTAAAGTTCAAAGGTTGTCGGAATTAAAATTGAGTTCCCATCTGTATGAAATGATCCACTAATCTCAATCTAAGCTCTCAATTTAAATTCGTAAATGATTGAATTTAGGTACTACTAAAATACAGTAATAAATTTAGAATAAATAAAATTATTATATACAAATTTTTAATTCCAGGACACGTGTGTTGATTCGTGTAAACTGCAAAGTATAATAATAACATGTCGTTTGTAAAATTGATTGACGTAGCTAAATTCACATAAACTATCTTGAATGGTTGTCAAAACCCCTCTAGAAATTTCAATTAACCTCATGTCTAGAATTTGCAAAATATTCATGGCATTCAGTAAGTTTCATGAATTTATTTAAAAAACTACATACATAAAACTACGATCCGCGAATAGAAATTATGATTAAATGAACAGAATCCCTTTACTATCAAAAGGCATTCAAACATTTCAAATTATTATTACTACTACATTACTCTAAAATGTAGATTCCCCAAAATCTTAAATAAATAAAATTTAACCAAACACCTTTTGGACACATGCCTCTAAATAATGCATGCTAAGCTCCAAATTTCTTGTTTACTGTGTAAAGATAGATTAGGAATCATATCATATCATATACGCAAGTAACACTATTATTGCAATAATTGTTCAATTTGTTTCCATCGGCCCATCCCCTCTGTCATGGAACTGTCCATTTTATCGTCATTTCACTACTACACTCCACACCCAAAAATACAAAGGAGATGAAATAAAATACTCCTAGAATAAACATGTTTCAATTCTTTGCTTTTCTCCATTCACACACAATAATAGTAACTTTTACCAATTGATTGGATATGACTCATCAAGACATAAAAAAGGAGACTTGGTTGGTCTATTGGACTCTCAATGTTGGGATTGTTGTTGGAACTCATGAAAAATATTAGTTGAAATAAAAATAACACGTTGATATCCTCGAGGTTGAATCTAATATAATTGTTGAAATTCAACAACTGCCTTTACAAATTCAACAAAAGATGCATTAGGCCATCCATCTTCACTGCATCATCAAGAGAAAAATGAAAACCAAGAATCCCATACTTGACAAGAGGGACAATATAGTAAAAAGGCAGGAGATGTATGTACACTATATACACTAGCTAGGAAGCTTCACAATTGGTTTTTTCTAATCCCCAAAACCCCACTCTTATTAGCTTGTTTCTCCCCTCCAAAGATTCTCACTTTCCAATAGTGAAAGAAAAAGAATGGATAAGGCAACAGCTGCATCAGCTGCTGCCAAAGTTCTCTTCTCCATTTTGCTTGTATCATTCACTACACAAACCGCCATTGCAAAGACACAATCCGAAGCTCTTTCAGAGGTCTACCGACTCAAACTAAAGAACAAAGCCGGCGGCATCGACACAAGTGAGTTCGATGCCAGCCAAATTCAATACATTTTTGATGAGGCAGAAGTTGAGGCACAAGTAGGGCTGAAAGAAAAGGACAGGATTGAGAGATTGCCCGGACAGCCACAGACGGTCGATCAGTTCAAGCAGTACGGCGGATATGTGACGGTGGACCGCGCAGCCGGCCGCGCTTTCTACTACTACTTTGTGGAGAAACAGCAGCAGTTGCCTCTTCTTCTGTGGCTCAATGGAGGTATATATGTACTTAGTTTTTCTTGGAGTTCTTAGCTTTTGTTTATTATCTTTTGGAAGGATATCAAAGTAAGTATGAATTAGTGGAGATGTGTTGAATGTCCATCAATCAGGAAAATGGCCGTTTTTATTTTTTATTTTTATTTTTTTGAAGTTTTATGCCAAAAAGTTTCCATCGAATTATCATATTAGGATTTAGGATCTGAAAATGTAGTTTACAATAGAAGGAAGTATTATGAGAAATCTTGAGATCAGCATTTGTATTTGGCTTTTATATCATTATTATGTTTTTTTTTTCTTTTAAATGTTTTTATATTTTGTATTTACGAATTCAATATAATTATTATAAACTGTTACATTCTCCAGTGGTGCTTCACAGCACCAACCATGGACCATGGGGAAGTGCGGGTGTGCCCACATGGGGATAGATTTTTTTTTTTTTTTTTTTTTGGTCTAAGGTGGTTGGCCATATGTATCCCACATGGTAATAATTAACTTCAACTTTTCCATACACATATGTATGTAACACTCTAGTACTGAATGTATATATATATATATATACACTATATATGTATGTGTTGGTATAAAGTAAATTGTGAACTTTGTTTATGCCTAGACAAAATGATATTTTCAAAAAAGTGTAGGAGATGATTTTGCTTTTCATGGCCAATCTTTTCTTGGCCTCCGGTGTTATGGTCTATTTGTTGACCGAATAAAATTATCGGTGGTGCCACTTTTTTTCCTTACGAAATTAATTAAACCAATAGGAAATAATCCCATTAGCTGGCTACCAATTCTCCCAATGATTGATGTTCTCTTTTTTAATATATGTACTATAAATTAATTAATTAATAAATATACATGTTATATGTTTGTATACGTATACGTATATATAGAAAGAAGAAAAAGAATGGGAGGTTTACCTGTAATTTTCAATGAAACTAAAGAAAAATACAAACATACCACTAATAAGGAGTGTCGAAGTGTATAAGAAGTTAGAACAAACTCGAAGTCTCGTTCCTTTTCAAGCATATCTTAATTTAATTAATGTGCTAAGGGTGAAGATGAAAGTGAAATCTAAACAATACTTCTATATAATACTTTCCCCGTTACTTCTTAATTGTCACGGACTCACATTTCACGTAATCCAATACGCATTTTTAATCCTTAATAACTCAAATTGCATACAAGTAAAAAGTATAAAAATTTGATATTCTAAATCTACGAGATTAGACGAATCCAACAAGATCTCAATTTACTATATTTTATCTTATTTAATTGTATGAAAAAATCGAATCAAAGTTACTCAATAACGAGTGACAAAACACCATCTGTATCAATTAATTAGGAAACGGAGGAAGTAGTATTTAATTTCAATAGTACTACATCCTTAAATTTAGCATGTACTAAGATTTTAGGCTCTGCTCATCAATACTTTATTAATTGTTTAATTTAAATCTTATTGCAGGACCAGGCTGCTCTTCTCTAGGCTATGGAGCAATGCAAGAACTCGGACCTTTCAGGGTTAACAGTGATGGCAAAACACTTTTCCAAAACCCATTTGCATGGAACAAAGGTACTCTATTTAGCTGCTGTCTATATAATCTTTTAATTATGCTTTTTCTTGATTTTTTACTTTTTTTTTTCCGGTTCAATAATTCCAGTCCCTTGTTTTTATCCTTTCCATGTAATTAATGCATGCAGCCGCCAATGTATTATTTTGGGAGTCTCCAGCAGGTGTTGGTTTCTCATACTCGAACAGAACCGCCGATTACACATCAAGTGGCGACCGGAGTACAGCCTCAGACAACTATGTCTTCTTACTCAACTGGTTGGACAGATTTCCCGAGTACAAAAACACCGATATCTATATCTCCGGCGAGAGCTATGCCGGTCATTACGTGCCTCAATTCGCACACGCCATTTTGCACCACAATTTGAAGGCTAAGAAGCCTAAAATCAATCTCAAAGGGATCATCGTAAGTCACTTGTTTATTTAATTTTTTTTCGCGCGTGACTACAAGGCTAGGCTTGCGCGCTGCTGCTCTGACTAATACCACACTGTAACACCCCGACTTGGACTTAAAGATGTTTTATTGAAAAATAAACAAACGTTACAGATTGGTAACGCCGTGATCAATGATGAGACCGACCTACAAGGCATGTATGAATATTTCGGAAGCCATGCTCTGGTTTCTGACGAGACAACGGCTACTATCATGGCGAACTGTGATTTCTCGCCCAGCAGCACAACCCAATCTGATAAATGCGAAGATGCTGCATCTCAAGCTGAAGAGGACATTGATTCTCTCAACATTTACAATATTTACGCTCCAATCTGCCTCGATTCTAACCTCACAAATGAGCCCAAGCCAGCTGCAGTGAGTAATATTGATGTCTGTTTATCACATCTACGCGTTATTTTATTACACCAACATTGATGCTAAAGCTAAATGCAGATTGACAGCATGGATCCTTGCAGCGAATATTATGTGTCGGCATACCTAAACAGGGTTGAGGTTCAGAAGGCGCTCCATGCTAATGTCACCAAAATTCCTTACATGTGGAGAGGCTGCAGGTCTGCTATATATATACCAAGTACATTAATCAGTTTGACAAAGGAATTTTACTACTAAGGGGAAATTTTTCTTACAGTGATTAAGATTCTTATATCTATTTTGAGTTATATTCTTTCATTATTACAGCCGTGTTCTCAAGAAATGGCAAGACAGTGCATCAACAGTCCTCCCTCTTCTCAAAGAGTTCATGTCAAACGGGATTCGAGTTTGGATATATAGGTAACAACGAACAATGTCATCATGTCATCTTTGATCCTTAAACTCGTCAAATTAAATAATTTAGGTAGAAAATCCGGTTTCTTATTACATGTATTTTCTGTCTGACATGACATGTACATATGAATCTTTTATAATGCAGTGGGGATACAGATGGGAGAATACCGGTTACTTCGACAAAGCTTTCCATTAAAAAGATGAACCTTCCTATCAAAACCTCTTGGCACCCATGGTACCTTGATGGACAGGTAATTCATCATCATCATCATCATCATCATCATCATCATCATCATCTTCTTGATGTTGCTAAATTTGGTGGTAAAGTTAGTAACTTTTTTACTTATTCTTGTATTTATTATATGGTGTTAATTATTGTATTAATGGTTTGGATAATAGGTTGTGGGATACACACAAGTATATGAAGGGAATCTTACATTCGCAACAATAAAAGGGGCAGGCCATCAAGTCCCCAGCTATACACCAGCTGCAGCCCTTTCCCTTATAGTTCATTTTCTTGCAGGGGAAAATCTCCCTAAATCTTCAACAAAGTAACATGCATTAATTATTTTATTGCTGATTGTTATTGTTGTTCTCAATATTGCATAAGCTATATAGTGTATGATTTAAGTAATACTCCTATGAGGTGTTCATTTACTCAAATTCTCCATAGTTACGCTTATAAGTATATAAAAATGACTATATGACTCGAATTATTTAGTACTTGAATAAACTCAAAAAAAAAAAAGAAAAAGGTTTATCTATTAATAGTTTTTTATAAATGAAATGTTATAAAATAAAAATAGGAGCATATATGTACTTAGAACTGTGAATAGAACAAGCAGTCCGTGAGCTGAGCTCGTTTCGACACGTGTTCATTCGTTAACAGCTTGTTCGGTAAGTTAAACGAACCGAGCTCAAACACATAATTTGGTTTGTGTGTTCGTTTGTTAAGTTCGCGAACAGTTCGGAATTCTTTTTTAGTGGAATATATATTATAAAAAAATAAATATTTTATCTAGTTGTTCTTTCCATTTTCCATTTTTATTGATTTCACATTTCTCTCATAAATTATATTACAATATACATTACATTTTAACACCTAATTTAATTCTAAAACAAATAAATTTATTAATAAAATAAATGGTTCGTTAACTGAGCTCGACTAGGCTTGTGTTCGTTCGTTATTAGCTCGTTCGTAAGGCTAAACGAACAGAGCTCAAACATAAAAATTGGCTCGGTTCGTGTTCGTTCGTTAAGCTTAACGAACAGAGCTCAAACACTTGAAGCTCGGTTCGGTTCGGCTCGTTTACAGCTCTATATGTACTTGAATAAATGGTTTCATAAGATTTAAGATCAGATCAAGTTTGATTCGTTTAATCAGAATTGATAAGTTGTTTAAACTCAAAAATATTCAAATCAAGTTGAGCTCAAACTCATTTAATTACCGAACAAAGGATTCGACATGTTAAAAACTGAAAATAAAAACTACTCAAAAACTTAATATTCAGCAATTTCGTTAGGGTGCAATCACCCTTTTTGACTTGATGTGCTGTGGGCATTTACAGCCGTTGATTGTCTTTAAAAATCGACGATTGAGATTAACTCTAAGGGTAGAAAAGTAATTTCATATATTTGCCATATTGTTCGCCGTTGGACGTCGTCTTCTTTGGATTTCCGAGTTCTCTTCTGTTTTTTTTTTTTTTGGTGACAAGTTCTCTTCTGTGTTTTGTTTGCTCTGTACGTGTTGCGGCGGTGTGAGGAAGTTGTTGGCAATTATGAATGCGATTAGCATGTCGTTGAATGCGTCGGCAACGTTTTCAGATTCGAGTTCTGCGTCCAATGGTACTTTTTAGCATTTTCGAATTTTGAGTATTTTTATCGCAGATCGTCGTTTTTGATTTTATGTATGTTTTTTGAGTTTTGAGTTCTTCTTTGATATGTTTCTCTTTTTTTGTGTTTTCTGAAGTTTCATATCTATATGTTCATTTAAGCGTCAAAACGTTTGCACATGTGATTATGAGGGACAGAACCATTATATTTTCAGCGATGTAAGCTTAGCATTTTCAGCGATGCATCACTAGCATTTTCAGCGATAACTGTCTAGCGTTTTTGAGTTCTTCTTTGATATGTTTCTTTTTTTTTGTGTTTTCTGAAGTTTCATATCTATATGCTCATTTAAGCGTCAAAACGTTTGTACATGTGATTATGAGGGATAGAACCATTATATTTTCATCGATGCATGCCTAGCATTTTCAGCGATGCATTTCTAGCTTTTTCAGCGATAACTGTCTAGCATTTTCAGCGATGGACGTTAAGCATTTTAAGCGATGGTTTATGTCTGCTACGTGTATTTATTATTTTAATGGGAATTCTTTGTTTATTTCTTCACAGGCAACATAAATTGGAGTGAGTTAAGTTTTGTTACAGCTGATGATGCGTTTAGGTTTTATTGTGATTATGCTCATAGTTTAGGTTTCTCGGTAAGGAAAATGTATGAGAGACCAAAGCCACATGAAGTTGATAGATTGTTCTATTTACAATATGCGTGCAATAAGGAAGGTTTTCGTCGTGGTTGTTTGTTGGATAGTGATTCATCTTGTCGTTCTAAGAGTCTGAAATTTCGTAGGAGTGATGAAACCCGAACTGGTTGTGAAGCAAAGGTGAGGTTACATTATAAAACTGATGAAAAAGTTTATAGAGTTGTGTTTTTCTGTGGTGATCATAATCATGATCTGCATGGACCATCAAGGAAGCATATGTTGAAATCGAATAGAAGAGTTGATGAGTTACACAGTGTTGTTGCTGGTATACATGAAGAAGTTGGATTGTCATTGAAGTCATCGTATGACTTGTTGAGTATGGGTGCTGGAGGTAGTGGACTTGTAGGATTTTTAAAGGACGATTTGAAGAATGCACTTGTTAGAAGGCGGCAAAGAAATTTAAAAGTAGGGGATGCTGGTGTTGTATTGAAGTATTTCTCTGAGAAATGTGTCAGTAATCCATTTTTCTTCCATGAGTATGATCTGGATGATGATGAGAGAATTACAAATATCTTTTGGTCAGATGCTGAAATGAGGATGGATTATCAAGCTTTTGGTGATAGTGTGACCTTTGATACAACGTATCGGACAAATAAAAATTACAGACCATTAACTGTTTTTGTTGGATTCAATCATCACCGACAGACTTCTATTTTTGGAGCTGCATTGATGCTTGATGAAACTCAAAGATCATTTGAGTGGCTATTTAAAACATTTTTGAAGTGTATGGGGGATAAGGCACCTCAAACGATTTTCACAGATCAAGATTGTGCGATGGCACCGGCAATTAGGAAAATTTTGCCTAATACCTATCATGCTTTATGCAGTTGGCACATTATAGAAAATGCGAAAAAAAATTTGAGTCAACTGTACACACCAAGGTAAATATTTAGTTATTTTTACTTTCAATTGTTTTTTCGATTTGGATATTGATATGTACATGTTGAACTCATTTTTTTAGGTTTGATAAGCTATTTCATCATTTGGTATATGATGTGAGGACAGAGATGGAATTTGAGGTGGAATGGGAATACATGCTATCAACTTGTTTCTCACAATCTGAACATAGGTGGTTGTCGACTACTTATAATTTGAGAAGTCAATGGTCCGCTGCTTGGGTTAAAAATCATTTTACTGCAGGAATGAGGACTACTCAACTAAGTGAATCTTTTAACTCAGTTGTGAAACGGTATGAATAAATTTCGTTTTCGGTGATAGTTGAATAGTTATTTTCAGCGAGACAATACTGTTTTGATCAGCGAGAGGGTTCTATTTATTTCAGCGATGTGTGTTTGCTTTATGTAGTTGAGAATTTGATTTTCACATCCCCATATTGTGTTGACATTTCACAGGTTCTTAAGGCCAGTTGATAACTATGTTGAGTTCTTTGCACATTTTGAAAGGGTTGTGGAGTCAATGAGGGATAATGAACGGATGGAAGATTTTAAGGCAGATGATAGACAAGTTTCTGCCAGGTTTATTATGAATCCACTATTGAAATATATAGCTGAGAAGTATACACCAAATGTGTTCAATATTTTCAACAATGAGTATGATTTGTCATTTGGGTATGTGGTTGAGCTTCAACCAGATGCATTAATTTATCGTGTTTGCAAGAGAGAAGATGCAGATTCAAAGTTGATTGGTGATCATGTGAATGTTAACATTGATGATGGTACAATTGGATGCAGTTGCAATATGTTTGAGAATATGGGGATTTTATGTTGTC
Organism: Hygrophila difformis; assembly: GCA_030278955.1. Taxonomy (NCBI): domain Eukaryota; kingdom Viridiplantae; phylum Streptophyta; class Magnoliopsida; order Lamiales; family Acanthaceae; genus Hygrophila; species Hygrophila difformis. The sequence continues at coordinate 53,406,938 of JAOANR010000004.1, forward strand.
ATGCTCTGAGGGTGATGGATATTCTGTCAGGAAGTGGAGCAAAAGTGTTTCATACTATTCCAGATAAATATATTTTGCGGCGGTGGTCAAGGAATGCAAAATGTGATCTTAGTTATGTTGATGTTGGTGTTGGAAAAGAAACAAATGTGGTCAATGCAGCATCTAGATACCGGAAATTGTGTGGCTTGTTTTTGAAATCAGCAATTGTGTTGTCACGAAATGAGGATGCTTGTGAATCGTTTATGTATGACTTTGAGACATTGATGAAAACAAAGTATGACAACATTGATATTAACAAAGAGTCGGGTAATTTCTAATCAAAGACATATTTATGTTTATGCTTTTTTTGAAATTAGTGTTTCTCAATGTTTTTGTTTTTTTTTTTTTTGCAGAGATTGGAAGTACATCAGATTACTCAAATTTGCATTTAAGGGAAAGAGAAACTTGTAAAGGGCGGAAGAAATCGAACAAGAGAATGGTCTCTATTTCTGAAGCTGTTCGAAAAAAGAAAGAGTTAGAACATCGTAAACGGATGCAGAAATGAAGATTTTTGTTTTTTTAGAAATGACATGAAGTGTATTGTTCATTAATATTGTATTGATCGACTTAGTTCAGTGATAACTAATGCAATTCAGCGATGATTACTTATATATGAAAGCGATGATCTTTATGCAATTCAGCGATGAAAGTTAGTTTTAATAAAAAAAATAACCGTGTAGTATTTAATAAGAAAATGTTACAATGTCTCAGAAAATCGCGTAAAGAATGCAATTCAGCGATGATTACAATTGATAAAAAGCGATCGTCATAGTGCAATTCAGCGATGGAGATGAGTTAATAAAAAATAACAGTGTAGTAGTTAATAAAAATTTTACAATGTTTTTTCAGAATTCGCGTAATTAATAAAAAATAACCGTCTAAGTAATTAATAAGAAATAACCGTCGAGATTTCACCGTGCAGTATTTAATGTCAATTTAACCGCCAATTTTCAATTTATCACTGTCGATACTTTCTCTAGGGCTTTTCAGCGATTTAGCGATTCTCTGCGTCTACGGCGAACGGCGATTGTTTTTCTACGGCGAACGGCGAACGGTGATACTTTACTTTTTGTTTATCAAGAATGGCTGAAAAAGTGCATACTCAGGTCTGTTGCGTTCCATCTAGCATTTGTCTTTTGAATAATATCCTGAACGAGAGTGACGGAGATGGGAAGAAAGAGTTTATTCACGATACTTGCTTCAGTTGTCTGCTCATGTTCAAAATGTGCATGCTCAAGGTTGATCCTGTTATAACTTTGATTAATCAGTGGAGCATTCAGGAGGAATGCTTTATTATTGATAAAAACCGTCGATGGAGGTTTACAGATGAAGACATTCATAAAGTATATGGTTTGCCATGGGGAGTCGATAAGTTTATAATAGATTTGAAGAATAATGAAATTGGTTATGATTTTGCTGATGAATTTTGTGAAAAGTATTCTCTTATTACGAATAAGAAGGAGCCTAATCGGATACCTGTTAAGGATCTTAGAGCTATTTTAGAGAATACGGAGAATAATGAAATTCCATTGGATGACTACTGGAGGATGTATGTTTTGTTTGCTCTGCAGAAAGTCTTTACTCCTAACTCAGGGAGGGTTGTAAACAAGAGGTATCTTCAGTTTCTTAGATCTCCGGAAGAAGCTTTAAGGTACAATTGGTGTCTTCATATTAGACAATTTCTTATCAAATCTCTGAATGAGTATAAGGCAAAATTGGATAAGGGAACCAGTGCTCAAGCACGCCCCTGTGAAGACCTGTTTTGCTTAATGGTAATTTTAATTTTGTGTTTTTTATGCAATTTATATTTGTTATGTGATATATATTGTTGATTATGGTCATTGTTTGTTGATTATGTATCTTGTTTGTTTTTGTTTTTTTCAGCACATGTTTTTTGATTTCTATGAGCGTGAAGAGCTTCATTTGGTTGGATTTACTTGTAAAAAGGATCGATACTTGGAGATGGTTGATATCTGGAAGGTTTTCCCTAATGCAAAGTATCCAGATATTGACTTTAAGAAGAAATCGAGGGCTACGAAAAGGACTGTGGAGGAAGATGACGATCGACTTAGCACTTTTGTTTCTGGTCTAAAGAAGAAAAGGAGGGGTGGGAAAGAAGTGGAAGATGAGGGTTTGAATTCTACTGCAAATGAACCAACTGCCAATCTTTCTAGGAGTGTGGATGGAGGAGGAGATGAGCAGTTAGGAGAAAATGTGGATTTGAATGCTAGTGGAAATGAAGAAGCTGCCAATCTTTCTAGCTTGCAGCCTATGTATTCACCTGTTGTCCATGAAGCTAATGCAAATGAGACAACTGATTCTGAACCAGTTGTTCATCTTTCTGATCACACAATGGACTCTATTGTGAAGATTGCTTGCCAATATATGGATGCTGATGCTTCAGGCAATGTTGATCCTCTCATAGAAGCATCCAGAAATGATGTTGAACCTTCCTCACACCCCCTTGTGATCAAGATGCAGGTGAACTGTTGATTAATGTGGGTCGACGTCGTGAAGGAGAACAGTCAAATAATCTTGATATAACTGCAAGCGAAGGAGAAATCTTGATGGGTATATTAGCAGGAGCAGGAAATGTTGTGATGAGTCAAGGGGGTCCGGAGGTGACAAGTTTGCTGGAAGGAGGTGATGCAGATGTTGGGAATGTAAAAGACAAAACTGAAGAGAGAGTTGCCCCGGACACTGAAAATTTACCTGAAAATGTACCGAAGGTAGTTTTATAAATTTTGTACTTCATAATATTTTTTGAAGGTAGTTTCTGACATTCTTTTTTCTTTTTTGCTTTTTCTGTGTTGTTTATTTTTATTGCAGAGATCTTTATTTCGATTCCGAATCCCTTTCAGTTTCGATTCCTTGAATGTATGTACAGTGACAAAATGTTTGCTATAGGGGGTTACTGTAACAAACTGTTTTGATATATTTTTCTTGTGTGATTTTTAGTTAGCACATGATGGGGCAAAGAAAGATGTAGCACATGACGGGGCTGAGAAAGATGCTTCACATGATGTGGCTGAGAATGCAGAGGTACTGTACTAGTTTTCAGCGATGGTCTCTGTGTTTTTCAGCGATGATATTGACCACATTTCAACGATTTAGATATGATTGATATATTTTCTTGTGTGACTTTAGTTTTTAATAGTTTTTAGCTATATCAATTGTGATGTAACAAAATGTTTTGATATATTTTCCTTGTGTGATTTTTTAGTTAGCACATGATGGGGCTAAGAAAGATGTAGGACATGATGGGGCTGATAAAGATGCAGCACATGATGTGGCTGAGAATCCAGAGGTACTTTAATAGTTTTCAGCGATGGTTTCTGTGTTTTTCAGCGATTAAATCTTTCACATTTCAGCGATTTGGATATGGTGATTGATATATTTTCTTGTGTGACTTTAGGTTTTAATAGTTTTTAGCTATATCAATTGTGATGTAAATAGAGGTATTTTCTCTAATTTACTCTAGTATGTGTATAGATGCATGGAGAAGATGTGCCAACCTTTTCTTTGGGCTTATCCGAGAATGAGAATGTTGTAAGAGATGAGAATCCAGAGGTATGTCAATAGTTTTCAGCGATAATTTATATGTTTTTCAGCGATGAAACTATTCATATTTCAGCGATGATTGATATATCATCTGTAATTTTCAGGAACAAGCTAAGACAGTTCATAGAGCTAAGACAATTGAGAAATTGAAGGAGAAGTATATGCCTCCTAGAGTGATGATGATTGATCTCCAGCCTATTGAAAAATGCAACAAGTTTACATTCATGGATATGACTTATACCCGATTTAAAGAATATCCAGAATTTAAGGCGTCATATACCTATACTCCAGAAGAGTTGAATGTGGCTGTTTGGGCAATCATTACAAATATTCTAGGAAAGGTTGAAGCAAAAAACACAATTGTTTATGATGATAAAGAAATGAACTTGTCGAAGCTTGACATCGAAACACTGAGGGTTGATAGTGATATTGCGGATATTGTTATAAACTGTTACGCGAAAGTGATCAACCGTCGTGAATTCGAAAGAGCCAATGGGAAACCAATGCTGAAATATTGTTTTTCATCATTATTTGCTGTGAGTCTGATACATATATACATACATATATATATATATTTAACTTCTTTTTGATGCATGATATGTTGTATCTTTTGAAACAGACATTTTCAGAGGCAGAGGTGGATGCAGATTTACCACTAAAAGATGGTGCAGAACTTGTTGATGCATTCGTGAAAGATTTCAAGTTTTTTCCTGAAGAAATGATTGATGTGGTGTTGAATGCAGAGAGTGTAAGATACATTTTTGTTTTGATAATTTTGTTTATATTGTTGATCATTTTTAGATTCTAATTATATGTTTTCTCAATGTTCCAGTTCTTCTTCCCATATTGTCGACAAAACCACTGGGTTGCTTTTTCTGTTGATATGAGAAAGAGAAGAATTTTTTACTTCAACAGCAAGAATGCTGAAGGCGGGTGGACAGCTGATTATAATGTTTTGAATAGGATATGGTATAACTTGAGGATGCTGGGAAATACACTGATGAAATCTGAAAAATGGTTTGCATCATATCGCATGCTTTTCTCGCCGCTTGCAGAGCAGAAAGATGAGCACAGCTGCGGTGTTTTTGTCATGTCTTATATGGATTATTGGGAAGGATTAATTATGGATGACATGTTGGCAGAAATGAAGAACAAGAGGTATAATCTGGCAAAAAGAGCCAAGGTCTGCGCTGAAATATTGATGTCAGATGTCAATCAAAAGAAAGATTTTGTGCTAGGAGAAGTGAGTAGAGAGATGCAGCTGGTTGCCCAGCATAGTCAGTCATTTGAGGTAAAGAAACCAGCACCACCTAAGCCAAAAAAGAGTCGGAAAAAGAAACAATGATGAAATGAAGTGTTTTTGATGAATGAATGAACTGTTTTTTTTATGCGATGGATGACATCGCTTAAATGTATATGTAAATTTTTCGTTGCTGAAATGTACATTGTTTCATCTGTTAAATGTCTATTGTTTAATCGGTTATATATATTGCATTTTTTGTGATCGCTTAAATGTACATCTCTTTATTCTTACATAAGCATTGTAAATTATGGAGTATTATTCTCTATTTGGCTGATTTGGAGCGATTCGGTCAGGTTGGGATAGCTGAAAAAGGAACTGATGTGGATCCTGAACATGCTGAGCACATCAGACTTCTAAGGGAAAAAGTGCTACATGAGATAACGCGTAAGAACTGGCCAGTGCTGAGAAAGAATGCAAGACAGTACAGATTGATGAACAAGGCTGAGGCAGAGGAGTATCTGAAATATGATCTGGCACAATATATGTCTTATTTAAAAGAAGCCCTGGAAAGAGACATGGTGTCCGCCATGATGGAGCGTTACAGAATTTCTTATCTCGAACTCCTCATGGAAATGGATCAGAAGGCCCTGGATTATTGTAACACAGGAAAGAAAAAGAAGATCATGCATTATGATTACAAATTCAGAAGTCTAATCTGCAAACGTATAAAAGGAGCATGGGAACTGATGCTGGTGAGGATCACCAATCCACAATTTGTGAGAGATTACTTGAGGTTTGTAGATAAACAGTTTGGCCAAAAGTAGAAGAAAACAGTTTTGTGAAAACGTTTGTAGATGTGATTATCAATTTTTCACCGATCAGTTGTAAGCATTTTAAGCGATGGTTGAATATTCTTTTCAGCGATGAATATGTATTCTTTTCAGCGATGTGTATATAGCATTTTTCAGCGATTTGTATATGAGCATTTTATGCGATTTTATGTATGTGTTGTGATATGTTTCTCTTTTTATGAGTTTTCTGAAATTTCACATTTATACATTCATTTAAGTGAGTTCTGAGTTATGTTTGTACATGTGATTATCAGCGATGTCAAGAGCAATTTTTTCAGCGATGTGTAAATGGCATTTTAAGCGATGGTTTTGTATGTTTTTCAGCGACATAGAGCAAGCATTTTAAGCGATGGTGATAGATCGTCGTTTTTTGATTTTGTATGTATGTTTCTGAGTTCTGAGTTATGTTGAGCGATGGACATCAAGCATTTTGGGATATGTTTTCTCTTTTCTGAGTTTTCTGAAAATTTCATATTTATACATTCATTTAAGCGACAAAATGTTTGTACATGTGAATATAGCATTTTAAGCTATGGTTCTATATTGTTTTCAGCGATGATTGGTAAGTCTTTTAAGCGATGGGTCTATGTTGTTTTCAGCGATGGAAGGAAATATATTTCGTTTTTATGGAGTGGCCTAAATGAAATGGGCCTAAATAAAATTAAATGGGCCTCGGAAAATTTTTTAAATTGTGAGCCTTATAAAAGGAATCACATTCATTTCTCGAATCTTCATTTCTAAACCGTTTCTCAAAACCCTAATTTCTCAAAACCGTAATCGGAATCACCTTCATTTCTCAAAAATGTCGTCGAAAAGAAGATGCACGGAAGAGAGTTCCAGTCGCACATCCGACTTGTTCACACAATGCTGGGAGATGTTCGGGAATTATCTGAAGGACACACATCCCACGTGTGACAATGCGCGCGGACTGAATGATTTGATAGAAAAAATGTTAAACGCTGGGTATGTGCCGAAGAAGCATCAGGATATTCTTATTGAAACACAGGTATTTCTTATTGAAATTACAACTGAGTATGCTTAGGAACCTTTTGGTTGGAATTGTTTTGAACTGATTTATGGTTTTTAATGCTTTTTTGAACTGATTATAGTTGTTCTAGGGTTACGAATTGTTTCAGTGTTTTATGTTTGAACTGTTTGAACTGATTATGGTTGTTCTAGGGTTATGAGTTGTTTTAAGTGTTTTATGGTTGTTTTAGTTATTAATTGTTTTTTTACTGATTATTGTTGTTTTAATGATTTTGTTTTGAACTGATTATGGTTGTCTTTTAGTGATATGAATTGTTTTTGTACTGATTATGGTTGTTTTAGTGATTGTTTTGAACTGATTATGTTTGTTTTTGTACTGATTATGGTTTTCTTTCTTATATTTACTTTGTTCTCTCAATTGTACTTATTGTTTCAGTGCTATGAATTGCTTTGTATCTTATATTTACATCTTATATGTTAATAAGCTATCTTTCTTATATGTTGAAACACAGGATTTTCTGTTGAAAATTATAACTGAGTATCCTGATATTGAGACTGCTGAAAGATCTTATAACATCATGTATCCCCACTTTGAAGCTCTGGATATTCATATTGGTGTCCTCCAAAATGAAGGCAGATCTAATGGTGCTGATGTCAACAGACGTTCATTTGATCCCACACAGCTGCGTGAAATGTCAAATCACTATCGCAGCGTGAAAGTCTCATTTGCAAATACTCCAGCGCAGTTGAGAGAACGCAAAAAGGCTTTTACAAATATGTGGGAAGATCTGATTCATAGGCTTAGGGCGATGCATCAAGCCATCTCTGATCCAGCTAATATCCCGGCTGTTTAATATGTTTTTGGAATGTGTTTTGAATGACTCTTGAATTGTGATGTTTTTGGAATGACTTGTTCTTTGTGAAGTTTTTGGATGTTTTTATGACTTTTTTTGAATGGTGGTGTTGAATCTGTTTTTGGATGTTTTTTGGATGTGTTATGACTGTGATTTTGAATGGAATGTTGAAAGTTGAATGTTTGATTTATGGTTTGATTTTATGGTGTTGAATGTTTTATGACTTTGAATGGATTTAACTGGTTTTAGTGTCTACGAATTGTTTCAGTGATTTGCGGTTTTTATGCTCTATCGCTGAAAAGTACATAGTGAACTCGCTTAAAAGAATAGTTGTTCATCGCTGAAAAGTTATAACATCTCTGCAAAGTGTATTCGCTTAAAGGAATCTCAATCATCGCTGAAAATAATAGAACAATCTCGATGAAATGAAGCACATACCATCGCTGAAAAGTATAATGTTATATCGCTGAAAATAATGATACAAATTAATATGTTTTAATTAGGAATCAATAATTTCGTTAAAAATAGTATCTTAAAGAAAACAGTTGCACTTCATCAATAGTGTACCATTATTTTTCAAGTCATCGCTGAAAATAATGGCACACTCTCGCTGAAATGAAGTTAGTTATATCGCTGAAAAGAATAACTATGTATCGCTGAAAATAATGATACAAATTAATATAATTTGTGTCAGTAATATGTTGTAATTAGGAATTAATAATTTCGTTAAAAATAAAAACATATGATGTATCGCTGAAAAGTACAAAGTGAAATCGCTTAAAGAGTATATCATTCATCGCTGAAAAGAGTAGTAAACATCGCTGAAAAGATATAATATCTCTGCAAAGTGTAGTATCTCGACGAAAACAATTGCACTTCATCGAGAGTGTACAATTATTTTTCAAAAGTCATCGCTGAAAATAATGACGCACTCTCACTGAAATGAAGGGATATCCATCGCTGAAAAGAATAATGTTGTATCGCTGAAAATAATGATACAAATTAATATAATTTGTGACAGTAATATGTTGTAATTACGAATTAATAATTTCGTTAAAAATAAAAACATATGATGCATCCTGCATTCTGCATCGCTGAAAAGATATAATATCTCTGCAAAGTGTATTAGATGCACATCTCGGAGAAAGGAATTTGAAGTCATCGCTGAAAATAATGTGGCATTCTCGCTGAAATGAATAACACTCCCTCGCTGAAAAGAATAACGTTGTATCGCTGAAAATAATGTTACACTCTCGATGAAATGAAGCATAGTGATGTATCGCTGAAAAGAATAATGTTTTAATTAGGAATTAATAATTTCGCTAAAAATAAAAGCATAGTGATTTTTAGTGATTTTTTCTGTTGTAAGATATTTTAGGATACAAATCCGTTTAAGATATGCAATAAATCCGTTAAAGATACGTACTAATCCGTTAATTTCGTAATTAATAAAACCGTTCCATATTTTAATTGGACAACTTTACCCTTTTGCATTTACAACCCTTGGATATTAATTGGACGATCAAGATTTTCGCCTTGATGTGCTGCGGATTTGTTCAATCGCACCATAACCGGACCCAATATTCAGCTTGTTCAACAGCTTTACCGAAGCGTGGCATGAACAATAACCACAGAGAAAAACAATTAAGCCCCTCTTAGGATAATTAATGAAATTTTTTAATGCATGGATTTGAATTTACCTAAGGCAAAAGAGACCAAAGGATTTTTACTTTATTATCCACCATAAAACCAAAAGCCTAGAAGGGCAACACACACTGCCCTTTAATTGCTGTATAGCCCAATATTCAAATGGGCCTACATTTCTAGAAAGCCCAAGAAGCCTAGATAGTTTTTACGTGTACGGATACCTGGGCATGTACCTTACCTTCTTGCTCCTTTTGCCCAACGGTGCGATGGACACCAACGCTTCGGCGGCCGTCGGTCCGCCCCCTGCGCAGAAGCGACGCCGGATCTCGACAACTACTATCGATGCATTAGGAAACGATGTTCTTTGCATGATATTCGCTTTTTTTGACTTTGTCCAACTTGTTCGCTGTTCTGCCGTCTGCAAATCATGGTACATTTTCTGTTCTTATAAATATCGTTTTCGAGGCGGTTTTGATGGGGAATTGGTGGTTTAAGTATATATAAGCTGGCTACTTAGTGCTACGGATCAATTTTATTTATCTCTGCTCAATTTTTTTAAGGTGCACGGTGATTAATAAACTGAAATTGCTGCAAATACAATATCACAAGCAACGGCAGATGGAATCTGCTAGTATCCCAGATGCCTCTACGTGTTCGGAAAGATTCATAAATATACAGATGGAGCAGCTGGCCATGGAGCGACAAAGATTGTCTTTGCTGGAAGGTCCTATCAATGTTTTTCAGTGGAAAGGTCACTCGGTAGGGTAAATCATTTATTTCTTGATCATTTGAAGAATACAAACAATTGACAATAGCCATGCCATATCTGGAGACGTGGAAAAATATTTGCTTTAATTAATAAAGGTAACTCACGATATCGGATGCGTGACATTCATACCCATAACCCATATGAAATACCAAAGTAATAATGAAAATATATCATAAACTACCGTGTACTTTGCTTTGATCAATTTCATTATAATGATGCACAACATGTTTTAAGTTATTAAGTTATGCATCAATAAGTTCCGGTTTTTCTAATCATTTTTGCAAGTTTGATTTGATTTGATTTTGTGAAGTTCGAGTTGAACTTATCCACGCTGTTCTACATTTTTTTTGTAGGTTTAACAAATGCAGAATGAAGATGGGTTTGGTTCTGACTGGTGTTGGAGACAAGGTATTACCGTATTAGGCTCTGCCAGACTTTTGTCATTGCGTGCATACTGTGTTCAAATTGAATGTAGCACACAATTATATTCTTCTTTTTGTTTACAGCTACCTAAAACTTCACTGCACTTCCGTTTCATGGGGATAACTTCTTTTTGTTAGGTTTCTAATATAGGAAATGTTCTTGTATTCTCCCAGTAGGTTTAACGACAGCTTTGTTCACTTTATAAGTAATAAAGAGTTGTGAATGCTATATCCTGAATACTCTAATTCACTCTTAAAACATAATGTGCGGTTGTTTATTGTTAAAAGGGAATGCTGGACTGTGAGATTAATTGTCAACATATGTTTTTCATGGTGTTGTGTTGGCCTGATTTTTTTCTACGTGGAAATCACTAGTATACTATCTCCAATGTTTGGAGTTCTGTATGTACAGGTGATGCGTCTCTGGTCAGCAGAGAGTTGCAAAGGGTTGGATGAATATTTGCTTCCTGATAAAGCCCCACTGATTGATTTTGATTTTGATGAGGGGAAGGTAATTCTGAACCTGTTTCTGCCACTATTTTCCATGCATGGCATGTGTTCAGAACCTGTAACAGATGTTCAACATGGTGTCTCTGCAATCCGACAGAAACAAAAGGGTGCAGTTGAAAATTTTGATGGGATATACATTCAGTATTTTAATTTTTAATGACTACGATAATATTTTACCCCTGCAGTTGTTCCTGGCTTAATAAGATTTCAGTATCATAAAGTGTGGCTTTACCCTAATGACTCAATTCTCATGTTCGTTTGGTTTCAAGGAGACTGAAACAGGAGATTGTAAACTTGGGATCTATTCTTGCCTTAAGCTGTTAGTCAATATGGAAAAGAGATTTGTCTGCCTCATGTTGCCCAGCTAGATGCTCTAGCATGAACACCAACCGCTACCTTTGGTCTTAATTGTTATTTTACCCTTAGGTGGTTGGTCTCGTGGGAACTCGTATGTGCATATGGAGGCGCATTGGAACTCGAGATCTTTTTTCCTCGCGTGATGGGTTGTTTACAAGGGGATTGTGCATGCGGTGAGAAATATTGATCCTATTTGGAAACTTCTCTTTTGGAATAAAAGTTACTGTATGGCACAGTGTGACAGTGAGTCATTTCTATCATGGATTGACAGTCAGCATTACAAATATGAAATATACTAATTCTGAATTTTGGGAAGGCTCTGAAACCTTCTTATCGTTACTTGATCAACCAATTAATATCCTGACAAAACGAGGCGCTGAGACTATAGTAGTAACTAGTCAAGTCATTAGCCAGTTGTAGAAAATGTAGCTATAATCATGTGTTCGTTTGTAATGGGTGGATATTGGTTAATGAGTTCTGTAGATCAATATTGTGAAAACTCTGGATATTTAATCACTAAATTAGGGGAATTGCAAATCCAGATGTGTAGGATAATATGTTGCAACCGAATGTTTGTTAATATTGTACTCCATATTTGTTTTCTAATCTGTTTAATGCCATATAATCCCTCTGTAATGGGTATGTTATTTGCTACCCTTCATAAATTGAAAATGTATTTTGATTAAATGGCTTTTAGATTTTTCTTCTTTGCAGCTATGTAGACCCACAGGCAGTAGTGGGCTGTGAGGATGGGAAAGTTCGTGTGTTTGACATGTACAGCAGAAAGATTTCACAAATAATAAAGTATGTATCTCTGTCAAGTTTGTTTCGCCTTCCGGCCAAGATCAAGTTCTAGATCTAATATTGTTCTTAAGCAATAGTGTGCTCTTGCTAGTACATTGGCCAACTCCTTATTTTCCTGTTGGTTATTTCCTGAGAAGGTATATTCGTTTGCTGTCATCCGGACTTTTGAAAATTCAGACTTGTATTCCAAATGCCAAATGTAATATTAACACGTGTACTTTTCTCCGATCCCCTTCATTAAACATCATTTCAAAGACCACCCTTTCACATTCTTGTTACATATGATTTGAAGGGTCAATTCAATTTTATTATTCGTCAGTCATCAAATGTAATAAAATCAGATGCTTGATAGTTGTGAATAGCTACCTGCCCTACCATGAAACTGGGGATTAATGTAGTGTCTCGTTCTATGAATTGAGGATTGACCTTTTATGTGCATTTCTTTTCGTGTATCATAATGCTGATGCAGGATGCATCCTGGGGCTGTATCTTGTTTATCATTCACAGATGAGCAACTGATTATCAGTGGTTCATCTCTTGGTGGTATATCAATATCTGATCTTTCATCAGACCAACGTGTGGCTACCTTGGGCACAAATAGTTATACAGGTATTTAGATATATGCTGAGTATTTTGCAATTCTTGTACTTCTATTCAGTGATATATTCTTATATTTTGTATTCCACGATTACACTTTGGATGAAATGAATTGACGGATGAATACATACCATTGGTTTATCCACTATCGTCTAAAAGTCCAAACCATGTGGCAGATGAAGGAGCCGTTTAGTTTACTGCGCTCCACTTGAGTGAGAAAAGTATTAACACTGGCCGTTGATTGAAACTGAAGGGGTTGGAATAGGTTGATTTCCTAATTTTTCCGTAGCCACACTTCAAGAGATTAAACGATGATTTATTGTTTTTGTTGGCTAAATATGATGTTTATATGTTGTTTAATTTGATATGGAGGCACACTCTAGAATGGTAAATTTCTTGCACCGTTCACATATCCGTGGAGTGTCCTTTACTCTTGTGACCAAATACCGGTTGAGATTTCAGAACCAGCTTTACTAAGTTTGTCCTCGCACCATCTATAATTGTATCTCTCGTAATTGACCAAATCGTTAAATTTTTTTCACTGTGCATGTATTACAGACATTCAAGTTCTGATAGTTGGAATATTAATTCTGAAATTGTTTCTTTATTTTATTCTCGCACGTTTTGCAGATGGCATAAAAACTATTTGCTTCAACCCGAGCTCGCATTTACTGTTTGCTGGATTAGTTTCCGGTCATGCATCATGCTGGGACCTAAGGTATGCTGCCCGTGTGATATGTGTGATTATTTTGCCCTTTTGCTCTGTTTTCTGCCCATTACTTCTGTTGTTTAAACCTGCTAATAGCAATTTTTATGTTCCATGGTTTCCTTCAGGACATCAAGGCGCTTGTGGAATACACGAGTGAGTCCCAATGTGCTTTACTCCATGAACCACCTGCGAAATGACATATCAACATTGGTTGTTGGTGGAATAGACGGTGTGCTGAGAATCATTGATCAGAACAGCGGGGAGATCCTGTCCAGGTGCATTGTGGCAGAGGAAAATAACAACCGACGGAATAATTCAACAGCGAAAAACCAGAACCGAGTTGTGGAACGCAAACGTGCAATGAGGCTTTCTGAGGATGACCGCGTCGACCTGATGCAGTCCCGGCCTCCTATAACATGCTTGGCAGTTGGAATGCACAAGGTCGTTACAGCCCACGGCGATAAGGACATCAGAGTATGGAAGTTCAGATAAAAATAATTTGATCAAATAGTGTTTTACTATTATTTAACTATAATACTACAATATTTGTCAATGGTTCTTTCCAACCTGTAAACTTTTCCTGAGAACATCATATGTATCATATGTGTGTGTATGATACTCAAGGACTCGTTTAAGCTTTAAATTCAAACCACTTGAGAAATAGTAGTACACTATTTCACTTATCTATGTTTTTTTCCATTATTTTATAGTAGTATTAATTTTGATAAGTTCATATATACACGCATCTTATTTCTTGATTTGTCTTGATTGTATATTAAGGGGGGTTTGGTTGACTTGACGATTTTTAAAGGGAAAACTGTTAGGGTGTTCCGATTACTCCCCGTTTTTAAATTATTTTCAGCTATACCCTCTGCTTAATCAATAATGAAATTATTGCGACCAACATTTCTGCAGCAACTCCATATTGATTGAAAAGCGTAGTGAGATTAGGGTTCCTTGGTTCACTCACTATAGTGAGATTAGGGTCTCATAGCACTCAAGTCACCTACTAAACTACTAATATCTCAAATGTTAATTCTAAGACTTCTTTGGTTCGCTCACTATATATTAAAAATATATTTTTTTATAATTCCATTTTAAATCTTTTTTAATTATTATTAAATGTAATGATTAAATCCTGGCTTCAGCTTCGCAAAAAATGTAATGATTAAAGAACAAAATTTAGCCTTAAAAATAAAAAATAAGTTTTCTTAAAATTATAAATACGTTTAATTTAAACCATCATGAAATTAGTAGAATTATATTTAAAAATATATATGTAAAATGTTAAATTCATGTTATATGTATTTGTACAAAAAAATTAATTAAAATTATTTTATATGATAATAAATTTAAATACATGAAATAATCTAATAAAAATAAAGTATTGATATAAAACATAAATAACTAATACTATATGCTCAATATATATTAAAAACATAAAAATAATTTCAATTACTTTAAAAAAAAAAATTACATGGCCCCCTAAAATGGGGGCCCTGAGCACCGGCTCATGGTGCACATGCCATTAAACCCGGCCTGCAACCTACAATCATATATCAGTAAATCACACATAAATAAAGAAATTAAAATTATAAATTCATTACCGTCACATTATATAAATTCTTAAGTTGCCTTTTATATAATGTGATCGTAATAAAAGGTAACTTAAGAATGTATATTATGTTAATGTAATGAGTTTACAATTTTAATTTATTTATTTATATGTGATTTACTGATATGTGGTTGTAGGATGTATTGTAATTAGTATTAATGGTAGTGGGTTTGAAAGTTTAATACTTCCTCCGTTCCTAATTAATTGACACGGATGGTGTTTTGTCACTGTTCATTGAGTAATTTTGATTCGACTTTTTCATACAATTATAGAAGATAAAATATAGTCAATTGAGATCTTGTTGGATTCGTCTAATCGCATAGATTTAGAATATCAAATTTTTATAATTTTTCCTCGTATGCAATTTGAGTTATTAAGGATTAAAAATGTGTATTGGATTGCGTGAAATGTGGGTCCGTGGCAATTAAAAAGGAACGGAGGAAGTATATTTATTTATTAATGTGATGTGATGGGTAAGTTTGACGATTAATATTTAATTATTTTTTAAAATGAAAATGTTGGAACAAGAAAAAAAAGGACATAAATAATGGCACAAAATGAGTATTATTTATTTTAATTACGTAAAATAAAAGATAATTGAAAAAAAAAACAAAATAGATCACCAGAAGGAGTTATTTCCACTTTTAAGCCATCACGGCCCGAATTCCAGCCCAATGGCCTAAATTCAGGGCCGGAATTCTTCTAATGGCTCATTTCCCTAAATCAAAATATGGTGGCCTAAAAGTGGAAATGACTATTTCTGGTGGCCTATTTTAATTATTATCTCTAAGTTTATTGATTATTGGGTTGATGGCATGCCACTCTTTAATTTTTAATTCATTCATCTCATGGATGTCGTCGTTTATGTGAGCTATTTCCTTCCTTCGATGCTATCTTTATGGGTAATTTCGTGTTTATCAATCTTGTCAATTTTCTGTTCTATTTTTGTCATAGTTGTGCATCTTACGTCAGTATTCATATACCCGAATTAGATGTTGCTAGGAGGTGTAGCTAATACTCAACTACCTCTTTTGCAAATCCAACATAACATCATTAGAACCTTTTTTTTTTTTTAAAAAAAATATTGATGAACCACATAGCTCCCGCATTGAAGTCTTTTAATTCTCAACAATCCAAAAAAAAAAATGTAGTCTTTTTTTTATTCCAAAACATGTACATCATGAAAGTGCAACTGTGCAGGCAGAATTGATAGAACCGGCAGTGAATGGGTCTTTGAACCTCATCAGATCATGCACCAAAGCATCAAGCGTTAGAGGGTACAATTTGAGTGCAGTTGTCTGCACCTAATGTTGTGGGAGGTACGGGTATTTTTTTGATGTCCTATTAATATTAGGATGGCTCTGAGTATTTTTGTGATGTCTATATTATTGAATTTTTTTTAATGTGAATTCCGTACATCACGAAAGGAAATGCAGACATCACAATTGAGTACACAGCATGTGCAGTTGTCCTTTGAGGCTGTACAGGAACTTTATTGAGCGTTAGACGTGTGGTAATAACGTCGTCCATAGCTGCAGTTGACTGCAACAAGAACCCCCGAGGCCCTGATGCTGTGATCGACGAAACTTGGTTTTCGGATGTCAAGAGTTCTGCAAAGAAGAAAAGGTGTGAATAATTTTCAGTATATGTACTCTGACTATCACCATACTTTATTAGCAGCTTGATTCATTTTCAACCCTGAATCATATTTATAATTGTACATGCATTTATAGTTAATGAATCATATGATTGGTTTTGGTCCAGAAATGGTATTGGGTTGCAAAAAGCCATAAAAGTTACCAAGAGAAAGAAGCACGGAAATATGCATAACAAAAAGGGACAGACTTGGTAGTTATGAATCCTGGACTTGTTCTTGGCCCCCTTCTCCAACCTACACTCAATCCTTCTTGTAACTGTTTTTGAATCTCATCAAAGGTAAAGGTAGATGTAAAAGTAGAGAGAGGGGGTAAATATCCATTCAACAAGCCCCATTTCTAAATTTACCAATTCTCACTACTGCATTCATCAATTCAGCGAAAACCTATTTACGTCTTCTTACAGGGAAAGAAGTCTCTGCAGACTATCAAGTTGTTGATGTCCGTGGTGTCGCTCTTGCACATGTTTTGGCATTTGAATATCCATCAGCTTCTGGCGGATACTTTCTGATTGCGACAACAGTAAATCGAGCTGATCTTGTGCAGTTTGTTGCATTCCATGTACCCTTCTCTCAGCTTTCCTTCCAAGTAAGCCATTCTAGTCAAGATATCGTCAGCTCATCCCATGTAATGTCAATTTTCTTACAAATAGTAATAATCCCAATTTTATTTTTATTTTTTTTTAAAAAAAACAATCTTGTTTAAAATTGATGTAGTGCTGTCGGAAATTTAAGCCCACCAGCATCCCGGGAGAAAGCTGAGAGTTTGGGCATCAACTTCACTCCTCTTGTGGTGACTTTAAGGGATGCTATTCAGAGTTTGATCGAGAAAGACTATTTTAAGATTTGATACTTGAAAGTATATAGTACTAGGGATGAAAACGGTACAGATACGTCGGATAGTGTCGGATACGGATATTATCCATATTTTATTTTTCGAATTCGGAATCGAATACGGATAAGCCGGATACGAATACGATTTCGGATATTTCGGATTACGGATACGGTACGGATACAGGACGGATATATGACGGATACGGATTCAATCGGATATAGATTATCGGATAATTTTTTTTGAAAATTTGATAATTTATTTTATAAAAATTATCAGATAATTTGATATTTTTTTATAATTATTGATAATTTTTAATTAATAAATAATAATATATTAATATATTCGGATATCCATATTTAAAATCCGGATAATATCCTATCAATTTTCGGATACGAATACGAATGCGGATATTAAAATACGGATTTGGATTTTAACATTACGAATACGGTATCCAGCCGAATAGTCGGATACGGATTCAGATTCGAATATAATCGGATACGGCATCGGATCGGTCGGATATTTACTAGTATATATGGGTTTAACATGATCAACTTGATTTTGTGGTTGGTAAAATTCAGGCATAAATTGAAAGGAGTTGGTAAAATTCAGACATGATCAACTTGATTTTTGTGGTAGGTAGTTGCATCTTCTTCTTACACGTGTGTGGGTTCCATCCTAATTATCATACAAGTGTGTATGACAGAGATATTTGTGGACAAACTACACCCACAGGCCACAGCCCACAACCCCCTCCGAACGTAACAACTCGGAAAGGATCATTTTTTGCAACTCCAAAATTTTAGATTCTTGAATATTCAAGGCCAAGATGGTCGACCACAACTTTTCTCATTCATTTCCATTTATGTACTTGAAAAAAAATACCTTCCCCCATCCAATAATGTCTTCTATAATCAAAAGGAATTGTGCACTTCTATATACTACTAGTATTTAGTACAGAGTAACCATCTTATTTCATCCATCTCAATCCTTTTCCAATCTCTGTAAGATATATGGTTTTATTACAACGTTTTCGAATAATTTATTTCCTTGATAACACAAGGCATGTGTATTGTGTAATAATCCTAAATAAAGAACTGACAGAGTAGAATCAATGCCAAGTCACATTGCCGCCAGAGTAGAATCAATCCCAACTCCGAAGGGATTAGGAAAAAGCACAAACAAACAGAACACTAGCTACAAATTCCAGTCGACAGCAGATAAAGTCAATTGTGTTCGGCAATTACAAGCCACCCGAGACACAATGGTGATTCAATATCAACAACCATCATAAGAATTGGACAGCCGCCTCATTAGACTAGTAAGGTCTCCTTTGTATTGGGCAAAGGCAAAGATTCACCAAGTAATGTACTTGTAGAAGCCAAGGGAACATCAGCTTTGAGGCTCACTCGTTGTCCTTTGGTAGACAAGTATCATCTCTAAAGTACACATACAAAATGGGGAAAGTTGTCTGTGTGACCGGAGCATCTGGCTACATAGCGTCGTGGCTGGTTCAGCTTCTTCTAGACGGTGGTTACACGGTTAAGGGCACTGTGCGAAGTCTTGGTTAGTGTTATACATATAGTATCTGCTTGTGTTTCAGTTTGCCCTCAGAATCCATAATTATTTTAATGTAGAAATGAAGAGAAAATATTATGCAGCAGTAGCATATGTAGTTGCATAGCTTTAGTGACAAATTCTCATAAAAGTTCCAAGTTGTGAAAGGGGTAAGCAATTATTTATTGTGTGTCATGATTGTGTGATTAGATTATCCAAACAAATTTGCACACCTTATGGAACTTGAAGGAGCTAAGGAAAGACTGCATTTGTTCCAAGCCAACTTGATCGAAGATGGATCGTTTGATTCCATTATTGATGGTTGTGATGGTGTGTTCCACACTGCTTCACCTGTTTTGGCTTCCATAACCGATCCACAGGTAGGTCATGTAAAATCATACATATACACAGACACACACACACGTATATGGTCGCAAATGCAACTACAATCAAGTGCACTACTCCCTCAGTTCAATACAAACAAACATTGATTTTTCAATTTAATCACGTCTTCTTCATCCGTCATTAGGAAGATATTTGCTGTGGAACGGATGGAGTACTGTTTACTTATTTGATAGTTGCATTATCATTCTTTGATACTCGTATAGCTATTTTTTTGTTTAAATGGTATGAGAACATATTTTGATCAGGCAGAATTGATGGAGCCAGCAGTAAAGGGAACACTCAATGTCTTGAAATCGTGCAGTAAAGCAGCGACTGTTAAGCGTGTTGTGGTAACATCATCAATAGCTGCGGTTAACTGCAACCAGGATCATCAGGGGCCGGATGTCGTAATTGATGAAACTTGGTTTTCTGATCCAGATTACTGTAGAGAAACCAAGGTGAGGATACTTCCATATAAGTTTAAACCTGCAACATTTCATGTACACATATAAACAAGCTTTGAAGAATCACTTTATAAAGTGGATGGAATGTTTATAATGAAAATGGCTTAGAGGGTGGTCTTTGTTCTTTGCTACCCTGTATATTTTGAAGATTCACTTTATAATGAAGTGAATTTTGGATGCACTTGTGGTTGATCAGAATTGGTATTGGCTTGCAAAAACCTTGGCAGAGGAAGTTGCCTGGAAATATTCAAAGGAAAATGGGATTGACTTGCTATCTATAAACCCTGGTTTTGTTATCGGCCCTCTCCTCCAACCAACCCTAAATGCTTCTTCTACATTTGTTTTGAGCATCCTTGAAGGTAACTTCAATCTTTTCTCGTTATTGCTGTAGGCAAATTGAATGTCTTTGAGACAAAAGTGTCCCTAAAGCGTGCTTACATAAATTTCATTGCAATTACCTTTCCAACACAGGGAAGGAAGTGTTTCCAGACTATCAATTTGTTGACGTCCGAGATGTTGCCCGTGCACATCTTTTGGCGTTTGAAAATCCATCAGCCAGTGGAAGATACCTATTAGTCGAGACATCGATGAGCCACGGTCAGGTTATACAAAGATTGCATAGCCATTACCCTACCTTGAACCTTCCCAGCAAGTAAGGTTTTGTTTACGAACTAGAAATATATACATTTCACCGAAAGTTACGGATTTTCATTTATGTCATTTTGGAACTGCAGTGTTCCAAATAATCCAACCTTCCAGGTGTCGAGAACAAAAGCAAGAAGCCTGGGCGTTGATTTTATTCCCTTCGACGTGAGCCTCAGGGACACCATTCAAAGTTTGAAAGAGAAAAACTTCATAGATTTGGACAGTGCATTTGCTTGTTTGTAAAATGTAGTGCTGTCAAGTGAGAGACAATGCAAGATAGCTCTTTAAATTCTGCAACGCAATCCTTTAGCAAAAATTCAAGAACATGATAAACGCATGTGACTATTTTAGATAAACAGGTTGTTTCAAATCCCAAAATTTCTAAATAGAAATTATATAATCACCAGTAGCAACAAACCAACGAGTTTCACAGCAACAGTTAAATACCCCATGTCCTCATTCTAATTTCATACAACAGGCGGATATCACCCCTTCGGCTTGTGAACCTGCAAGTTAAACAATGATACCTGTATATATAAATTTTTAGCCCAGTGATGAATATTGATCATATTTAACATTTGAATAATTAAGTATACAGTTCACGTACGATACTGAAGTGCCATCCATCAACTCAACTGAAGTACGACACTGGAAGATAGATTAATCAAGAAACAGTATCTAGACCTCATTTTCCAGCATCCGGAACTGGCTCATTCTCAGGATTCGCTTCCAAATTCCAGCCCCTGAGTAACCAATAATAAGTAAACAAACAAAACACCAAGCAGTTTCACCCATAAGATGAGGGCAGTAATTACCTTTCAGCAGCTTCATTTTTTAGTTCCTTAATGTGAGTCTCAATTTCTGCACATGCTCTTTGGATTTCAACGTTTTTCAAGCACAGCTCCCGCCATTGGGTAGACAATGCAGTGAGCTCATAGGCTGTGTTTTGCTGAACAAATACAGAAGCATAAGATCCTCGGAAATAAAATCCATTAGTTTTCTTCCAAGTGGAATTTCTCTTAAGGAAGTGCGCGCTGAAAGTATTATAGGAAAGTTAATCTGAATTACCTGGTGATACTTCCTCTCCCGGTTTACAGATTCAATTTTCCCATTGAGCTCCAGAACTTGTGACTGTAATCTGTACTCATCAAAAAAAAAAGAGAAACCAAAAATTAGTTGTCATGTACCCAAGAAAAATGGAAAGAAAGCAACCAACTGCGGGAAAATTATTGGCATTTCACAAACTCATACCAACTAAAGAAAGCACACAGCCATCATCTTATGTAGTACTTATCAAATATAATGAGCAGCTGCTAATAAAATTGCTACCCAGAAAAATAGCATCAAGCTTCTTGGCTTATCAAACTTTTCTAATAATGAAAAGGGGGCATAGGCACATATATCATTGTCCTAGCTCTACAAAACAAATGAATGAACACAAGCAACTCCTTCAGGGTTTTGCCTGTGAGTGGCAAGAAGCTCCTTCAGAGTGGAGAACAAACAAAATTACCTTTATTTGAACATGGAAGGAATGAAAGCAGAAAAGGGGGAGAAAATGAGGAGAATAACTGGAATTTTATCCCTTGAAAATTCTTAACTCTCAGAACAAAAGGCTATGGTAAAAGAAATGCAACCAAATAAATGCACATGCTCCCTTCCCACTTTCCAGCAAACTTTTGGCATATCAAAGGAAAGAGAATGCACAGACTATAGTTTCTATCAAAAATTACAAACGATTTCCAGATTATACATCCCACATGCCAAGTCAAGAATTTCCTTTTCCATCCTGTAGATGACCATCCCATCTAAACCAAAAAGTACAAGTCCAAGTAGCATAAATGATCAAAATTATAATCAATCAATACCTTGACAGAAATGCTTCCAATTGTTGATTATACAACTTCCAAACATCAGGGCCATGCTTTGACATTAAATCCAGATTCTCAAGCCTACAGACAAACATAGGATACTCTGAAAGCTTGAAAATCAGAGTTTTTGAAAAACAATGGACTAAACCATGATGAATTATACCAAGAACAGAAGCAACATAAGCATGAAATAAAAAGTTTTCATTGTAAGAATACATAACAGGGCACATCCCTGCTAAAAATGGGAGGTAAATGTTTTGCACATTGTATCAAGCTAAAAGTAAACCAAATTTAGAGAGAACTTGCTTAGTTTTAAAAAACCACACTGCGCCTCTCCCTGCTTTCAGAAATCACTTTTAACCACGCCCATTACCTGATTACTTGATGCTGCAACAAGCGCTGGACCTTCTGGAGGGCTTGCCTCCATGCGCCCTCATCATTTCTTTTGTTTACAGATGGCATTTCAATTCCATATCTGGAGGTATCCATTTGAACTGGAGGCTTACCAGCTCTGACCCTCTCATATTCCCTAGCAAGCATTGGGTGATCCTAAAACATTGAAAGCATCTGTTACAAGCCCTGTCCATCTCATACTCCCTATAAAGCATTGCATGATCCTACCCCCACCCACCCTTAGCAAAAAAAATAGTTCAAATGAAAATCCTAGACGCTAAAACTAGAAGTTACTACTCTGCAGCCATAACCGTCCTGCTAAATGTTGGGATCCTGCCACTTAACCCGGGTAAGACACATACCAACAGGTCCCACATCTATGTGCTATTCCACATGTGGGGGGCCAAATTCAGTTAAATTTTGGACTTTTAAGTTGGAAGACCAAATGGTATACTTCGCATCATGTTGCATCAATAGAACATAGATTTGAGTATGAACTTGAGTTCTCTTATAACATTGAACTAAATCCCATATGTTAATGACTTTATACCTTCAGTTTTATTGAATATATATATTCCATCACACATCCTAAAAGAAACTCCAAAACAAATTTGCAAGTACTCCCTCTGCCCCACTATTTGGGTTGTTCCAACATAAATGTCTTTCTTCCAAATAAGGTAATAATCGAAATTTTAAACACACCATCATCATTAAAACCAAACCCACTACCATCAATTATATCAATAAATAAATCAAATAAATTTCAAAACTCACTACTACCGAAGATCTAGACTCACAAAAATTGCATCATATCAATAATAAATCAAATAAAACTCCAAATCCACAATAATCACATCACATAAATCCCTAATTTACCACACTTTAAATACTAACCTACCTCACCTAAATTCCCATGCCGTATAATAACTGGACAACAACAATGGGATGGAGGGTGTAATAATTATAAATAAATAAATATAAAAATAAATAAATAAATAAATAACACCAAATAGGGGGTTTAAACTCAAATTGGCAAACTCAATTTCATGCACAAATTACATAATTCCATAATAACTGGAAGGTTAAAACCAATTATTATGTACTCTGGCCGTCCTACAATAGTTGCTCCATTTTTCAGTTTTGTGTATGTCATAAGAGGTGCTATATTCCTTTTCTGGCAACTTTTTCCCATCTCACCATTAAACAAAAAATATATTTTATCTCATTCCACTATTAAAAACCTCGTATACCTTTATTCCTATATATTGTACTGCCACCTAAGTGCGGCATATATTATAGAACAAAGAGAATATATTCCATAAAGTATCCACAGAACTCAAAGTGGGACTCATGCAAACCTTAAAATCAAACTTTGGGAGAGGATTTAGATCTTTGAGGAAATCAGATGGTTTTTTGGAACTACGCAGCATCTCTTCTTCAACCAATCGGTCCACTTCCTCTTTAACTTTAGGATTTCCATAGTCATCGTCAATATAAGGCAGTGCATCGATTATTTCAGGTTGTGGAGTGACACCCAACTGTGGTGGAGCCTCTAGCATTAGAATATCAGCCTTACCCCCAGTTGCCATAGCCATAAATGGTCTGAATTGAGCAGATTGTAACAGTCAAATTCCAATTCCAACTGGACAGTCAAGATATCAATTTGAGGAATAAATAATAATTTCAAATGCAATTGTGTTGGGAAAAATTAAATGTAAAAATCATATCATATAGTACATGATTACATGTAATTTGTATATCTACAAGATAGAAAGATCAAAGACTCAAAACAGGTGGAAATGATCAACGTCGAAAGCTAGCATGATTAGGGTTGCTAAAATTGTGCTGATCCAAAATGTTGTTCTCATCTAATCAATAACGCATAATGCACTAGGCCAGCAAATACTTACAAACAAGTACAACTGACATTGATTCAGGACAAACAAGTAAAAATAATGATGAAGCCTGAAGGAACACATAATATCCCGCCAGAGATGGCATAAAGAGAGTCAGGTTAGTTAACATTCTTAGAAGTGACACATTACAGAAAAATCCCAAGCGAGAGACAAGAAGAAGGCAACTATAGAGTAAACCACTTCGGAACTCAAAAGTCGCTTTGCTTACAAGAAACGCCGGAGTTGTGCGTGTTTCTTGCCGGTAAAACGAAGCTGGCTGCTGCCCAAGACTTTCGTTTTTCTCACTACGAAGCCTCCACAATGTGGGCTAGGTAGAGGAAGGCGCAGGCATATTGGGTTAAGGCTACGGGTAATATATCGAACAAGACAGACCCAATCCGTTCTTTCGGTTCGGGTAGCTCGATAACATTCAGTAAAAAGTAAAACCCTCGAAACGCAAAGAAGGTTTCAAATTTAAACACGAATCGCCAAAGGGCCGGCAAACAGAACAAAAAAGGAGTCTATTCCGCTAGAATAGTTAACAAGCTTTCGAACAAATTATATTAAAAATAGACATAAACAATGTAGTGAACGGAAAATTGCCAATTCTTCTAAAAATTTAAATACGTCCCCCAAATTTAAATACATACCTCGAGGATTAGTTGGGTTGATGCAGAACACAACCTACTTGCGGCGGACCGGCGGGTTTGACGATTGGTAGTGTGTGCGAGCTTATTGAACACACGATAAAGAGAGGAAAAGAAAAAAAACTCTTTTTTTCCTGGGAAATACGGGGAAATTGATATATCAGACGAAGAATATGGAAAGACAGCGAATATCAATGGAGAAGTAACAAATCTGTGAGGGGAGACGGAGACGACGGAGAACTGCGCAGTCCACAAAAGTGATTGGTCGAAGCCATACGTCGGCTCTGGAGAAGAAGAAACTGAACGCCTAATTTTGGGCCCGTTGGACTAATTTTGTTATTGGGCTTGATTGAAATTTTATTTTATTTATTAGGCTAAAATATTTAATTTGGGCCAGCCGAAAGTTCGGGAGTACTAAGGGCATTTTAGACTTTTAATAATAGTGAAGACTGAAGAGTATGGGTTCCTTCCAAGTTCCAACATGTGTGGTAGGCGAATATTCCACGTTTTGAATATGAACATTTCTTCCCTTTCTCCTTTGCCTATTGAAAGACGAGAATGGCGGAAACTTGACGCGGCATTTTACTAACGTCATATTCTCATTTTAATATATTTTTATTATTATAATATTGCCCCTATTATTACTATTTACTACAGTCTACGCCAATAATAAAATTAATAAACAAATCACAGTGGAGCTTTTCAACGCCACAAGCAGATTTATTCAATTTCCACAACCACCCTTTAGCTTTTAGGTTTTATCACAACTGCATACAATTCTTCTCAGAAATAACTCCATGTAAAAAATACTCCTATAAGTTAATTGTTAAAAATAAAAATAAACAAATTCCTACAAACAAAAAGACTGAGGAAGTAACTATTTAGAATTTTTTCCCCTTATAAACAAAACAAAATACATACAAAAATATGTACTTATTAGGTGAGCATATTGAATCAATTCCACTTGATACTATTTGCAATATCCTTCTTTTTTTTTTTGGTGCAATTTATATACATATATTAAAATATGATTCTCGGTGGAATTAAATTAATGTTACAACTTGGAAGCTAGGAATAAACAACATGATTAAGGACAATTCAACTTCATATTGGCTATTCCATTTTCTTTTATGAAATAATAATCTCTAATTAATAATTTGGCACGCAATTGCAGACAAATGTATATTTGTAGAAAACTGGATTTACCCTTCGTTTGGTAAATAAATAGACTTTAGAGTTTAGAGTTTGGTTTCAAAGATTACAGTTTGGCTTCAGATATTAGAGTTCCCAAAACCACGATTTGTGGAGAAAATCAGCGATTCCAAATCTTATTTTTATGGGAAAACAAACAGATATGAATCTCTTAGAGTTGGGAATGGGTTTTTAGCGTTTTGACCGCTTATTCCAAACGGGGCCTTATTTAGGTATGATTTTATCCCGTGGGATGTTTGTCCTTAGAGTTAAAAAAATGAAAAATTAATGCAAATTATCTGTCATCAATTTGTCCTGTATGCAGTAATCTGAAGCAACATGGATAGCTTGCAAAAATGAACATTGGTTATGTTGGAAGATTTGCATTTCAATCATTATAATACATAAATTCAACAATTATATTTGAACAATTAATATTAATATATTAAAAATTTGTTAATGAATTCAAACATTACTCCTAAGCAGATACTTATAAAGAAATTAAATAGCTCAACTTGGAAAAGAACTGTAGAAAACAAAAATAAAGCCTTAATAATAATAATAATAATAATAATAATAATAATAATAATAATAATAATAATAATAATAATAATAATAATAATAATAATAATACGTACCAATTAAAATCAGCATATACCTTACTCCTATTGCATTAAATTTAAAATTTCCATGCGTTCTATTTGAACATACATTTTGTGAAGTTAAATTCAAAACCAACAATGTGTTGCTTCAAATTATTCATTTTTGGGATTTAGAGTAATGTGTTTGCCAAGTTAAATGATACTTACGTTTTTTCCTTCATTGGAGTATTTCTAACATTTTTCCAAGTGTAATAAAAATAACTATTACAATGCACTATCTGAGATAGGAAAATAAGAATTACTAAGTCAATAAAATTATATTTTCAAACATTAACTATAAACAATTTTCAAGTGAATGAAAATTTAATACTATTAACTATATGAATTTCAACGACAATTTAACAAGAAAAATGGGGGAAAGTAATATATCGAACATGCTTCATGTAATAA
Organism: Hygrophila difformis; assembly: GCA_030278955.1. Lineage (NCBI taxonomy): Eukaryota > Viridiplantae > Streptophyta > Magnoliopsida > Lamiales > Acanthaceae > Hygrophila > Hygrophila difformis. Next base: position 53,434,485 of record JAOANR010000004.1, read on the forward strand.
TATTTGTGATTATATAGATTATCTATTTTCTATTTTATCATTTTTATAATAAAATGAGAGTACTTGTTTTTTTTGCCAGAAAACCTATCAAAACTCGAAAAAAAAAATGAGAGAACTTTTAATTTTGTTCTATAATTTTAATTAGATTTTTTTTTTCATCTTCCTATTTTCATTTCCATATATTTCTACCTTGGTAGTAAAAGCACGCAATCTAGATTCTAGACTCCGGAGCGGTGGAGCCCCAAAAGAGGGCTAAAATACAACAAATTATAACTCAAGGAACCAAAATGGAAATCACAAACATTAAAGGGGCATGAGAGCAAAAAAAAGAACATTGAGGTTAAATTCACTGTACCCGTGTGAAGACGACGGAAAGCACATGGAAAGACAACCTACGCCGCTCCCATTTCCCAAGATACAAAAATTCTACTATGTATATGTGTGTATTATATATAGCCACCAGTCTTTCATCCTCCCCACCCAATATTCCTTCCTTCATCCCTTCTCCCATTTCATGGCCCCAATCTCCTCGGACTTCAAAGACTCATCTTTTCTCAAGTTCTAACCTTCAATCTGGGCATCCATTAACCCTCCTCACCTTCCCAGCTTCGATCAATTCCGTTTGTTTTAATCAATCACCGAATTGATTGATTGATTCAATTCAATGGGGAAGTATATGGAGCTTCTGGATGCAGGTGTCAGAATAGTGTGCAGATTTCAGTCGCACTGCCCACAAACGGCCCGGATGTATTACCACCCGCCCGCCGCTTGCGGGAAGGACGAGGGACGGATTCACCACGGCGGCGCCGGGGAAGCGATGGCGGCGGCAGCGGCGGTTCAGGGGGAGGCGCAGCTGGGCGGATGCCGGATTAAGATTGATACTACTGATCTCATTCTTTATACTGTTGCCTAAATGATTGCTTGTTGCAAATTCAATGGGAGAACCCTTTGTTTTTGTATTGAAAAAGATTGATACTTTATCATGAGTTTTGTAAGAGTTTTGCTGCCGGAATTTTATTTATACATTCTTTTTAGGGTAGATTGTTGTATGTATAACAGGGTAAATATTGCAATGAGGAGATTTCAATCCAAACTTAGGATATCACTTTATTGGTATTTATATTGCTTTATTGATTAAAAAAATTACAATTTTATTCTTCGTTTAGATCGTTTTACTTGTTATTGGCGATGGATCAAAGACACAATTTCAATGGATTTTTTTAAGTCAATAATTTTCGTATTTGTTTGAGTAATAATGGATTTTTTTCAATGGAAATGCCAATTGTTTTCATCAAATGAGTAGTTATTTGGGATGAGACTTAGTCCAAGTGACTTCTAACGAAAGATTTCGATTCTCAATCGATTCCCTATCTCTCTTTTTTATTCTATTTGTAATTTGTGTGTCATTAGCTTACCCTATCTCTCTTTTTTATTCTATTTGTAATTTGTGTGTCATTAGCTTACATTACCCTTGTTTAGCACCAAAAAAAAAAGTACTCCATCTGTCCCATTCCAAATGTCCTACTTACTATTTTTTGATGTCCCATTACAAATGTCTTCTTTCTATAAATAGAAATAATTTTCCCCTCCAACAACTATGTGGACCCCACCATATACTCACAAACCAACTCTACCTTAATTCCCGTGCCCAACAGTAACAAGACACTTGGAGTGGGACGGAGGGAGTAGTCATTTAGTATCTGGAAAGCAGTAGGTGTTCACATTCATAAATTTCGAACCCCACAAAATTATGACTTTCTTAGGCTTGATTACGTATTTTTATTATTTTATAAATTAGTAGGTTGTTGGTAGGTTGGATTAGAAATTCGTAGTTGGGTTGTAACAACATGTTGTTCGTCTGCACAATTATTTCAATTTTACAATATTTTATATTTTATAAAATATTCAATTTGGTCTAAAATATGCATGAGGCTTGTTAGTTGTTACAAAAGGTTTTGCTAAAGAATTGTTGCATATCATTTATGAATAAACGTTTAACTTTATGGTCATTTGCCGAATCTTGGAATCATAAAAATATATCAAGACATCAACCATCTTATAAGTAAATAATAATAATAAAAAAGAGAGATTAATTTCTTTTAGAAAACTGCTGGTGGCATATTAATTACTCTCTCCATTATAGATGCCATTTTAGAAATTAAAAAGCATTTCATAAATAGTTGTGGTTTTTTAGATGTCACTTTAAAAATGAAAAAAATATTCCCCAAAGCATTCCACAAATAGTTGTTGCTTATTATCAAGGAATAATAACCAAAAACAAATAAAAAATCATGAGTTAATTAATAAAAAAATTAATTATTGAAATTATGATATAAACTAATGGGAATAATAGAAAATGAACGATATTTCTATGCGGCTCTAAGCGGCTACTTAGAGCTAGTTTGATTAAGTATTTCATTAGTAAAAACCTTTAATAATTACCAGCTATTGATGTGTTAATTATAAGTTGAACAATCATTTCCGTACTTATTTACATAGTGTATGAATATCGAATGGGTTCTCATCCGGAGTCCGCATATGCGGAGTGTTCCGGGAAGGCACAGATTGTGCTGCATACACCCACATACACATATGGCAGTAGATCATCAAATTGACTTTCCCTCTTTTATTCGAGAGAATGGTGGGTAATTAATAAGATTTTCCATTTGTGAGTTGTACTAAAATCGTGCACAATTTATCAAATTTGATTAACAGGATTGACCCCATTTTTTGAAAGATTATGTGCATTTTTTATTTTTAGTATGGATATGGTGTTGAATATTTGACCCCAACAATCTTTTTCTATTGGACCACAAACGAGACGAACCAAGCTCGAGCCTTACCAGGCTCGAGCTTGGCTCGGTTAAGTATAAGCTCGGCTCGGCTCGGCTCGAGCTCGAAGCTCGACGAGCTTAAAAAATTGAGCTCGGCTCGAGCTCAACACAATATATTGAAGCTCGAGCTCGGCTCGAAGGGCCAAAAAAGCTCGACATAAATTTTAGTTTTTTTTTTAATTATCGGGTATCCCTAGATCACATTGGACTCAAGACTAAACAATTTTAAATTATTCAATAATGAGCTTAAAAACTTGAAAGATGAAGTTCTGTAGAAATATATTAAACTATTCATAATTCCTTATAATAGTCCCAATTTGGAAGGAGATTGGGATTAAGTTTTTTTGATTTAGTGTTAACCATAATAAAATATAATGTACTATATTCTTAAATAAAAGGAGGAGTGAATTTACTGTTGGACTTCCTCTTCCTCACATTCGTTAAGAAAGAAAATATACTATATTTTTAAGAAAGAAATAATATATATAATATATTCGAGCCTATTATCGAGCTTTCGAGCCGAGTATTAGTTAGCTCGGCTTGAGCTCATTAATATTCGAGCCGATCTCGAATTCGAGCCGAGTCTTTTCGAGTCGAGCTTTGGTCGAGCTTTGATCGAGTCGAGCCCGAATATTTTACGAGCCTATCAGTCTCATTTACACCCCTAGGACCACATTTGTTCCTACAATATTTTAACACATTTGCCATTTGACATCACTAAAAAGTATTTTTGAAAAGGACCCAACACCCCCATCCCTTCAAACCTCCGAAACCGACTCAGCAAACCCCTCCCCCCGCCCCCTCAAAAATCATGTGCTGCCACACTGTTCATATTGTGATTTGCCCATGAGTAACTTATGTTGTGGAAGTTGCAGTACCATGTTCTGTGTTAAAATATTACTTATGCTGCCATCAGTAACTATTACTTATGATGTGCATGTGCATATTGTTCAGACGATGAATTTCCGCATATTCTAGAATATTCATGTGCTGCCATACTGTTCATATTGTGATCTCCTCATGAATAACTTATGCTCTGGAAGTTGTAGTGCCATGTTCTGTGTTAAAATATCAAATAAGATAATTTGCTGCCAACTAGTACATTATTTGTTCATGTGTTGGCTTCCCCGACCAAATAAATGACCCCTGACTACTTGTACATGTGCAATCATTACTCCCACTAATTAGTGCAATCATTACTTGCACTAATTAGTGCAATCAGTGATCCATTTTCCTTTTTTAATTAATGCGTCTGTATGGAATCTAATACCCACATCTTGATGCGTAGCATACTGTCAGCATTGTCGGAACACGCCCACAGGGCACTATTAATCCTCCGTATAGTAACTCTATTGTATAAATATTATACAATGAGATATGGAAGTATTGATGACGTATCCATTATTTTTAAAACGATGATTCTAGATGATTCTCTATTGGTATGAAATTTCATCAATTTTCATTAGATCTCTTTGGATCGCCAAATCTGAATTTATTTCAAAAATTAACATATTAATTCCTTCAAATTTGATTCATGTCGGTCCAACCATAGGTTGGGGTTCGATCCATACAAAAAAAAAATTAATTCATGTCACTTTGTCAGTGCCACAGAGAACCGGTTAATTAGTTTACCGAAGAGGTTTGAATCCAGAATCTGGATGTCCAGAAATGATACTCCCAAGGGGATAAAGTGCTGGAACTATTTTTTTATTTATAGATTGTGTATTTTGTGAACCATTATTGCCATATTAAGTGGAATGTAATTGTCATAATTGATGCCGGGGCCCACGTATTTATACAAATTTTTATTGACATAAACTAGCTTTTTTGACCCGCGCGTTGCGCACGGGCGTGTTGTTTTCTTTTTTTATGAATAGAACTAATAATTTTTTAATTGGATGAACAAATAAATACGTAGAAGTTTAGAGTTTAGAATTCAGAATTCATAATAAATTATAGTTTTAAATTGTGATAGTTTTGAGTAATGTTTCAAGTTTAGAATTCGAAAGTTAAAAGTTGAGAGGAATAGAGTTTAGAGTTTAACATTCGAGTTTTGAATTTCATTGTTAAAATAGAAAATATTTATTATTTATTAAGCTAATAGCATGTCAACTATCTAATGATGGATAGTCTTTTCTCAGATATTTGAACAATGTATTATATGTGAAGGAATCAGGTTGAATTCCTCGATCGAACAAATGACACAATAGAAGTCATGTATAAATATTTCATAATTCATTCGACAACACTACTTATATTTGCACGCTTATTCACCTGTGATCTTGCAAATAAAGATTACAGATGACTGATCTATTAAAAGTTGCTTTACAAACAAATATGTAAAACTATAAAAGAAATTTAGGGTTACCATACCTTATGGGGTAGGTGAGCATCAAGCAACACTAGTCGGTGGAATAGGAAGATGATCCAACTATAGAAGAATAGACGACATCAAAGGAGTTTGATTTTTATTTCGAATGAAGCTGCAATGGAGTTGAGTTTAGATGAACAACAAAAAAATTAGAAACATATACATCATGAAAAAGAAATTGAGAATAATACGGTAAGTATAATTAATTAGAGATGAGGTGTATAGAATTAATCAGTGCTGAGGTGTATCTTGATGATTACTCAGCGCCTACGTGTTTTTTAAGAGTCGTTGATCTAAAAACGAGCATAGGATGATTGATTAACCATTTAAAATAAGAAGTATGAATTAAAATTAATAAGGACAACCAAATGCAGTTGGCCTGAGTGGTATTGGGCTCTGACAACTTAAGGGGTGTTTGGAATAGCTTTTTTGAGGTGCTTTTGACATTTGCTTATGCCAAAAACACTTTTGATGAAAAATAGTGTTTGTTTGGCTTTTTAAAAAAAAGCAAAAGCACCTCGAAAAGCTGCAAAAGTGCTTTTGGGAGAAACAACTCAGGAAGTGCTTTCTTGAAAAGCAGAAGCCAAAAGCACCTAGTAATGTGTGCAGAGTCATAAATGCCCCAACTAATTTATTTAAATTACACTATAAATATATACTATCTTATATAAGTAGCATATCCTTTTCATTAATTTACACATTTCAAAAGCACTTTTCACTTTTACACATCAAAACACACTTTTGAAAAAAAAAAATGCTTTTCAAACATTCCATCCAAGCACAAAAATTATCTGCTTCTACTTTTGGCTTTCACTTCTGCATCTGCTTTTTTCAAAAGCCAATCCAAATGGGCCCTAAGCAAAGGTTTCGTGTTCGAGCCTTTGTATATGTAGAATTTTGCTTTAGGAGGGGCAACCCTTCAATGCCCACCAGATTCTCGAGGGATTAATCTTGAGCCTAATATGATTTGATGATACCCGATACACGCAAAAAAATGACAATAGGATTTGTACAGACAAAAAATTATTCAAGATTAATAAGTAGATTGTTTAAATTTTTTAGATTTAATTACTAAATATATCTATTCTCTAAAATAATTATTTGAATAATTATTTTTCTTTATATTATGTTGTTTCTTAATATTATTTTCCAGAAATTACGATTAAAATTTGAATAAAATTTTCTATAGCAGAATACTTTTTTTTAATATACATTTTGATAGATTAACTAAGTTTTTCTTGGATAGGGATATACCTTAATGGTCAAGTCTCCGACCCCCAACCTATAAGTTGGGAGTTCAATTCTCCATCCGACCCCTATCCCTCTCCTTTATCCCTTTGTAATTTGTATGGTATGAGCTTCCATCACCCTTTCCGAGCATGTATAGACTGTTCATAAAAAAAAAACTAAATTATTTTTTTTGTTTGAATATATAATATTATGCTTTTTTTTATTATGTTATGTTATGGATCTGAATTGGTTAATACTTAAAGATTAATAGAATTATATTATTATATTTTTTGTTTGAATATAATACTTCATAACGCTATATTTTGTATATACATTATGCTACTTTTTTTTATAATAATATCGATCTATATTGAGTAATAAGTGAAATGAAAACTTTAAATAATTATTTGGTTAAATTTTACTATAATTGATTAAAATCTTTGATTTAATAATTAAATATATATGTACAAAATATTTTTGAATAATTATTTTTTCTTATATTGTGTGGTTTATTAAAATTATTTTCTTATGACCAATAGTAGTTGGCTTGAGTGGATTGGAGCTCTAATTGCTTAAGCAAGATCTCGGGTTTGAGCTTTGGTTATGCAAAAAAACTACTTTATGAGAGGTGTCCTTAATTGCCCGTGTGGCTTGGGGATATCCGATGTCTCCAAAAATTATTTTATTATTATAAGAATTAAATTCAAAATTAAACCTAATACCAAAAATTAAGATTAAAATTTGATTAAAATTTTTTATAGCAGAATAATTTCTTTTAAATAAATATTTCGATAAATTAACTGAAGTAGGGTTAGAATTGATTAAATTTTTAATTTATTATATTGATTTAAATGAATACTTATTAATACTTTAGTCTTTCTTTGGCATGTATAGGTTGTGCATAGCAAAAAAATACTTTAGGCTCAAATTTTAATACAATAAATATAATATTGAATATATATTATTAAAATTTTATAATATACGTGTTTAATTAAATATTTATTAACCATCAAATATATTTTAATTTGTTTAAAATTTATATCTTTTGAAATATATATAGAAAGATTTTTTAAAGATTTGTTTATAATATAATTAAAGATTTGTGTGTAGCCAAAAAATATTATAGATTTATGATCTAAATATAGTATTAAAAGTTGATGATATGGCAAGTATAATTAATCAGCGCTGACGTGTATCATGTATGATTAATCAGCGCTGACGTGGATTAATTATAGCCATTGATTGAAAAATGGTGGTATAATTACTGATAAAACCCTAAAGATTATATAGATTTATTTATTTTTAATAAGGACAATACAGTCTGCACAAGCCAAAAAGTATTCAGGATTTATTATATAGATTTGGCATTGATTTATATTATAAAGGAAATATATTTTTTCGTATATGAACATATTCCATTTACTTATAATTAAAAGTGATGAATATCTCATTTGTCTTTATAGATAGCATTACATTGTCATATATCTAACAAAAAATAGACTTTCATGTATCATATTATATTGTCAAACCACATTCAACATATTAATGTGTATTAGATAGCACATGTTATTAAGTTAGTACCTATGAATTAGGTAGCACATATTCATTATTTCTTCAGCATATTAATGTGTATTACGTAGCAAATGTTATTAAATTACATATGTAAGGTAGCACATACTCAACATTTCTTTAGTATATTAATGTGTATTACGTAGCATATGTTATTAAGCTACTATCTATGAATTAAATCATTCTTTCGTCGGTGATTGGCGTTTTTTTGTTTTTTAACAGCAATTTCTAAACCAATTTTTGTTTATGTACTATCCTTAATCGGCTAAATACAAAACTCAATCCCAAATAATTATGCTAGCATTCCATAATTTAAGGAATTGATTGCATTTAATTAATTCCCTTATTAATTTACTTTCTATTAATGCATGCTAATGAAAATGACAATAAATCAATCCAAAATTACGGACATCATATTACAAAGAAGTTCGTAGCATTTATGTATTTTCAGAAATTCATTATTCTGGACACAAACTTAATTTTTAATTTACATTAGGACAAATAAAACCCGGCATTTGAAGTGACCGTGACAGTGCCTTAAATGTACTCCTCCATAATTATTGAGAGTTCGAGGCTCGAATGGCCCAGATTTAGTCGCAAAAAGTAGTAGTGGCAGAAAAAGGAAGAAAAGTAGGAAAGTCAAAAAGCACATACATATTCAATGGTATTTCCCCATTCAAGGAAGGTTGTGAAGTGGAGGAGTATTGAGAAATTTGACCATGACAACGTTCCTTCGCCAACCCGTCTCATTTGAGTTTGTCAACTTTTATTGGGTTTCCCTATTCACGCTGTCTTTCAAGATATTCTAAAGGTTTAAAATTAATTTATTGGGAATATTTTATTTTATTTTTTTGGCGGATTTTAATTGATATGCTTATTAACTAAAGTAAATTTATTATTATAATACTCCATCCGTTCCATTACAGTAAAATTATTTCTAATTATATTGGGTTTAGTTACTATTGATTAGCCTCCCTATTGGGATTAGAGTTTTGAGGATGGTACCAAATTCTAGATCTATTGTGGCCTTGTCGGTAGAACATATACGAAGTACATGTTTGAATAGTTGTACCAAACAAATTAGTCTCCCTATTTTGATTTTCAATAGAAACTTTATTTTGTTAGGGGCTAGTGGTCTCCGACTGTCTTCTCTCCTCTTCCATTGGCATAAAAATATCTTCAATGACGATCCACCACCACCATCCGTTTTATTCTAACTTTAGACTTTAAGATACTCCATCCATTTTTTATTATTTGCATCATTTATGATTTCGCTATTATTAAGCTCACACATTTTAATTTAAAGTTTTATCATAGTTATACAAGTTAAAATATAGTTAAGTGAAATCTTTATAGATCCGTCTCATCATTTAGTTTTTAAATATCGAACTTTTAGAATTTTTACTTGTGCCAAACTTCTGTTATTAATGGTCTAAAATATATATTAGACTGTATGCTGGGTGGATCCGTAGCAAATATAAAACGGAGGTAGTATTACAGTTTATTTTATACTCCATCCGTTCTTGATAAATTGAAACGTTGGGAAATTTGGTACTATTAACACATTTACTTTGATTTAAAGTTTTATCATAGTTATACAAGTTAAAATATAGCCAAGTGAGATCTTGTTAGATTCGTCTCGTCGAGTGGTTTTTAAATATCCAACTTTTAGAATTTTTACTTGTACCGAATTTGAGTTATTAATGATTTAAAATGTATCTTGGATTCCCCCAAAAAAAATAAAATGTATATTGGACTGCGTGAGCTGTGGGTCGTTTTAAGTTTTTGAAAACGGAGGAAGTATATATTAAATTTTTTTTTTAGCAACGTCATTGTGAAAGGCTTTCGGATAACATTTTATTAGTGATTTAGTGTTTTTTTCAGGACCACTGAATTCGGCCCAATTAGACCAAACCAAATTTCCCAGGCCTAGCCCAATAATTTCAAAGAATCGCTAGTGCTCAGTTTTCAATTGTGAATTGTCCCTGAAGAATAAGAATGGGTAAATGAGGTTGAAGCATCAAATGTGGCCACCGAATCCATGGCGATGCTCAGGAGGCTTCGATTCCGAGGATTTGTTCGGGAGACATGCTTCTCTCAATTTTCAAATTCTATTCCTCACCAATTGTCTCGACCTGTACTTCCTTCTGCAATGCTGTGTTTGTCTCGGGCATTCCATCGAACATATTGCGGACAATATGCGCATAGACCTCAAGTAGGCATCTTTCAGCGGAGCACTTACGAAACTTGCAAATTTGAGGAATTTATCAAGGAAGTAGATGGGGATGTCCGGTTGGGCTTCAGTGAAATCCTTCAGAGAGTCCAGAAGGCTAAGGATTTCGCTTCTGGTGATGAAGCCATAGCCTTTCTTGACGAATCAACAGTCAAACCTGATGGGGAATTTATATTTTCACTTGTATGGGCATTGAGAGACGAGTGGAAATTGGCTTATTTGGCGTTCAAGTGGGGACAGAAATGGGATTGTGTGGCAGAAAAGACGTGGATGTTGATGATATGGCTGTTGGGTAACCATAAGAAGTTCAGCACCGCTTGGACTTTGATTCACGAGCTTCATCATTCTTCAAAGGATACTCAACAAGCAATGCTCATCATGATTGACAGGTCACCATTGATTGGAGATGCAATTGTTTATGCTTTTGATTCTTACTCGTATATTATTATTTTGGCTATGTGGAACTTTCATATGTGTTATAAATACATGAACATCAATATAATCCCATAACACGCCGGTATAATGCATATTTGGGAAGGAGGGTGTGTCACAACCATTTATGCAAACACAAGGGCTAGATAATTATTCAATGTTTCTAACATAAGGGGTTTTGTCTGACTTCAGCATATTACAGGGGAGTAAAATGACTTTACCCTTTTTTTTTTTTTTTTTTTTTTTTTTTTTTTTTTTTTAACGAGGATTAGCGGAGATTTCTTTATTTATATCTAAATGAGAATCTTAGTTTTGATCTGGATAAGCATTATTACTCTGATGATGTTGTTTTTGTGATATTTGATAGGTATGCTGCTTTAAATTATCCGGACAAGGCTATACAAACATTCCACTTATTGCAGAAGTTTAACTTTTATCCTGAACAGAAAACATACTGGACATTCTTGGATATTCTTTGCCGACATGGGAACATAGAAGAGGCCGAAGAGTTCATGTTTGTTAATAAGAAGTTCTTCCCTTTAGAAGTTGAGTGCTTTAACATAATTCTCAATGGATGGTGTAATGTAGCCAAGGATATATATGAAGCCAAGAGGGTGTGGCGAGAGATGTCCAACTGCTGTATTGAGCCAGATGGGGGTTCATACTCGCACATGATTTCCTGCTATGCGAACTCAGGTAATTTATTTGATACCCTGAGATTGTACGATCAGATGAAGAAAAGGGGGTGGATCCCGGGGTTGGTAGTGTATCATTCGTTGATTTATGTACTGGCTCGTGAGAATTGCCTGGACGAGGCTCTTAAAACTCTGGATAATATGAAAGAAGCGGGTTTTCAACCTAATTCCACAACATATAACCTTATAATACGCCCTCTTTGTGAAGCTGTGAAGTTTGAAGAGGCCAGAGCTGTTTTAGCCCGGATGATTGGTGAAGACATCAGTCCTACTGTCGACACTTTTCATGCATTGATTTTGGGTGAAAATTTAGAAGGAATGATGGGAGTACTCGATCATATGGAAAAAGCTGGTTTGAGTCCAAATAGGAGCACCTTTATTCTCATCCTTGATAGGTTCTTCGAATTGGATCGAGCTGAAGATGCACTAAAGATATGGTCAGAAATGGAGCGCTACAAGATAAAGCCAGATCAGGCACTCTACTGTATATTGGTGAAAGGATTGGCGAAGAAGGGGCTGATTGCTGATGCTAGAAAATTCTATGCTGAGATGAAAACTTCTGGAATATCGGATGATCCTTCAATAAAAAAGCTCTTGGAAGGTACGCTGCATAAGGGGGGCTGCCCAAGAAAAGATGAGGAGCAGATGACCGTTGTCAGGCATATAAAAAAAGGGAAAGGCTTACGGTGTAGAAAGTTTAAAGTGTCACGGAGTAGATAAGTATCTCTATCAGTGAGAAAAAGGGCAATCTGAACTCTGAAGTTTGGGTCTTCAAAGGAGCGGAAAGCAATGGGTGGATTGGGTAAATGTACCCCTTAATTAAAGGATAATGTGCATCATAAATCAGTTCATCAAATCCCAAGAGTCGACGTTGAAGTTGATTTTGTAATACCTGTTAGTTTAATGGTGGAGAGAGCAGTACTTGAAAGTATTTTGTGGATACATGCCCATGAAGAGGTCTCTTCCCCAGAACCTTTCATGTGTGAATTTGGAAAAATCACTGCATTGACGACCTGCCAGGCAATGAATGACGAGGCTAGGGATCGCAGGATATATGAGATGCACCGAGAAGAAATTATTTGAACTTGAGTACTCAAGCCATAATTGAACTGAACTGAAATTTTAATTATTCTGAGTCTTGATTATTGGCCTTTTTCTTGTAGGAGTAATTTATATTCCTGGTCCTTTCTTTTGTTGTATTTAAGCGGCTGTAACTGGAGGTTTCAATCATTTTCGTCAATAGTGGAGTATCATTTTGGCCAAAACGTTGTAAGAGCTAAAATGTTCCAGGAGACTTGTTTTTATTTCTTATATTTTGCTTGCCGCTTTTTCCTCACAGACCCCAAAGTAGATGGGGTATTAAGGTGCCTTATAAAATTTCCCAGCATGCTGCTGCAAATGAAGTTGAGAAGGCAAGGTAATCCAAATTCCAAATTAATGTGCTGGTGCCTGGTTGACTGGTGTTGTGTTTTTCTTGTGAAGATGAAGGAAGTGACAGGGCAAGAAAGATACTGGACTCAATCAACTATACAGTTTAAAGGGAAATCAAGCTTAAGCTCACATCTGATGTAATAAGTGAGCGGCCCAATTGAAGCCCGCTCATTTAGCTGTCTGACACTCTGGCATGAATTAGCTGTTAGCTGTTAACTGATTCTGTGAGTAATAATTAGTTAGCTGTTTGACAATTTCGAGACTAACTTTTTGCCTAGAATAAGCTAAAATCCAAAATGCTGCTATTTGCAGCGGTTTCAAAACAGCTGATTGAACACTGTTTTAAGTTATTTTGTCCTTTTAAATAAGCTAATTCAGTTAAAATTGCCTAAAATAAGCTAATTTCATATAGTTGTTTTGCCAGACAGGGCCTCTGACTCTGTTCAAAGTTCAAAGGGCTGATTATTAATTATCAAAACCTTCAGGGACTTAACGAAATTCCGCCGCACAAAACCCGACCCGCCATTTCGAAATCAACATCTCCTCTATTGCTCTCGGCTCGCTTGTCTGTCCGCCTGTCCTCCCCAAAATTTCTTTTCTGAAATTCTCATTATTTTTCCATCAATTTTAAAACTTTTAAATTTTTTTATTTTTATTTTTGTCACCAAACCGAAATAACGCTGCCCCCTTTTCACCACAAAAGTTTTAAAAAAATTCGTGGGATTATGGCCTTCCATGTTGCGTGCCCAATTACCTGGTAAAACCCCCTTCTCTAATTTCATCACTCAGCCCAAATAATTTTACAGCATCAGTCACATTTATGTGTGGTATCTGTATCTGTCTGTTTGCGTTTCTTTCCCCCCTATTTCGTGTTCGTGTTATTTGATTTTCAAATTTTGAGTGTGGGACTGATGTGGGTTTTCATGTTTGGGTGAATCTTTTTTGTCTCTTTTTGTGTGTTTGCAATTGCAGCCGCAAGATATGTTTTTGTGCATTTGGGTTTCCGGCGGGGCTGCGGAGCGAGAAGGGCAAGAACGACTTTTTGCAGGAGGTGGCTAGGGTTGAGCAGTTCTTGAGTGACCCGTGGCTGATCAAGGCCAGGGAGAATGCAACGATTCAGGTTAAGGTTCCGAAGGTGGTTGTTTCTTCCGCTCCGGTCCCTCCGGCGCCTCAATTTCCTGCGGCGGAATCCGTCGGAGCTGGGGTTGGAGGAGATGAGGCCGCGAAGATGGCAGCTTCGTCGCGAGTGAAGAGGGCTGTGCTGCAGAAGCAAGCTGTTGCGGCGTCAATGGTGGCAGAGGATTATGCCAGGAAGTTCGAATCTGGTGATTTAGTGGTGAGTTACTTGCAATTTTGAAATTCAAATTGTATTTACTTTGGGTTTATTCAGGTTTTGCTATATCTTTGTTGAGTGTATTTGTTAAAATTGAGGTATTCTCTGTTGGTGATCTTATATCTTATTCTACTCTGGTTTCACGCAATGGTTCATTGGATGTCTTTGGATTTGATTCATGCATTTGTATGCTTTTTGTTTGCTGCATACTTGTATTTGGAATTAATTTTTTGTTTACTTTCATTGTAGGTTCAACTGTGTTCCTCACATTGCATTAGTTACTTTTGGCCTTAATTAGCACATAGAACCATTCTTCTTATATGGTTTGTGGGTGCATTACAGCTGTGGCTGACGTTTGTTATAGCTATGTTATGTTCATTATTATTATTAATTGTAGTCCATTTTCTGGTTACTATTCTTACTAATGATGAGTTTGGTAAGATTTTACACACTCAGAAATTAACGTGTTTCTTTCAGGAGAAAGGTCTTTTCTGCATTCACTATCTTATAGATTTGTTGAGAAGTTAATCCTATGCAGTTGGTTGGATTGGGATGAGAGTGGCTTTTCATCTAATTAGTAGTTTAAACTGAAAACAGAATTGACTGAGAAAATCCAGGTTATGATGATTATGAATTGTCTTGTTGAGAAGTTTTTTGTCTATGTAGTGTTATTCAAAGAGCAGAAGTTTCTTAGCTCTTACCGAGTATTATTATAAAATGTATATTCAATTCGATGATGTACAAAGAATTTTTGGTGTCTCCATGCCCTTGGGTTATGAGGATGGAACTCGCGTTCTGTTTTATCCACTTTTTCTCTCAGTGATAAGCATGCCTATCACTGTCCCAGAATATGCGCACCTTGAAATTAGTACTTACATTTCCGTTGATGATATCATCTTCAGTCAAATTGCTTTCGTTCAGCTAGTGGTTGACTATGCTCTTACATTTTTTTACATGATATTGTGAAGGATGTTGGAGAAGAGCAAGGTAATCCAAACTCCAAAGTAATGTGTCGCTTGTGCTTTTCTGGTGAAAATGAAGGAAGCAATAGGGCAAGAAAGATGCTATCTTGCAGTAGTTGTGGCAAGAAGTATCACCGAAGTTGTTTGAAAGCTTGGTCTCAAAACAGAGGTAGTATCTTTTGCTCCAACAATTTCATAGTTCTTGGGTTTTTAGTGATGAGTACCTGGTTTCAGATCTTTTTCACTGGAGCTCTTGGGCCTGTCCATCTTGCCGTACATGTGAGGTAAAAAAAATCAATGTCTTTTTCCTTATAGTATTACCTGATTGTGTATAAGATTTGAAATCTTCTGCATCAAACTTTAGGAAGCATTAAAATGGGTTAGTTTAAGATGGGGTAGAATTATTTAATTTACTTGTTGAATGGAGATAGTTTTAATGCTTCCCTGGAATTAGAGTAAAAGTTAGAAGCTACCCCACAGCAATTCAGTTATTTTAATGTATACCTTGTGAGGGTGTAGCCTCTGTGCCCCCATCATTTGCCTTTTATGACATACCGGAAACACTTCTGATCATAATGGAGGGCTGGTAAAATACATTCTAATTTCTCATTTATGCATTAATTGTATTTTGATATACTTTATTACTGTAGGTCTGCCGAAGAACTGGGGATCCGAGTAAATTTATGTTCTGTAAAAGGTGTGATGGTGCTTATCACTGTTACTGTCAACAGCCCCCACACAAGGTGTGTTTTGCATATCCTATCCTTGCATCTATTCAGAGTAAAAATGGGCTTGAGTAGGTTCACTTTGCACTCATGCAGAATGTCGGTCATGGTCCTTATTTGTGTCCAAAACACACCAAGTGTCATAGCTGCAGCTCTACTGTGCCTGGAAATGGTTTAAGTGTGAGGTATGACTTTGACCCATTATTGATGGTTTTAATTTCTTTTGCATACCAGGAAAGGTATTCATTTTTTTTCTTATACCTTATGTTTCTTTTCTTTCAAAAATCCTGTATGCTGCTATTATCCTGAAGGATATGAGGTTGTCTTCTTAATTCTAATGGTGCATTCTTGGATTCCTTGTGTGGATTCAATCCCTTTTCCCCAACACACATGCACACACCCATGGACTCCAACCAGCATGAAGAGATGAAGAAAGTTGGAATATGCAGTCTTCTCATAAACATTAAACTTTAAATGCTCCAGGTGGTTTTTGGGCTATACTTGTTGTGATGCATGTGGAAGATTGTTTGTGAAGGGAAACTACTGTCCTGTTTGTTTGAAGGTATGATGTCATGCTTCTGATTATTTATTTTGACTTTGGTTTTACATCTTGCAAGAAATTACACATCGATGACTGACCAGTTGAAGTAAAATGCCAACTTTCTCAAGCAGCAAAGGCACAGCTGACTGCTTACGTATTTGTCTAACGAACTGCAGGTGTATAGAGACTCTGAATCAACTCCTATGGTATGCTGTGATATCTGCCAGCGCTGGGTGCATTGCCCCTGTGATGGGATAAGGTTTCTTAACTTTATTCAAATATGCCCCATTCTTTTCTGTAGCAGCTTATGTTAATATTATATTTGGTAGTTGAATCTTTTTTTTCTGTATCTTATGATAAACACTACTTAAGAAAAAGGAATAAATTCCAAAATCTGATGCAATCCAATAATTACCCCTTTGTTACCATATCTTAATAATTCATAAATGTTTTATTCATTAACTGGATTCTGGAATTATTGCCATATGGTCTAACAGTTACCAAATTGTGTGAAATATGCTGTTAGAATAGAAGACTTGGTAGTAAAATATACGGAATGCATCTCTTGGCCTCCTGTGTTGAACATTTTAGTTTTTGTTAACTGCAGAGTAAATGATCTTGAAAGTGTTGTTTTGGAAAATTGACTGCACGAGAGGGCCTAGGATGAGTGTAAGGGTGATACATGCCCAATAAGGAGCAGCTCACTATATGTTGTTCTCCTATAAGTCATAACCTTGCATTTTGTCTGAGTAGGGAGTGGATTTAAACACAGATTTTGTATTCAACTTGAATTGTAGTCTCTTGGGATGCTTTGCTTTTAATAATATTTTCTAGGGAGACCTGTTCTGTATTTGATTGAAGCTTAATTATTTCTTTTACTGATGTTTGTTGGAAACTTTTGTCCAGTGATGCAAAATACATGCAGTTTCAAGTAGATGGAAACCTTCAATATGTTTGTCCTATGTGCCGGGGGGAATGCTGCCAGGTCTGTTTATTCGATGACTGGTATACTAGGATTTACATCGTGCCTGTGTTGTAATTTCCCTTAATTTTTCTTCCTGTTACCAGGTTAGAACTATTGAGGATGCTGTTCCTGAGCTATGGAGACGAAGAGATGAAGCCGATAAGGATTTGATAGCAACCTTGAGGGCAGCTGCTGGTCTACCCACCCAAGATGAAATTTTTGATATTTCACCTTTCTCCGATGATGAAGAAAGTGGAACGTTGCTAAAAAATGAACAAGGGCGATCTTTTAAGTTTCCGGTCAAAGGTTTTGGAGATAAATCACCAAAAAAGAGCAAAGACCATGGAAAGAAATCATCCAAGAAAGGCAAGAAAAAAGGGAACGACACAACCTCAATCAGTGCAGGAGATGTGTATCACGGTGCTGGTGGGCAAGTTGATGGTCCACTTGGACATGATACTGTCAGTAACAAGAGAGAAGAAACACAATCCCCAGGCGCAGATGATACTTATTCTCCAGTGACTGGAAGTGTGATGGAAGGCCTTACTGTAGCAAATGAGGCATCAGTATCCAAACTCAAATCTGAAGATGAGATGAAGCCTACCAACATAACTAAAGCATCAAGAGCCATCAAAATAAAGAGTAGTAGTAGATCTCGTGGCTTCGTTGACAGTGAAGATACTGGAACAAACAGTGATGCGCCCAAGCCTGCACATGGACCAAAGCTTGTTATACATTTGGGTGGGCGGGGTAGGAATACAATTACTCCTCCAAGATCTGAAGTGTTAAGCTATAAAAGAGCCCAAGATATGACTTCCCCAAATGGTATGTCATCTGTTACTGTGTTTTACTCTGTCTGCACTGTGAACTTTATCTCTTGTTAAAAAGCACTTGTTCGTGGTTTGTTGTTTGTTTCTGAAACGAAATAGACCAAGTAAAAGGATCCAAGCCACGAGAGAATGAAGGGCACTCGATGAAGCTCAAGAATGCCAAATCACAACACTCCAATCCGAGCACGAAACAGTTTGGAGAGTTTGCTGATGGGTATGAATCTGTTTCTTCAAAGAACAAATACTCTTTACTAGGAAAAAGAGGCAATGAAGAGATTACGTATGCAAGGAGGGGATCTCAAGATCCAACAGGCAGGAAGAAGTCTGGCACAGGAGATTTAATTGATGACAATAGTAGCATGCCCTCCATTTCACAGGCTTCGTCAAAGGATCACAGGCCATATTTGAAGTTTAAAATTCACAGAAATTCGAACACTGGAAACCAAAATGTTTCCAGTAATTTGAACACTGGAAATCAAAAGCCATCACCTCTTCCTGTGAAGGAAGAGATAACCTACACGCGGGGGCAAAGGTCAAAACGGAAGAGGCCGGCTGGACTGGGCGATGATGACCTGTCTCAGTTGCGTGAAGAAAACTCAATGAAAGACTTATCCGATGCCAATTGGATACTGCAGAAATTGGGAAAAGATGCTGCCGGGAAAAGAGTAGAAATTCATCAGGCAGCCATTGATTCCTGGTAATGTAACGCTCATCTTTTTTAATTTAGAAACCTTTCTGAAGCATGTTACTATTGTCAATTCCTATATGCTACAATAACGTTAAATTTCTGTTTTCCTCTTTATCCAGGTGCCGGGGAACAGTAACTGAAATATCTGAGGATGCAACGATGGTTTCTATAGCTCTTGACGATGGGAAAACCAAGAACTTTGAACTTGGAAAGCATGGAATCCGTTTTGTTTCACAAAAGCCAAAGCACTGATTCAGATCTTTTCTGGTATATATAACTCTGAAACACGGCCAAAACATCCATCAGTCAACTACTAACTGCATTTGTGTCTTTGAAAGAGATTCAGGAAAGTGAAGCAACTGTTTCCTCCTCCATGTTAACATTGCCAGCCAGTCGTTGCCCAAGCGGTAGAACAAGTAGGATAGATCGTTGGCGTAAACACATTTAGATTATGCATCGCAGTTAGTTGTTACTGCTGCTCTGTGATGTCCTATGGTGAAACCTGTTTTGCAACACTCACGTATATGTGTTTAGGGCTGCAAAGTGTGCATAGAATTCAGGACCTTGTAATTCTTGTAATGTAGCGTATGTACAACTTGTACGAGATATTACAGCACTGCTGCTGCTATTGCAATCTTCAAATAAAGAATGGTTCTTCTATTACAGCACTCGCAGCGTCATAATTCCTTCCATCACCAGCGGTACGGGTGGGGAAGATGTTTGTAAATTGAAAAAAATTCGTGATTTTAAAATTATTTCTATCAAAGAAATTTTGATCAAACCAGCAGTTGGCAGCAGTTGGTTTGAGTGGATGGGCTCTAAATTTTGATCAAAACTTAAATACAAATTCATATGTAGTACGTATTTTGTTGTTTTCTTTTAAATGACAATTATATATATTAAAGTTACTATTACCTTTTAATATGGATATTTATTTATTAAAGTTATGGTTTATTTATTTTTTAAAAGTTGACCTTTATTTTGGAATGGGCTTTGGTGCAGCTGCTGTACATGCAGCTGATGATGGCCCAAATAAATAAAATGATGTGTAACAAATAGATTATGTTTACGTCTTATTAAATGATATAATATGGGACCCACAAATCTCCAGATTTTTGCATACTCGTGCAGGTTGGAGAGAATTCAGAAAAATCCCACCGTCTTCGCAGGGTTGTTATATGGTGGGATATGGGAGACATCACTTAATGGGAGATATCACGTTGCACCTGCAGACTAAATTCACGTCTGCACCATAACCGAACTGCTTTATTTTTATTATTAATGGGATGGAAGTAAAAAGAATGAATGATAATTTAATGGAATAATTGCCAAATAAGTCTTTTCTTGTCATTTTTTCCAGATCCATCCTATTCAAATTTTTGGCGCCTATTAGTCCGCTTCATTTGCTAATTAAAACCAAATCCGTCCCAAACTCACTAATCCAAATCAATTAGAGATTTAATCAGAAAAATTGCCAAAAACGTCCATTTTCTTGTTGTTTTTTCCGAACCCATCCTCTACAACCCTTGCAAATAATGGCTCCAAAGCTCCAACTGTTGTGATCATTGCATTAAATATAATATACTTTTGTGCATTATTTATTTATTTATTTATTTTTTCTGCAGTCTACATTATACTGTCACAACTACAAGCACGATGTTTTCAATGCATATCGTATTCTCATGTCAAACATGAAAAAACCTAATTATATGCATTGCATACTCTCATACAATACCATCAAACATTGGTTCGAAATTAAATATTTCATCGGCGCCTTTCTTCAAAATAAAAGTAAATGGCAAACCAATGACATTAAATCTTATTCATTACCACTTTTACTAATCACAACTTCCTTCTTAAAAAAAAGAACAAATCGACCATGTTGGAATCCGGATGGCATATCAAAACGTTGGAAATGATACTTCATTTCAATAATACAAAAAATGGGCAATAATCAACTCTACGCAAGTAAGTTTCTAATCTCTGCCTACTTCATTTATTTTAACATTTGAGTGCTCCACAAATTCATCCGCTCTCTGAAATGCCTCATTCACATTGACAATTTTCATACCTAATTCCTTCTTTGCTTGGATGGCGACCCCACTAGCTTGTCATTGAGCCCTCATTGGTTGTGTCCATGGTTACATGTTCATTTTTGTTTTGAAGGAAGACACCGTTGGAATATGTAATTTTGAATTTGATGTCATTATAATGTGAATATGTAATGCATCTAATTAATTAGGTTTCTTGATTGTTGACATGCGAATATGATATGCATTGAATATTTTTGACTTGTAGATGTGATGGTATAATGTAGACTGTAGAAACAAAAAAGAACAAAATATAATGCACAAAAGTAGATTATATTTAATGCAATTATCACAACAGTTGAAGCCAATTATTTGCAAAGGTTGAAGATGACGGATTTGGACAAAACGACAAGAAAATGAATGTTTTTGGCAATTTTTCTGATTAGATCTATAATTGACTTGGATTAGTGAGTTTAGGACGGATTTGATTTTAATTAGCAAATGAAGCGAATTAACAGGGGCCAAAAATTCGAATAGGACGGATTTGGAAAAAATGACAAGAAAAAGGATTTCTAAAAAGGATTTCTTTGGCAATTATTCCATAATTTAATAGTAAATGATAGTGGATTGACTGACCCAACTTCATTAACATTATATAGAACTGGGAAAAAAAATGTTCCGTTGCCGGGACTTGAACCCGGGTCTCTCGGGTGAGAGCCGAGTATCCTAACCACCTAGACTACAACGGACTTGTGATGCAAAGCGTATATTCATTTCATAAATATCAATACTGTCACACACGTCAATCGGAAGCCACTACTCTCACTGCAATTTGAACAGATTCAAAATACATTTATGCCGTGCATTGCGATAGTCGATAGGGATGCTCATATAGCGATCGTGGATGGCTGAGTCGATCTAAGAGAACGTAAGCAATTTCAGTATGGACCATAGCACTGAAACCGGGGTGATTCCGTTGAGCTCCGGGACGAATTGGATCATTGATCACGGCTCTCTGGATGCTTCCGTCGCCGTCGAGTCCTCCGATTGCCCAATACCTGAATCCGTCTTGGAATCCCGGAAATCGCCTCTGATTCTGAGGCCTGATGGCTCCGATTCTGGGCCTTGCGAAATCACGAGTAATTTCTTGGGCCTTTTTCTCCTTCTGTTTCTTTTGCTGAGCAATTTTGGTTCCAGGTTTAACCAGGGTTCTTATATTTAGGGTTTGATAATTGGGGAGTTCTGTATATCAAATTCAAATTGATTTTTTTGATTGTGTTTTGGATAGATTGTTCGAAGTTTATTATCCTAGACAGAGTATACTAGATGGATTAAATTTATTTTAAAGCGAAATCCCCACAACAATTTCATCTTTCTCTCGACCGTTATGTAGCGTAAGTTAATCATCTTGTGATGACTAACAGCATACGTTCTTTGCAGTTCATTTTGAGCAGAAGTTTGACATTTCCCAAATTTATGTGAGAAGCACTGCGCGGGTGTATGAGATTTATTATGCACGCACTTCTCATAGTGGCAATGAGTATCTATGCACTGTTCGGTGTGGTGTCGCTGAGAGAGATGGAAAGGTACTCCAAACCGCTATCATGGTAGATGTGGATAGACATAGGGATAGTTCGTCGGAAGAATTGGCCGAAGAAATTGCGACGAGTGCGGGGAGCACTTCCAATGGTGACGATGATTGGGTTAATATTAAAAATCCTGGCGATGGGATATCTTCATCGGAAAGGATTAATTCTGACCGAATAGAAAGCGTGCAGGTATGGTTAATTACTGTATTCACTTACCCTTTTCTGGTGCTCCAAATTGAAAATTCTGTTTTCTTGTTTTTTCCTCCGAAATATATCTCCAAAACAATTGATAGCTTTTCCCCCTGAAATATATTCCATGTGCAAGGAAATTGAATCAGTGATGTCCTGCGACTTCCCTATTTTCTGCCTGTAGCTTGAATGGGTAGTATCAGTTTTCATGTATGCCACAAGTTTACTGGGTTATGTTACATGTATTTGTAGGATCTTTATGAGGCTACAGCAGAAATAAGTGACGCAGAACCTTGTTCGTTGCTTACAATTAGATTGCTATCACTTCAGGACAAAGGCAACTTATATGTTGATGAAATATATGTATTTGTGGACCCTGCAGAATCCAATGATTCTGGAAATGAAGCAGCATTGGCAGCTAGCTCTACTCAAAGTTCATTAATGGCGATGATGGTACCTACTCTTCTTCAATTATCGAAATCAGGTGTCGGCTGGGTGCAAGATAAACGTGGTTCTGAAGAAGCACTTAAGGATAATAAGACGGAAGCTAGGTCCAAACAAATTGATCAAGTTGATGCTGGATTGCATAAAAATCAAGTTCAACATATGGAGTCAAAAACACATGATAAGGGTATATCTGACTCTGCTGAACCCCACCAACCCACTATAGAAAATAATAGTAGTGCTGAGGCTGTAAACAATAACACTTTGCCTGCTAGAAATCTTGAAAACACTTTAGAGCAGCTTGTTTCTCGAGTGAGTAGAATGGAAGATATATTCTTGAGGTTTGAAGAGAAAATGTTGAGGCCCATTGAAAGCATCGAAGCTCGGCTTCAACATGTTGAGCTTCAACTTGAAAAGCTTTCCCAGAGTTCTCTTGGTTCTGGTATTCCACATGTCACAGGAATATGTGCTTCAGCACACTCATGTAGCAAATCAAATTCAAGCCCGCTCTGCAATGACAAGAATGTTTTCTCGACTTGTGGCCCTTCAGAAATTGAAAAGAAAGATCTGTCCTGTGATGCCATGCCCGAGGTACCCCAATTCCAAGATACAAGAATTCAACCAGGTCTTGTTGTTTCTGCACCTGACTTTTCATACGATGAAGATGAAGAAGATGGTGTGACAACATTGGAGGATTCTCCATGCATTAAACCGAAGAAAGCTTTATCTGTTGATGATGCTTTAGCAGCAGCACTCAGTGGATTTTTATCTACTGCTTTGAATAATTTTTCTGTGGATATTAAGGAAACTTCAGGTTGTTCCACTGAAGTTAAGGAAGACCTACATCAGGAACTTGAAGGATTGCAAGAAATCACTGGCGAAGAATTCCCTGTTGGGGAGAACACTGATGGAGGGTCATTGCAGTATACCCAAGTCCTAGCCATCAAGGCTCCTGATTTCAATGCAGATGAATTTGGAAATGAGGATGAATTGAAGGATTCCGAGGCTTCTTTGGGTATGGGTTTATGTGAAAATGAGGAGAAAGGACACGATGATCAAGTTGCTTCTCCTCGCAGTCTAAGCACAGATTTTCCATTTAGTTCTGTGGATTCATACCATTTCTGTGAAAATAAAAGCGGCAGTGGCTTTGAGATGGAAAACAATGGTGAATCCTCTGATGTTCCAATTGAGGTGACTAATGACAATTATTCCTTCAAAGTTTCCAAGGAATCCGTGGAAACCGAAAATCTGCATATTGACGATGCATCTGAAGTTCCAGAAAAGAATGTCATAGCAGCAGACAAGTGCACTGAAGATGCAATGCCACTTAATTCTGACGACTCTTTAAGTTCTTTGGACTTTAACTTTCCTATTTTAGATGTGAAATTCGCGTCTGATGTCTCTAGCAATCCTGAGTCCCCCCTTGAAGTTCTTTTGTATGGATCAATCAGCTCTAGTATTGAACCTCATCCGATTCATGAATGCCTTGATGGGAGCCCTACTTCTGTCACCGACTGTACTGAAGCAACCAATTCTTTTCCAGGCGGCTCTCTCTTGGTAGATATTGGTGTTTCTAGTGCTGATGATGTCCCCAACATGGAGGGAGGATGTTATGACTTGTCTCCCCCAAGCAGCCCTACAATAGATGTGAGCCTCATTTAGTCCGACATTATGAATGTTAAGAAACTTACATGGATATATGCTTGTACAAATAACTTTTGCCACATTCATTTCTCCCCATGTTCTCTACGTGATGGTACATCGGATTATCCTACCTGTTATGATGATCTCAGGTTTGAGTTTATTAAGTTTTTGTGTGTGTGTGTGTGTGTGTGTTTGATGGTTTTCTATGTTGAGTACTTGATTGCTCAAATTTATCTTATCATTCTAACAAATACGCAGAATGGGTCCTGCATACATCCCATAAATTTCTTGAGAAGATTCACAAAAGTACCCACGCCTGTAACCATGTTCATTGGGGCTACCTATTCCACAAACAAAATGAAGGTTCATCCTATGTTGTAATGCCATAGAAAGATAAAAAAATCCCTCATGGCTAATTGATTATAGCCGACGTCCTACTATTCTGCAGCATATACACTACTCGTTGTCCCAATAGTTTCGAAGCTGCGACATGTGCAGAAGAAGCTCATCCCTGCCCAGCCCTGTTGTGCTGCTTGTCATTATCCATGGAGGATGTTTCCGATAGTTTTCTCTGATTGTCCCCTGAAAGTTTATGATATTCTCATCGGGTCTCCTCCCTTTGCCTTTTTTCATTTTATCACACTTCGTGAAAACAAAGGTCATCGGTATCTACAAGAGTCCAAGTACACAACACATGAGCAGTCAGTAATCGCATTCTAGCCAGTTTCTATATACTAATAAGGTGGTAATATTACAGGCGTACGTTATTTCGCCCAAGCCAGTTTGCACAGTCAATGTCAATTTTCTGTGGCGGAACGCTTGCATCGACCAAAAGTAGAACGGACACCAGACTTTCTCGATTCAGAAAGTAACCTTTAGTGAATGAGGACCAATCCATTCTCGCTGCATCCGGAGCATTGGCAAAACTGAAAATAATGAGATCTGCATGACACTCATTGTTTTAAATATCCCCGAAATTTCCGAAGTTTCGGATTTCGGGACATCCCGAAGCGAAATTTCACATGCAATATTTTTTTGCAAAATTTCCATCGAAATTTCGTCCGAAATCCGAAATTTCCCGAATTTTTTTTTAAAAAAATAATTTTTTTTTCTAAATTTTAAAAATATATTTTTTTAAAAAAATTAAAAATTAAAATTTATGTTTCAACCCATATTGATGATGGCATCCAATTAACTTGTTTATCAATTTTAAGTCTTTTATCAATCAACATGGTGAATGATATCAATAATATTACTAGCATATTATATCAATAAATGAATATTGTTAGCATATTACTAATTTATATAGCAACGGAGATGAAGAATTTTGAAAAATCTTCATTTTCATCATCTCAGAAACTCGAATTAGTTTTCTCAAAAAATTACAAATATCTCCAAAGTTTCCTCCGAAATTTCAAATATCTTCGAAATTTCCCTAAATTTATATTTATATATCCGATATAGATACCGAAACCGATATTTAAAACCTTGATGACACTAGAGTCTTGATTGTTCAGAAACAAACCAGTACTTGTTCGTATATGCAAATAAATGTGTGATTCTAAGGTTAGGATAAAAACCAAAATTTAAATTTTAGAAGATAAAAAAGGAGGACAAAGAGGGGTGTATTGATCTGAAGATCCCATCACTCAAATAAGAAGCCTATTT
This sequence comes from Hygrophila difformis, assembly GCA_030278955.1. NCBI lineage: Eukaryota > Viridiplantae > Streptophyta > Magnoliopsida > Lamiales > Acanthaceae > Hygrophila > Hygrophila difformis. The sequence continues at coordinate 53,460,887 of JAOANR010000004.1, forward strand.
GTCCTAAAACGTTTACCTGACGATACATGCATATTTGTTGATTTTAACTATTTCTTCACACATGACATGGTATGCCAAACATGAGCAAGTTGGATGTAATGTCCTTTCACACACACTCACACCCACACTCAGTCAGACAAAACAATACTATGAAACTGTGACCCAACAATAATATACTGAAAGATATAAGAGCTTACCCATAGCCGGGCAAATCTACAATGTACCAACTTTTATTAACCAAATAGTGATTAATCAGCTGTGTTTTCCCTGCATAATACACAACAAAAAAGTTTCACATGAGCTGGAAGAAAATCAAACCAACGGAATAGTTCTTGTGGAAAGACAGCATCTAGAAGTATGACCTGGCTTTTTAGAAGTAAGAGCAACCTCCTTCTTGCGTACCAAACAGTTAATGAGAGAAGATTTGCCAACATTAGACCGGCCCAACATGGCAAACTCAGGTCGATTATCCCTGGGACAATCCTTAGGCCGGTTACTGCTTTTCACAAAATCAACCTCTTTGATTTTTGAATCACCTGCATATGGTCCTACTACAATATTTGAGCCAGGCAGAACCATATCTTCGGTGACTTCATCCGGGTCGACTCCAGGTGGCACAAAGAGCACAGTGCGCACAAACTCGCTAGCCTCTGAGGTTGTCGATGGTCGAGGAGACTTGGCAGCGAAAGTGTAGTGAATGTTTTGCTTTTGTAGACTAGATGAGTTCAACAGAAGAGAGAAAGGGGGGACTGCAACTTTGTGAGGATGTAGAGATGAGAGGTTACATAGAGATGAAAAGGTGGGATTCAATAGTCGAGATGTTAAGTGCAGCAGCATTTTCTCTCGAGAAAATGGGCCAAAGGTATACAATGCTAAAATGGATGTTAAGAACAGCGATGAAATATCCAAAATTTTGTCCCCGCGGATTGTCAGAGTTTTTAAATATCAGTTTAGATGTCAACCAACACCTGCATTAAGCCAAAAACCTTTTTAATAATCGAGCAAAGAATCATTCGCACTATGCGTGGTAAGAAACACAAACTATCTGAAACAAGCTCCATAAACAAGAATGAGAAATACATTTTGGAGTGTCACCCACGATAGAATAAAAATTAAGGCACAAATCACAATGTGAGTGCCATTGATTCAATGGTATTAAATCACGAATAGTATGAAGGGAAACACGGATAAAACATGGAAAAGGAGAAGTTATCATCGAAGGCTCATTCAGGCAATTCATCAAACACATAGTAAGCAGCTCAATAATTCAATTACCGCAGACACAGAAACTCATAAAATAACAAAAAGATGGACAAAGAAACATGCTTTAGTCACTTTTGCAGTCAATTCATCAAGCAAGGCAGAGTGAAAAACACAGTAACATTAGAAGGGATGATTACCGAAAACTCAATCGAGCTCACGGACCAAACATACAGAATAATGTATGGAGCTTCGGACGCGGATGCGTGGTTCCACAATAGAACAAACCAAGAATTGATCGGGAATTCAAAGGATTCTCTAGGCCGTGCTAAGAGTTGGCTTCACTTTCAGCGCAGCAGATGTCATAGAGAGCAAATACAGAGAGAAAGAGCCATGCCGGGCTGGGCTTTATCTTATTTTATACCCTGTTTTCAAAAAACGGCACATTTCCATTTTTCATATGAAATTTATATGTATTTTTAAGTAATCATTAATAAATTAAACTATGTAAAATAAAAATTATAAAAAATTAATACTTTAAAAATATTAATTAAATATTTCAGTAATATTTTAATGGATTTTAATAGGTTTTTGAAGGAATCATAGAGCTACCGTCAGTGGCGGACCCATGATTTTTCGAGAGATAGGGCCGGAGTCTATTTTTTTAATCTTAAATAAATAAATAAAAATCTGATAAAAAAATGTAATAGAATTTCTTTTTTTTTTTAATTTGAGGTGGGGCCAAGGCCCCACCGGGCCTAGGGTTAGATCCGCCCCTGGTTACAGTCAAATGTAAAACATTCCAAACAAAAGGTTTAATTACATATTTTAACTTTCAAATAATGTTAATAATATTCTATTTAAATTTAACAATATGAAGTAAACAACCAACAACAGTTGGCTTGAGTGGATGGGGCTCTAGTCGTTTAAGTAAGGTCTCAGGTTCGAACCTTGTGTATACAAAAAAACTGTTTTGGGAGAGGCGTTCTTAATTGTCTTTGTAACAATATGAAGTAAATACAATTGCCTTCTGTTGACAATTTTATCTCGGGTAGGAATTAAGGTTGAAATTAAAAAACTAAGCTCCATTATTGAAAATGGTCAAATATAAAATTTTCTAATCCTTTAATTATAATATTATGTGTACTAGCTCCATTATTGAAAATGGTCAAATATAAAATTTTCTAATCCTTTAATTATAATATTATGTGTACTGGAGCAAGTAAATGTTTGTAATTTTATTTCAATTGTTTATTGAACTTAGATCAAGTGGTTAAGTCTATCTACTCCTAACGGGAGGTTCGAGGTTAGATTAATTTGTGTGGCATGACCCATTTCCTAGCATTTTGATTTGGCAAAGCAAACAATATGGCTGATGGAATGGAAGGCATACATGATACATGCGACATGGGACATGTCCACTGTCATAGAAAGCATCAAGGAAGAATTTTGAAGGGTAAGAAATGCAAGAAAAATGCTACTACCTTTTACGGACAATCTTCCATTTGGAATGAGGAAAATGATGCAAAAAAGAAAATAGTGTCACGCAAATATGGAGAGGTAGGGAAGTTATCATCAATTTGACCATTTTGTTAACGTGAAGGAAAGGAATTTCCCATGCCATCAACAACCGGATACCAGTCTTCTTGTATTTTGGTAAAACATTCTTTGCCTTTTGGGTGAGAGCTCATCCCTATGAGGACTCTGTCTCCTTGTCATTAACAATTGACTGAGGACGACATTTTGCCCTCAAAATTATACTTATAAGCAATCCCATTTGCTTCATTATATTCCTGCATAAGATTCTGATTAGATAAGAGGAATTAGTAAGGAATTCTTTTTTGAAAGCCCCATGTGCACAAACAAAACAGACCTGATTCTGCCCTGAAAATAGAAATGTAGGCATGCATAGCAAAATGGCCATGTGGCTGCACCATTTTCAGATTGATTGGATAACAAAACAAGAAACTAGATTGATTGGCCACATGTTCTCCTTTTCTTGTGGAGGTTTAGGGGCCACATAATTTATTCAAATGAAAGACAAACACAACACTCTTTTGCAAAAAAAAAAAAAAATCTCATAAAAATATCCCAGGCGGTCAATTCATAATCTTCCTCTCACTGGCAGTTCTTCCAAGTTTCACCAAGCTGCTGGTACCCCAGTTTCATACTTCAATTTCTAAAGTAACATCAATTAAAAAAATTGAATTCTGAAAAGCAAGCATGGCGGCGGTGACTGCTCCGGCCAAGACTCTTACAGATGGCGGCTGCGCGTCCTCGTTTCCATGTCTGTGCCAGGATTCCATGCCGGTGTTGAACCGTCGTCGTACAATGGGGAAAAGAGTAATCAAATTGACGAAGGTAGAGATGGTTGATTTGGGGAGTTCCTTCATAAGGGTATCTGCCGCAAAAACGGCGATGATTGGCAATAATGACCTGAGAAAGAGACAGAAGAAGCCTAAAGGCTTCATTGTTGTTGATGAATTGGGAGGACAGTATGATGATACCTTCATTGATGTGAAACTGGTCGGTTTTTCTTCAAGTCTCTTGTTTTTTTTTTTCAGTTCCTTTTAATTTGGTACTTGCAATTGGTGAATGGCATCTATCTATTCATGATTCCTATATATATATATATATATATATATATATGTATGTGCAGCAAATTATGGACTACTTCACGGTTAAAGCGGTGAGGACAGTTCTTGATCAGCTGTACGAAATGAATCCGCCGCAATACCAATGGTTCAACAAGTAAGCAGCAGCCTCTCTGCAATTTCTGTAATTAAATGGTTTGTGCACTTTGTGGCTGTATTATAGTAGTAAGTAGTTAACCCTTTGACTTGTTGGCAGCTTTGTTGCAGATAACAAACCAAGAAATGGGAAACGCTTTCTCCAGATCCTTGTCAAGGTTAGCATAATAATTGTTGAGATCTAAATCTTGCACAGATTATTCATTCATTAGTAATTTCTACTAGAATTCTTCCATTGTTCCCCCCAGTCCCCCCCCCATGGGATAGTTACGTGGTTCATAGAAAATGCTTAAATTGAAACATTTCAAACCGGAATTTGAAATGAGACATGATGATTGTCATGACATTTAGCATGTTTACGACATTAATTTAATGTGAGTGATAGGAAAGACAAGATCTTGCTGAAAGAGTGATGATCACCCGCCTTACCCTATACAGCAGATGGATTAAGGTTTGTATTGTATGCAAAATTAATTTATGTATGTATCTATATAATAATCATTGTATTATGAATAATGGGTTTTTTTTGGTTTTGTGTGTAGAAATGTCATAATGGGTTTTTTTTTGGTTTTGTGTGTAGAAATGTGACAACGAGGGAATGTACAAAGAGATAGAAGAAGAGAATTTGAAGTTAATGAGAGAAAGGCTGCTGGAAACCATCGTATGGCCATCCGACGATCATAATAACACCACTGATTAATCATCATCATCATAATCATCATAATAATACATACATAATCCATCCTTATTACTCCTATTTGTTATTCTTAATCTTGACTCTCTTTCTTGTTTCCATCTATTTCCCTATATAAATTTCAAAAATAAGGTTTGTCTTCAAATTTTGCCCTGCTGCTTCGCCAAAAAAAATTTTGCCCTGCTTTTGTATACAACCTTATAATTAGATGCTAAACTGTTTAAATTTGTACAGTACAAATTAACAGTATAGGACTATTATAGGTATTCCTAAAAAGTAAGCATGTGGATAAAACATTATATATGCAGTAATAATATTTCATTTATAGTGTAAGATGGTTGACATGTTTTAGTAGCTTAAATTGATTTTAAATTAGATTTTAAGGTTTTTAAAAAATTAATTATATTAATTTGAATATACTTATTTTACTACAATACCATCTCGCCGGAAACTGGAAACAGATGGGCAAGGAGGGGAGTGAGGATTAACCTTAATTTGACATAATAAATGATCAAATGCATAATAGGGAACAAATAGTGGAGCATGTACAAATCTCCAATACATAATGGTCCGTACTGGTAAGAGATAAAAATAAATAAATATGGTACATAAAGGACATTTTCATTTGCGTAAATAAAAATAACATAAAGGACATCGTAATTTCCATGTCATTTCGCGTAAATTTCAACGTCATTTCATTTGCATTTGAATTTCATCTTTATTTCGATTTCAAAACCGCTCCTCTAAAGTCCCAACCCTCCTGCTCCTGGCTGCTGCTTCGTTTTCTGCTCCACCCGTCCACCGGACAACCGATCCCCTCCGCCGGTTTCTCCCCATTTCTCTTCTCTCAACCTAGTTGTCTGTGCGAATTCTACACCTCCTCAATGTGGATCTTATTTTGAATTATGGCGAATTTTGATTCCGCTTCTGACCTTTTGATCTGTTACTTTTTGTCGATCCAATCGACGGATCGGTGACTTGGTGACTGATGTAATGCAATGAGTTCACAGATCTTTCGTGCAATAGTTGGTTATTCTGTCTAATTCGGTGAGTTGATTTCTGCAACTTTTGTCGACTTGCGTTGACTCATGAACTATTAATCTGGTCTGCTATGTTTTGCGGATTTTTGTTTTTTATTTTGTCATACGAAGTTGGATCTTTCGTTAGGTTTTAGAATCGATTAACTATTGTGATGAAATTTGTTATTGGCTGGATTTGACAATTCTCCCATGGTAATCCAGCGCAAGCTTAGGGGCGTGTAGTTAATTTGGAGAGCCTGGGCTGTGTGGTTGGTTTAATTAGATGAATCATGTGTGTACATAAGTATATTTGTGTGAATTTGGTGAAACATGTATGAATTAATTCTTTTTCTTCTGTGTTTTGTAATTGAGGAGGGGAAATATTTGTATCCTGTTTTTGGTTATTTATACCTATTGTAGGCATTGGTTTTTTCTGCCCCTGTATTTGGTCATATATTCTACTTCTTAAATGGTAAGATAACACGTGATCAGTTGCATGCCCCTGGTGAATATTCGCATTTATCCATAGAGAGATATAAATTGGAAAATTTGGATCATCTGGGTGGTGTAATTTGTGTATCTATCTATACCTTTGGCATGATGCTTTGTAAATGTTATCTTTTTGCTTTACGTCTTGTGTCTAGACATATTTTCGTTTTCCTGCATTTCTTGGTCGTAAAACTGGTGGCTTTCTAGTTACTACATATGAATATTATCTGCAAATATAGTTCTTGAATTGGAATGTATAATTTTTCGCAATAATTGTGTTTGTCTTATTATAGTTATCTTGGTCCATAAATGTATTCCTTGTAGTTGATCATTGCTTTAATAGTGGTTAAAGGTAATTCGTTGCCGCAAAATATGGAATCGATATTCTTGCTCTTGGCAGTTTCTTTGATGTTAGTTAAAATTAATTAATGTCTACTATGTTCTCCTCATTGTGAAATACAGAACCTATATGCTTGCGTCTTTTGATTATTACTTTAAAATATTGGGTATACTTCTTTTGGAAGATGGATTGGTTGGGATTTGAACCTCCATGCCTAAGGTTGGGAGGTTGAGGGGTTAATCAACTTAGCTAACCCAATCCTCAATATTGTGTGCAATTGTCTCGCACGTTTAAGACCACCCAAATGTTTAAACTTAATGCCTTGCATATTTTGTTGATTGCAGATTACCAAAGAGTCGCTGTGATCTGAAGCACTGAGTTTATAATCACCCTGCCACCAGATCAGCTGCTTCTAGTAAAATCTGAAAACATGAAGGGCACCCCTAAATTATGTATGGAGGTTTTGGATTCCTTTTCTAGTTTGCTTGAATTTGCTGCCAACAATGATGCTGAGGCCTTCAAGGCATTCATTGAGCTTGATTTGTCTACAGTTGATGAAGTTGGACTTTGGTATGTCCGCAAGAAAGGTGTGAAGCAGATAATCCAGGAAGAAAGGACACCGTTGATGGTAGCTGCAACTTATGGTAGTGTTGATGTGTTGAAGTTGATAGTTGCTCTACCCGAGGTTGATTTAAATAGGGCATGTGGCCAAGATAAGTGGACTGCTCTACACTGTGCTGCTTTTGGAGGATCTGTTAATGCTTGTGATGTTGTTAAGATTCTCTTATCTGCTGGTGCCAATCCAAATATTGAGGACACTCATGGCCTACACCCTGTTGATGTAATTGTAGTTCCTCCAAAGCTTCCTGGTGCAAGAGCTGTTCTTGAGGAATTGCTTATGAACAATACTTCTGATGGTTCTGCTGGTGACTGTAATTTACTGGTGTCCATAACTGGCTCGAGTGGATCATCACCCCTGTTGTCTTCATCTCCTGAAAGTAGTCGGTCTCCTTGTTCCCCTGTTGATTCTGTTTCTTCTCCTACGGCCCCAAAGAGGAGTGATGATATCCATGGTAATGGCATCTCTGAGAAGAAACAATACCCTGTGGATCCATCTCTTCCTGACATCAGAAATAGTATCTATGCAACTGATGAGTTCCGCATGTTTTCGTTCAAGGTTAGGCCTTGTTCAAGGGCTTACTCTCATGATTGGACTGAATGTCCTTTTGTTCACCCTGGAGAAAATGCCCGCAGAAGAGACCCACGGAAATATCACTACAGTTGCGTACCTTGTCCTGACTTCAGAAAGGGTGCTTGTAGGCGAGGGGACATGTGTGAGTATGCACATGGTGTCTTTGAGTGCTGGCTTCATCCTGCTCAGTATCGAACAAGGCTGTGCAAGGATGGCACAAGCTGTACTAGACAGGTCTGCTTTTTTGCCCACACTCCCGAAGAGCTGCGTCCTTTGTATGTTTCTACTGGATCTGGTGTTCCATCACCAAGGTCAGCTGCATCAGCAGCTGGTTTCATGGACATGGCCACAGCATTGAACATCATGCCGGGTTCACCTACATCTCAGTCTATGTTGTCTCCTTCGGCATTCAATCAAACTACTTTGTCCCCTACAGCAAATGGAATGCCACATTCATCTGCAGCTTGGCCTCAGCCAAGTGTACCAGCTCTTCATCTCCCTGGAAGCAACATGCAGTCTAGTCGGCTGAGATCTTCCCTCAATGCTCGTGATCTTCCACCTGAGGATCTGAATATCACGTATGATTTTGATGCACAGTCACATGTTCTCAATGAACTGGCTTGCCAACAGACAAGGTCTATTCAGGCAATGCTGAACCGTTCTGGTCGATCTTCTAAGACAATCTTAACTCCTGCAAATCTGGATGAACTATTTTCATCTGAGATTGCATCATCACCTAGGTTTTCTGACCATATGGCGGCTTCAGGTGTTTTTTCCCCTACTCACAAAGCCAATGCTCGTAATCAGTTTACGCAGCAACACCCGCAGCAGAGCATTTTGTCTCCAATTAATACTAATACCTTTTCTCCAAGGAGTGTTGAACACCCTCGGTTGCAGGCTTCGTTTGGTGTCTCATCTCCTAGGATGTCTCCTAGAAGCTTAGAGACTCTATCTCCAATGAGTGCTCGTCTGTCAGCATTTGTTCAGCGTGAGCAGCAGCCACAAATGCACAGCCTTAACACCTGGGATCTTGGATCGAAACACACACCAGGACCCCCACTCACCGATTGGGCTAAGTGGGGAACACCCGATGCAAAAGTGGATTGGTCTGTTGATGGACATGATCGAGGCAATCCGAAACATTCTTCCGTCAACCCCAACAACAACAAAAATGGAGATGAGCCCGACTTATCATGGGTGCAATCTCTCGTCAAAGAATCACCACCTGAGATGATGGACAAGCCTTCCTCAGCTGCAGCAGCAACCTCCTCTAATTCTGGTGCTGCACCATCCGGTGAGTGTTTGAAACCAAATCTTCCAACTGACTCTACTGATCATTTGGCTTTAGGGCTGTGGCTCGAGCAGATGCAACTTGATCAGCTCGTGGCCTAGTAGTACAAAGCAATGTGGAATTTATTTATTTTTGGTTAGAGAAAAGGACTTAGGAAGTGAGGTGTATACATTTTTGGGTTCTTTTTCTGGTGCTGGTAAAGGTGCTGCAAAATTCAGAAAGACTTAACAAATGCTGGAGTCGGCAGTCAGTCAGGCACGTTTTTCTGGGTAACAATCTTTTAATTTACCCCCAGTTTAAGTATTCATCTTGAATTATTTATTCCATTTATATTACGGGAGGTTTTTGTTCTGGGCTGTGTACTAAGAAACCCCAGTCCAGTTTGACATTTCTTATATTTTTGTATCAATGTTTTCTATTGTTGTGCATGTTCAATTCTGTCCTGTGTTTCCCCTCTATACTTTCTAATGCTGCAGTTTATGAATAGTTCCTTTCTTTTAAAGGATGGTTTGCTATGAATGGTGTCTTATAATGCTCCTATTTCTTCGATTTTACTATATGAATCCTAATTCCTTAGAGCCAAAATAAGAACGGAATTTCTCATGAGGTGTACACTTACCAAGCCTATATTTTGGATATTCATAGCCGTGGTAGCACTGGGCCGGTTCATTTAAAACTAGGGACCTTTGAAAGAATGGTCCCAATTTTCTTAAAAAATCTTTGGTTAGAGGCTACACAAAACTCAAATTCAAAATAGTGTAAACGGTAATTCATTTCGAATCAAAAATATTAAACTCAAACTCAAAAGAATATTTTACAGTATATTCTCTTTTTAACCAATCAAACTCAAAGGTGTTTTGATGTATGAATAGTAAAACGCAAATGTGCATTTGAGTAACTGCAAATATAGTGAAAAACTCATTTTGAGTTTATGTTTGGTATTTGGTTGGGCTAAAATCTACCCCTATTTTGCGTTATAGTGTTTGGTTGGAGATGCTCTTAACTTACTTTGATTATATTTTAATCATTTTAATTCTTAATAAACTTAATCAAACTCTCACCAATTAAAGAAAAAAAAATTTAAACCTAAACCCAAAAACCTTGAACCCTGAATCCTATACTCTGAAACCTTTTAGAATTTAATTTCAAAATCCGTAATCTTGAACCCTAAGCTTTAAACCTTGAATCCTAAACCCTTAAATCCTCTTAATATAGTTAGAAAGTAATTAAAAAAGTTCATTAATTAGGGACTTTTTAAGATATTACTTATTTTTTTAAATAGGAAATAAATCAATAAAATATTTAACAGAGAGAGTTTATTTTTATGTATAAGGCTCCAGATAAACAATTGAGTTACTATGCTGACACATATTTGTCTCCATATGCAGACATGTTATCAAATAAACAAACTAGTGCTACGCGGTAGTGGGCTGACATTTGTTTCCATTTAAAGCCAATTAATTACAAATGGGAGGTGGATCATTAATTACCCAAATTAGTGCGATTAACGTAAATTTAGTAGGATTTTCCATTCCACAGCAGCCTGCGTTTTTGGTAATAAAGGAGAAAACCAAAACAGCACCGGCGGGATTTTTTTTGATTCGTGGTGTGGCAATTGAAAATTCAAAAGAGCACCGGGGGGATAATAGCAAGTGATAATAGCATACCTGATACCATTACAGAACACGGTGGCAGCAGGATAATATCATATCCGATACCATTTCAGAACACGGTTGCAACATGATAATAGCATAACTGATAATATTACAGAACACAATTATGTTACATATATGGCATAGATACTATTTGAATAGAGCTCGATAATTTCTAATGATTAAGGATCACGATAAAGCAGCATGCATAGCACTTGAATGCACCATACAGGACAAGCACAGATTGGAATGCAGCACAATGTCAAAACAGTAATTCAAAGTAAACAATTACACCTAACAATTACAGTCCTCCACAATCAATGCCCAAAAATCCGGTTATTAAATTAGCCCAAAAATAGAGTCAATTACAACAACGTTAATAAGGAAACAAAATATTTAATTATACTACCATATGTATGAATTAAGAAGCACATCACAAACATTGCATCTAAAAAGCACGTCAGGAAATGCAGAGTCTGCATAGGAACCAATTCGCCAGATGAATTCTTATTTTGGCCTTAAATGTATTTCTAAATTTTTTTGTTTAAATTGTCCCTGGTTTTGTAATGGGATTTGTTAAAATTTTCAACCTAAAGTTCAATTTTTCAGCTTTCAAGTGATAAGCAAAATGATATTATTATTATTATTATTATTATTATTATTATTATTATTATTATTATTATTATTATTATTATTATAATATGGGAGTGGTATATTTCTCTTTAAACAATGACGCAAAAGACTAAAAGAAACAACAATGAATAATTAAAATGTGAGTACGTACATTACTCCAATTAATTCAAGCATAAAATGGTCCCAAAAGAAAAAAAAAATGTAAGCCATTAACTTTCTAACGAATCTCGTACAAAGTCAATATGTATCTTAATCTGAATTCACTCCCTCCGTTCCACTTGAAGTGACTCAAAACTTTTGGGCACGATATTTTATCTGAAGATAATTAGAATATGATGTAGGGGTAGGTTAGTGTTTAAAGTGAGGGTAAATTATGAATTGATGTGATGTGATGTGATTGTAATGAGTTTGAATTTTATTAAGTTATTTATGTATGATGTGATGGTTGTGAGTTAGAATTTAATAATGATAGTAGATTTGAAATTATAATGTATTATTTATTGATTTGATGTGATGGGTAGGTTGGTAATTAAATATTTAATTCTTGCCTAAAAAGGAAATGAGACAAAATGTTGGGACAGACGAAGAAAAAGGAAGGTGAGACACTTCAAATGGTACGGTGAGAGTAATATTTATGTGATCTCATAATGTCTCTCGATGCAACTTTGACTACCCAGGAATGTAATCAGAACAAAACACATCGCAAGTACACATATAATCTTTCCGAACAGTGATTTATTTATATGGTGTTTGACATTGTCTAAGTAGTTGAATGATTCTTCATATTGACAAATAAATAAATTAGTGACGATCGTATGACAAAAATAAATTATAAAGAACAAAGATAACAAAGCCCATATGGAAGAAAAAAGATACCACACTCACTTCACTCAGCTACCCAAAATTACAAAATTTCTGCATTCATCACTAAATCTCCTCAATCCAATAAAAGAAAACACTTATCAACGACGACGACCGGAAATGAAATTCAATTCATGGGGTAGGGTAGCATATTATGAATTTATAATACAGAACAAAATAACTAGGAATCAAACAAAGTACATAGCTCAACTCAAACATTCAAATAATTAAGCAACTCCATATATGATAAAATTAAAGGAATTTCTTTAATCTTTAAAGCTGCATGTTTTTTTCCCACCGTGATTTCATTCTATCCTCAAAATCTTATTTTTCCATCAGTCAGTTGATAGAGAAGAGATCAGAGATATTGGGCTTGTTTGGAAGCTGGCATATTCAGGAGCATATAGCGGATTCAATCAGCATATTCTTTCACAATTCTCTCTCCGAATCTGCTATCTGCTAGCGAATTTGCTGACTCCCAAACATCCTCATTATACACTTCTTTCCAGCAGTGCCACTCGATTTCATGACACTGACCCGTGCTGCATGACGTAAGCAATATATATAACTTGATATTTCCACACAATTTAAATATACTAGCACATTAATTGTATTATTGGAGGAGTACAATTAATATTGGATGTCAAACACCTCAACAAAAACATGAATTGTACTCCTCCGTCCCATTCCAAATGTCCTACTTACTATTTTTGGATGTCCCATTATAAATGTCTTCTTTCTATAAAGAGAAATAATTTTTCCCTCCAACAACTATGTGGACCCCACCATATACTCACAAACCAACTCTACCTTAATTCCCGTGCCCAACAGTAACAAGACACTTGGAGTGGGACGGATGGAGTACTAGTACAATTGTTAAACACCTCATGAATTACAAGTGCGTGGGTCCTAATTCAATGATTCTCTGCTGCTCCGTACTATGGATTTCTTTTTTTTTTTTTTTTTTTTTTTTTAATCATACAACACCATATACCATTACTGTCATATATGCAACGAAGCTCTCCACATATTTCTCATTATTATTTAATTTCACGTTCGGATCGGAGTTGCTGTCTGATTCTTGCATTTAACCCCGGCCCATCGAGAAAATGACTATTGTGTTATAACAAACAACATATATATATTTGCGGTAAATAGAATTACACCATAAGCATGAAATGTTTTCCATATGTAGTACTCCCTCCGTTTTTAAAAAATTGAAACATGTCTGCTTTTCACATTATCCAATGTACATTTTTAACGCTTAATATCTCAAAGTGTAGATAAGTAAAAATTATAAAAATTTGATATTCTAAAACTACGCAATTGGAAGAATCTAACAAGATCCCACTTGACTGTGTTTTATCTTGTATAACTGTGTTAAAAATTTGAATAAAAGTTACTCAATAAATAGTAACAACTATGCAAATGTTACAACTTTTAACAAACGGAGGGAGTAATATATAGGTTTTGGTGGACGACTAGCCACGTGTAAGTCTAAATTAACTCTTATGGACCAATGACTTATATAACGCCAATAGTATTAGAAAATTAATTGGATTCTGCGAGCATCACATATATACATAAGATTTTGTTTGGGAGCTGAATAACTCATGCTGAAGTGTTAAAGAATGTTTTATATGTGCTGAATGAGTATTTTGTAAGTGCTGAGTGTTTTTATACAGCTTAGATATCATTAAATACCAGCACACACCTCATTAATACACAGCACACACACTTCATCGGGTCAGCACTCCAGCATCCGCTGAATGCCACTCATTCAGCACCATATCCAAACATAGATACATGTCTAATCCAATTTAATTTGTTCCCAATTAACTCTTTGGATTAACAACTTCCATTATAACTGCCGCAGTTTAATATTTGTTCCCAATTTTTCAATATCCAAACAATTTTTGGATGTAAGGTACTTTGGTTGAATTCCAATAAAAAGAATATAAATAAATAAAAAATAAAAGTAAAATGAATAAAATATGGCTGTTGATTGTGTCTCAGTTTATCACCTTGAAAGATGATCTGTGGATTTTTAGCTAGTACTATGCAATTGCTTTTACAAATATGAATAAGAGAGAGAAAAAAAAAAGTTTATAGTCTTTTCTTATGATAATTAATGCTCATTCAACAATTCTTTTTATCTAGTCTAGCTAGTAAAATTAAACTTGTTCAGTTTTTTTTTTTTTTTTTGGTTCCTTAAAAAATACTTATGATTTTGTATTTTGATTGTATTTAAATGCACAAGAAAACTATGTAACGAATTTTTTGGGAGTTTGATGAACCTAAATACCTAGGATAGTGATTAGATTAGATATACACACAAAAAGTCTAATGAAAATGATATAATAAGCGATTGATTTTTGGTCACATTGCTAAGTGCTAACAAAAGCCGCCTCAAATCTTAGCCCTCCTCGAAAGTCAAAAACACCTTCGACTTAGCCATATTTTTATTGGGGAAAGTAATAAAAAGGGCCATTACAAGGAGCCTATTCCACTTTTAGGCCATTATAAGTTGAATTTCCAGAATTAGGCCATTACAAACACATGTTGAATGAAATTAAGCCATAAGGACCAATTTGAAAATTAATTAATTCCCAACAACTTTTCCTTTCTTTCATTAAAACCCCAAGAAAGTTTGACTTTATTTACTTTAGTCCTTTGTCAATATACTTAAGTTTTCACTATATAAATGATACCCAATGCGCTTGAAAATTGGTATCAGAGCCTAGGTTTTATTGAAGAACATATTAATTATATTATTTATAATATTTTATTTCTTAATGGAGAAGATTTAATTATTTAATGGATTCAATTAATTTGAAACCCACAAGTTATTTCCAAATTTTGGAAATAAAAAATAGAAAATTCCAAAGGAATTTCTTGAACTTGTCCCATGGACAAGATATTATCAAAATCAGTTTCTTTCCTAAAAATGAGAGAAACGGACTGGAAAGAAATTGATCCGGATAGCTCTAAGTTATCAAAAGACTTAAGAGAAATCCAAAAGACGATTCAAGATTTTGGTAACCGGGTATTAATTATACCTGGGAAAATAGATAACTTGAATCAGACAACAGATGAGATCTTGAAAGTATTTCAAGATCTAAAGAAAGAAATTTTGAATCTGAAATTTGACATTTCGGATATCAAGAAAAAGCAGAAGGATATTCCTGGATCTTCCAAGAATAACCAAGCCAATATTAGAGATGCATTCGGACCAGTACAAGCTTTACATCAAAAGGGTAAAGCAACTATGGTTCCAAAGCAGAAATCACAAGAAGAGCTTATGATCGATCTCCTGAAAACAGTCGAATGAGTGTTTCCAGGGCAGATCTATCAGATCTACAAGAATTAGCAGAATCATTTTCCCAACTTGGGATTATGGATCTGGTTAATGTAAAACCCAATGAAGTCCTTCAATTGGGTTATGCGGAAGGATCAGGATCCAACGTGACCCACGATGGACCGCCTGATGTTCCAATGAGAGAAAGTACAGACTTCTACATGAACAGGTATCCTGAGGTGCATCTCAATGCAAGACGAAACCCTGGACGGAACCCAAGTAGAGCACCAGAATCCACACCGTGGGCCAAGACGATGTTACAACTATTAAATCCATATGGCATAACACTAAACCTCGACGTTATCGACTTCCGAAACATCGAAGACCTGATCGATGAATGGGTAGCTTCAATGAAGATTGCAGCAACCACCCTGGAACTCGATAAAGAAAACTTTGTCAGATTAATAGAGCTGAGTCTCGAAGGATCGGCAAAGCTGGGCTGGAAAAACTCCACGGCTGCTTTAAAGGAGCAAATACTCGAAGGAGAATCCAAAAGCACAATCTGTGAAAGGTTTGGCCTCTTATTCAAAACCCATTTTGTAGGAGATGGTTATTTTGAAGAACAGAGAACAGAAAAAATCAAAGTCTATACCCAAGCACTGTTGGGTATGGAGTTAAGAAGTATTTGCGCAGTAGACGAATATATCTACTGGTTTCGTAAATACTATTTTCGGAGTGAAATGACAGCCGAAGTAGCATGTCCCATGTTCTTTGCAAAGATCTGCAGCCCATGGAGAGAAATGTTGATCCAATCGTACACAGTACCCCCTGGTACAGTGGACTCAATAGCTCGAAGAATGTCCTTCTTAAAGGATAAGCTCAGAGAATGGTGTCAACAGGCAGCAGCCCAAAAGAACATCAAGAGACTAAGAGGTAAAATAAAAAGAACTCCTCTTTGCTGTGAAAATAACGATTTTCCAACAATTATAGGAGAATCAGGAGAAAAGAGGAAAAAGAAGAAGAGACGGGGCTCATACAGTAGGAGTTTCAGAAGACCTCCATTCCGAAGAAGAAGAGCATGGTGGTCCAAGAGCAAGGCCAGATCATACAAAACTGGACAAAGAACGGGAACGACGAAGAGTTCATCCCAAGGTTCAACTAGCTCAGCAGCAAGGAGCACGGGGAGAACGACGTCCAAGAGGACATTCAGACGAGCCCATACCCGAGCCAACGAAAGTTTCAAGGACTGCAACTGTTGGAAGTGTGGAGCCAGAGGTCATATCTCACCCGATTGCCCTCAGAATCGTGAGGTACGAATGTACGAAGCCACTGAGGATATCGTGGAAGCAGTCTACCATGGAAAGCTGGTACCAGTCTATCAGTTTGAGGACATCCCCTCGGATGAAAGCATCTACGAGGAAGAATTAAGAAGTGACTCGGACTCATATTCAGATGGATCTTCAACAGAGTCTGACTGAAGAAGACAGGATTCAGACCACAGAAAACCTGTCTGGATTCTTTTCAAGGATGACGATCTCGAATCGAACCATGGAAAGAATAATGCGACAAGATTCCAACCTCAGCCCATATGACGGATTCAGAATTGGCGGGATTGGACGAGTTCTTAACCAGATGGGACTCAACCAGAGAAGACATAACATCATCTACAAGGTAAGTGCAGGTGAGTTTGCAATTCCTATGGAACTTACTTGTAATGTTATGGATATGCAATTAATTCCTAAAGAAGAAATTCTTGAGGAATTAAGCAGAATGAAGGAGGAAATCGCCATTACTATGAAATGGATCCACATAGGAGCCATTGAAGTAGTAATTAAGGCAACCTTCAAAGAAGGCATTGATTCCGAATTGCATCTATCAGTCACTGATAGAAGAATCAATAACCTTAGAGATGGCCTTCTTGGAACTATGGTAGGAAATTTATATGCTGGGAAGTTAATGTTTGACATACATCCCAGAATTTCCTATAACTTAGCTGACCAAGATTTTAGTAGATTTCTAACCCTTCATCAGGATTTTAAAAGAAAAGATCTGATGAAAGAAGGGAACAGGCCATATTCTATAACTTATAGAATCTCTTATGCACTTTCCAATAGTCATCATTCTGACTTATTTCTCAGGAAAGAATATATAGAAATTCCTAGAATTTTCAAGGAATTTGCTAAAGTCATGACTCCAAATCCTACCCAGATTCCAAGGTTAGGAGGAGTAGACATACAAATAAGAGATCATCCAATTCTAGACAGATCAACGAGTACTAGAATTGAGTACGCAAGCCGTATGTCTTTTTCGGAAGACAGAATTATGGCATATAAAGGAAAGGAGTTCATCAAAGATCTAACTCCTCAATCCATTGGGGTAGATAATATAAAGATAAAATGCCCTGAAGGATGGAAAGAAATACGAGTAATATTCGACATCACTGAAAAGATTAACCGTTTTCCATGTGATGACTTATACTACTTGCAGCAGCCATCAATTGGAACCTATGAAGGAACAATTGAAATTGCAGGACACGAGATCAGAGTCTTAGGCACCGCCGGAAAAGACAATGAGGTTATGATTTTGGGATTAAGTTTTCTCGAAAATCATAAACCATGGGTAAGAAAGGATAATGGTATAGAATTTAATCTGAAGGGTCACACCATCAGAATTAAATGACAAGTCCATTCTCCATTTATATCTCAGTAGGGATAATATATGAAGAATATAAGTCAGAATATTTCGCAGCTTATATTGATTCAGGATCAGGTATTTGCACGGCAAAACCAGGAGTTTTCCCTAGCGAAGCTATGGAATCATTACCCATTATTGCAGGAAGAGATTTTTCCCAAAAAATCTTAGTACTAAATAAGGGTATTCGACAAGCCAATATCATGATTGGAGGAGCATTTGGTACACCTTGGTATAAGGTAAAAACGCCTCCTATTTACTTTCATGACACAGGAGCAGATATTTTGTTAGGGAACAATTTTATACAATCCTTTACAAAATATGTTCAAGATAACAAAAGAAATTTGTTAATATTTACCACAAGTTGTGGAAATGAGATACAGGTGTTGCGCAGAGAAAAGGCATTCAACAGGTTAATGCCTATATTATTTCGCAGCAAACGTGGTGATAATGATGCCAAACTAACCCATCCAAAAATGCAGGATAAAAGAAAGTTTGGTAAGGCTTTGTTGTCTTTTAGACAACAAGGATTTGATGAAGCTTCTATTGAGGAAATTATAAACCTCAAAGAAGCAATGCAGGAAATGAAGTCATTAAATATAACTTCACTAGACATTGATGGGGAAACTAAATTGTCCCTCGAAAATGTCAAAAGACTTATCCAGAGAAACTTTAACGAGGATCCTCTGGCATGGTGGGATAAAAACAAGATCGAAGCTACTCTACAGGTAAAAGAACAATATAAATATGAGTATGTTCGATACAAACCCATCTTAATGAATATGCAGGATAAGAAAGATATGCAGCAAATTATCAAGGAGCATATTGATCTTAAACTCATCGAGCCTGGAGTCTCAGCTTATAGTAGCCCTGGATTCTTGGTAAGAAACCACGTTGAAATAAAGAGAGGTAAACCCAGGTTGGTAATAAACTATCAAGGTATTAACAAAATAATACAGTTTGATGGTTATTACATTCCGAGTAGAGAACACTTAATTGATTGCATCAAAGGTGCTAAAGTGTTTTCTAAATTTGATTGCAAATCTGGTTTCTATCAGATCAAGATGGAGAATGAGTCGAAAAAATTCACAGCATTCTCCACCCCACAAGGGCAATATATTTGGAATGTTATGCCAATGGGGCTTTCTAATGCCCCTCAGATATTCCAAAGAAAGATGGATAATCTATTTAAGGATTATCTAGAGTTTATGTTCGTCTACATAGATGACATTCTGATTGCATCTCGAAATATTAAAGAGCATATTAAACATCTTGAAATATTTTCTGATGCATGTCACAGGGAAGGTCTAGTTCTCTCTGAGAAAAAGGCCACTATCGCTGCTAACAAAATTGAATTCTTAGGAGTTCAAATTGATGAAGCAGGAATAGAGTTACAGGAACACATTGTGGAGAAAATCCGCAATTTTCCTGATACATTAAAAGACAAGAAACAACTTCAGAGTTTCTTAGGAGTTGTAAATTTTGCGGGTATGTTTATTAAAGACCTTGCAAAATATAGAAAGGATTTTAGACCACTCTTGAAAGAGACTGAAAGCTCTAGATGGAAATGGGAAGAAATCCATACCAAGAGAATTCGTGAACTAAAGCAAGTCTGCAATAGCTTGCCAAAACTCGCGATACCTCAGGATGAGGATGAGCTGGTAGTCTACACAGACGCCAATGATTTTCGATGGGCAGGAGTGCTCATGAGAAAAACAACTACGGGTCAAGAACCTTGTAGATACACAGGAGGGTTGTTCACTGAACAACAAGCCAAACTTTGGCATATTAACGAAAAGGAATTCTTTGCAGTATGGAAAACATTTAAAAAATGGCCTTTATTCTTACTTGCAAAGAAATTTGTATTAAAAGTTGATAATACTAATGTTAGGGCTTTTTTAAAAAATAAACTTGAATCAAAAATTGAAAAAGCTCGTATTATCAGATGGCAAGCTGAATGTCAATATTATACTTATGATATTGATGTTATAAAATCTCATGAAAATGTTCTTGCAGATTTTCTAACGAGAGATGGAAGCATTTGAAGCTGATTCCATCATTACGAGATTCAGGCACCTCAGAGAAAACCTAGAGGAGCTATCGAAGCATTTTGGACAGCTCGAGATCAATGCACGAGCAGCTGGCCAAATACAACAGAGCGATGTGGACATGGTCCGCAACAATATACGAACCTCCCATATAGCAATGACAGCACTATGGGAAACAGTATTAGAGCCAATCAGGAAAGCGTCAGCTTCCCTGGTAAACAAAGAGAAATGTGCCCAAAAAGCTAAAGTGGTCACATATGAAGAAGCAGATTCAAGCACTGCTTCAAAGGAACCATTGTCGGATACCGACAAAAATGTTGAGCAAGAGGTTTATAATTTCCTCTCCGAAAGCTCAAGTCAACCCACTGCCTCTGGGGTGAAAGAGGAAGAAATTAACCTTAGGCCAATGACAGGCACCTCTAAGGTTAATTCAGACGAGAAGGTCCTATCTACTGCCTGACTGGACTACCAAGGAAAATGGGAACAACTGGTTTCCAAAAAGGGAATTAACCCTAGCAAAACAGTAATCGAGACATCCGGGAGATACAACAGGGTATGGATGCTCGAAGGATCGAAACCAGAAGAGGTTCGAAAGTGGTATGACTTTGGAGCATTAGCATCTGTTCATACTACATCACCAGGGTTTCCGGAAATCGAAAAACTTCCGGGATGGATAAGTAGTGCGGTGCACGAATCATGGCAGAACAACCCGCACCTGCAAAGAGGAGATATTCTGGAGCTTAAGTTCATTTCAGCGGCACCAGAAATAGTCGGAAAAGGTTCTTATCCGGTCTTTCAATTTATTAAATTACAGAGACCTGATATGATTGCCTTCAACAGAGTTAAGTCTATGGATGAGAAGGCACCATTGGTATCTTCAATCAGCGAAGATGAAATCTCCACCCGACGAGCATGGGGATTCTGGGTCTGTCTCACCGAGATGGAAAAGGTTAAATATCCGTTTAAAATATTCTCAAACAATTTAAATGGATCGTTCCTGGTTAATTCTTTAACAGGGAAAAGCACAGAGTTTGCGGAAACCTCATTCGAAAAGAAGAGGTTACTCATCTGGGAAAACAAGTTGCCAGCAACCGAGTCTACCAGAAAAAAGGCATGCAACATGATGCATGTTGGCCAATGGGATAACCACATATGCCCATATTGTGCAGAACATGAGAAACCCCTATTCGGTACAAAGATCCGGGTAACCCAGAAAAAATCCGGACCCGAACAGGACAAAGGGAAGAAACGTCCAAAAAACTTTCACAAGCCAAAGTAAGATTAGCTGGATGTAAAAGAAAGAGAGGTGTCGGCAACACTCATAATTAAAAGCCGACAAAGAAGGGCAGAGTGGCTGGCAGAAAGTGGCCGACAAGAGAAGGTGGAAAGTTGACAAAAGCCACCTAACGCAATAATTCAAAAAAGGACAATAATGTAGCCGGGGGAAATTAAGGCCGAGTGACGAACGCAGTGACGTCACAAGGATTTAGAGGAAGATTGGAATCCGGGGCTGGAGTCCGCGGGCGCCTATAAATAAAGGAGTTTGAAGCAGATGGAAGGCATCAAAAATTCCTCCCAACTCTTCAAAGTATTTGTAATATTTCTCTTTCTGCATATTTCCTTTCAAGTCTGTAAAAGTATGGGGTATTCCCCCAAGAGTCTTGTATCCTCCATGAGGAACTAAGTGTCTGTCTTCTCCGTTAGGGGAAATTATGTTTAAATAATATTTTTAATATTTCTTCAGTAAAATCCAGGCTTCCAAATATCCCAAATATCCCGATAATATAATTAAAACCCTTTATTCATATCTTGATACGTCCTAAGGTAGGAAACGAAATAGGACTGTGCTGTTTGTTGCTGAAGGAGCCAAGAATCGGTGAACCATCGGTCGCGGCTGCGTGGTTGGAGGAAGTCCGTAAAATCCCGGAGCTTAGGAAACCCGGCAGCAAGGCGGTCAAAGCCAAGGTATGAAGTTTAGTGCTTAATTTAATTATCGGAAGCATGATGGGCTGATATTGGACTAATGATAATGAAGAAACTAAAATCTGGGGTCAAAATGAAATAAAGTAAAAGTTGGTAGGGTTAATTGAAGTTTGAAAAAGTCAAAATAGTCTAAATGGCCTTAATTTGGTCAAAGATGGTTTCTAATGGCCTAAAATTGGAAATTGATTTCATAATGGCCCAAATGTGGAAATGGTGCCTTGTAATGGCCTAAAAAATTCATTTCCTCATTTTTATTTTATGATTACTGATCATACTTAATGCATGCAAACTAGAGAGGATACCTACTTAATTAACTTCCGAAGTCAAATTCTTTTAAATTGTGAAAAAGTAATTTTGACACACAAAAGTACTATTCCATATGTCCCATTTAACTTGTCTTGTTTGACTTCTGCTCACAATCCAATGCACTTTTTCAATCGTTAATATCTCAAAAAATATATATTGAAAAATTATGAAACATATATATATATATATATTATAAAAATAAAACTACATGATCATACGAATCTAACAAGATGCAACTCGACTACCTTTTTTTCTTTCAATATATACTTACAATAACATTGAGTCAAAACTGAATAATGAACAGTATCAAAAAGTAAAACATGACATGTTACATGGGACGGAGGAGTATATATGTACTCCCTACTTAGCTCGCATTTTACAGAATTATTTCTTCATACAAGGCCCCAAGAATGGAACGGAGAGCCAATTAAGTCCAGGAGGATTAAAAATTAATTATTAAAAGATAAAAGATAATATGAGGTGTTTGTAGTAATTATAAATTCTCTTCCTCTGATCTGTGTTTTGAGCAGCCGACGAAGTGAATTAACTCTCGGTAAGTAAACCAACCACCTGACAAAAAATTGAATGCAATAGTACTATATCACTGAACAAAGAAACTAAGACATGGCAGTACTCTGCACTAAAATTAAAGCAAATAAGCAATGAATAATTGATTCCCACATGGTATATAGGACCCCCACAATTTATTAGGACGTACTTCCTCCACCTTTTTGAAATAACCGTTCTAAATTCTGAGCTTCATGTAATTCAATACACCTTTTTACTCTTAATAATTCAAATTGTATATATATAAAAATTACAAAAAACCAATATTATAAAACTACATTGTTGGTCCCAGTTTGTTATCTTGAACTATGAGCACGTCGTCGAGTTGCAATCTAAATAAACAAATTATGTGTGTGTGTGCAGAGTGATAAGCGGAAATCGTAAAACAAGAACAAGAGATTTGGTAACCCAGTTCGATCCAAATGGATCTACATCTGGGGGATGACAATCCAGTTTCTAACACTAACACTCAAAAGATTATAAACCTAACAAGACTTAAAAATAATCAAAAGACAGACTCTGTTACCAAGACGACAATGCTGGTAGAACAATCGCAGTCTGGACTCCCCCACAACTCTGAGCGCTGGACAATCAGTCCAATCTGATTTCTTGATCGCAAAATCCCTCAGATCTCAGAACCTTGGTGTAGCAGACACGTTGAATCGCTCCTTCAGATCTTTTAGAGGTTCCTCTCAAGGCACAACCTCTTAAACTTGATGGAAGAAAGTTTTCTTCAATTCGGCGAAGCCAATTGAAGCAAAGTGAAGCGCGATCTCGATGAATAATAGCAGAATCACAATCGGTGAAGAACAGATCATCAAGACTCTAAAATTCTCTCAAAAGAAACTCTAAGAAATCTTGGAGAGAAAAACTATCTAATTCGAAGAGTGTGAAAATCTTATCAATTAAAAGTACAACTCAATCTATATACAATTGATCTAAACCAAAGATATATATATAAATCAAAGTGTAAAAATAATGATCAATTGATCTGCTGAGTGGTCTGTAGTCATAACTGTTGTAGGCAGTTACAAGCCAGTCAGAACTGCTTCAGGACAAGAACATCTGCACAAGAGTTTTGTTAAGACAACAACATACATTATTATACGAATCGAACAAGATTCATTTGGCTATGTTTCATCTTATATGACTGTAGTCAAAAATTAAATTAAAGTTATGATGAGAGAAAACGTTTTTCACGGGCGCAGGACAAACCCTACCCATGTCATAACTCATATATACGTATTGATGCTAACTCACTATTACTCCTATATATATAATGCCAACATTTTCCCCATTATTAATCGCATTCATCACTTCTACCAAGCTAGTTTATTACTTAGATAACAACTATTTTCTGTGTTGTTGCATTGTGAACTTGTAATGGCGGCCAGCAACCTTAATTCTCTCACTTTCTCTACAGCTTCTGAAGATGCCTCCCAAAACAAGGTATATCTTAATAGTATCTTATTTAATTTTAACAACTTTCCCTCATATATATATATAACTCTCTTGACTCTTTAAGGTGTTAATGAATTTGTTTAATTTTGAGACAAAACATCTGACAGCCAGCTTGTTAAGTTTTATACACACACACACACACACAATTAAACATGGATTCTTGACTACTTTTAACAGGATGAAGATACATGAGTTCGAACTGAGTATGGTCAATAAAATGGGAACATTAAGCACATTAATTCTGTCCACTACAATGATATGATATTTTTTTTAAAAAAATAAAAAAAAAATAAAAAAAAAAAATCATGGAGTATTATATACTTAGTACATGTAAGTGATACTGTAGAATCTGGATTTTTTAACAGGATAATGATGTCGTCGTCCACATGAAATATGAGCAAACTTTGGAGAAAGTACGGCGCCTGTTCAACCATGAAGCAGAGTGTAATCATAGCTTGTCATTGATTGATGTTGTTCAACGGCTAGGATTGAGTCACCACTTCTCCGATGAAATCGGAGCCGTTCTTACCCACCACCACTTATACACTTGTTTTTCTCACAAACGATGCTGCTGCATCTCATCATCGTCGCCGTCGCATCATGACTTGTATAATGTTTCCCTTGCTTTTCGCCTACTCAGACAAGCCGGGTTCACTGTTTCTCAAGGTACAAATAACCTATACCTATCCCGAAATCATTTTGTCCTAAGAAAAAAAAAAATTATTCGGTCGGTATAATAATCAAAATGACTAAAAAAAAGTTGTCACTATTATTGCTATTTTCTCCGACTTGAAATTTCAGATGTATTCGCCTCTTTCTTGGATGACAATGGGGAGACAGAATTTCAAAGAAGATCTCAAACAAGACACAAAAGGGTTGCTTGCATTGT
The DNA here is from genome assembly GCA_030278955.1 of Hygrophila difformis. NCBI lineage: Eukaryota > Viridiplantae > Streptophyta > Magnoliopsida > Lamiales > Acanthaceae > Hygrophila > Hygrophila difformis. The sequence goes on from JAOANR010000004.1 coordinate 53,486,251, forward strand.
ATGAAGCCTCCCACTTAGGTTTCGAAGGAGAGGACATACTCGAGGAGGCAGCTATATTCAGTAGCCGTAGTCTGTGCTCGAATACTACTGACGATGATGAGTGGCGAGAACCGACGAGACAATACACATTGAAAAATCCATGCCACACGAGTATAGCAAGGCTCATAGCAGCCATGGACATCATCGACAACTATGTGACGAAGAACGAGTGGGCGAGTCTCTTTCAAGACTTGGCGAGGATGGAACGCGCCGTGGTCGGATCGTTGTTTCAACAAGAAGTAGTACAAGTTGTAAAGTAAGGCGACACGAACAAATTATTAAATCAATTTTTTTTTTTCTAAATTTAGTTCAATTATTTTCGATTGAGAAGTTTAATTGGTGATGATGATGATATGTATAATTATTTAACTTGGTGTTGATGATACATAGATGGTGGAATGGACTCGACCTAATAAAAGAAGTAGAGTGCGCGAGGGACCAACCGATGAAATGGCACATGTGGTCCATGTTTGTGCTGCTCGATCCTAGTATGTCCTGGCAAAGAATACTGTTAATACTGTGTTATGACAACTTAACCTTGTACTTTTCATTGAGATGTTTCTCAGGTGTTGGCACATCAGGCTGACGACGACAGTTAACTCTGCTGGTAGTTATGACTTTTGTATTCTTTATATAGTGCAGAGTCTGTAATCTAGAATAAGATTTTGATTGAGCGATTTTTACTTGTATTCATTCTTAGAGATTACAGAGAGAAAGTTTTGAGAGAGTCTTGTAAATGTTCTTCAAGATTTCATAGTGTGAGATACTTTTAGAAGAACAAGATTAGATTGAGATTACTTTGGAATATCTGGAGATATTGTGATCTTCTATATTCAAGAAAGTTCTGGAGGAATTCATGCGATCAAAGAAGAAAGCCAAGGAGAACGACAGACAGCGCTGGTGCCTTTGAAGATTCCATTCTAGGGTGTGTTCCCTACAGGTGTGTTGAGGGGGAGTCTCAACGACGTCTGATCAGCTAGATCGCATCATCTAGTGGTAGAGTTTGGATTCTGGTGTTAGGCTAGTGTAGCGTGTTTGTGTTTTGGTTTTTCTGTCTAGTGAAGGTCGCCTGGATTGGTATCCCCCAGACGTAGGTCGGAAGGACCGAACTAGGTTATCAAATTACTGTGTTCTTTATCGCTTTCGTATATCGTAGTTAGAACATCGTAATAACGACCGTAACAGAATCTTGAATCACTAAGGGACCTACAAATTGGTATCAGAGCGAGTTCTCTAACGTAACTGAGAAAATCCATTCATTCAAGATTCAAGAAACATGAGTCGAGAAGGAGCGTCTAACACTCGTCCACCATTGTTCGACGGAAATGACTATGCCTATTGGAAAGCCAGGATGCGCAATTATCTACTGGCACAAGGAGATGGTGTTTGGGACTCAGTCTTGGAGCCATGGATTCATCCAACAAGAACTGTTCGATCTGGAGAAGGAGAAACAGCCACAACTACAATTCGACCCGCGACAAATGCCGAGCTCACACAGGCCGAGAGGACTGCAAGATCAGCGAATTATACAGCTCTCAACGCGATTAGTGGTGCAATGGACGAAGCTCAATTTAGAATGATCGCCAATTGCACATCTGCTTACGAGGCTTGAAACTTCTTGGAGACTCAACACGAAGGTTCTGAAGATGTCAAGACAACGCGTCTACAACGGATTGAATCGATTTTTGACAGTTTAAGGATGACGAACGATGAGGATATCACTTCATACTTTGGGAGATTTCAAGACATTGTTAACCAAGCAACAGCTCTTGGAATGACCTTTGAATCATCTAAGCTCGTGAGGAAGTTTCTTAGAACTGTGTCTAAGAAGTATTCTGCGAAGGTTGCAGCCCTTGAAGAAGTGGAGAAAATCAAGACCATGTCATTGAGAGAACTAGTCGGCATTCTTCAAACATACGAGATCAATCACTTAGCTACTGAAAAATCAAGCAAGAACATTGCATTCAAGGCTGAGGAAGAGCCTGCTGAAAGCTTTGAAGAAGAGGTTTCTTTGCTCTCCAAGAGAATCGGTAGAATGCTTCAGAATAAGCATTTCAAGAAATTTCAAAAGAAGAACAGATGTTCTGACAACCTGGTGACAACCGAGAAGCAGAACAACAAATTTGAGAAGAAAACTGATGGGAAATTCAGGAGACCAAAGAAGGATAGAGATGATGACAGATCTGAGAAATCTTCTGAGATTATATGTTTTGAATGTAATGGGAGAGGCCATGTCAGAAAGGAGTGCCCTACTGCCAAGAAAATGAGAGGAAAGGCACTTCAAGCTACACTAAGTGATAATGATTCAGAAGATGAACCTGAGGAAGAACAATCCAGTGATGAAGATGATGTAGTTGCCTTTGTTACGAGAGAAGCCAGTCCAGATCCCTTGGAAGGTAATCCTGAGTCAATAAAGTTAATTGCTGACATTTCATCTATTGTTTCAGGTGAATCAGGTAGTCTTTATGCCGAGCTTGTTGAAATCTATGAAGAACTTAAGGAAGAATATGAAGAAGCTGTACAGGAGAATGAGCAGTTGTCGAAACAACTCACTGACATCCGTCTGACTCTGGATAAAGCAGAAGCTGAAAAGATTAAGGCAATTGATGATCTAAAGGTTCTTAAGGGAAAGTATGATGAAGTGAAGCTTCAAATTACTACTGTGACTAAAGAGAAGGAATCATTCAGAGAGGAATCTATAAAATTGAAAGTTAGAGTTGCTGACCTAGAGAAGATGACCAAAGGGAAAGGTAAACTTGATGAAGTTTTGTCTATTGGAAAAAGCTATAGAGACATGACTGGTATTGGGTACAAGAATCAAGCATCTACTGGAAAAAGACTATTTGTTAGTGGTGGAAATCTGAATGCTGAAGAAAGTTCACTGACACATCAGAATGTTCCTACATCACCCAAACGACGAAGAGACAGTCTCTATTGCAACTTACCTGGTCATTCAGCTGAAACGTGCATGAGGATAGTTCGTGACCTTATGAACGGACGTCCAGTAGTTTGGCCTCATGAAGACCTAAAGAAGAAGATTCGAATTCAGATGGAATGGGTGCCAAAGAGGAAGGAAAGTAATTGCTTTGTTGTTCTATCATCGCAGCAACAACCACGTTCCAGAAAGTGGTACTTTGATTCAGGCTGTTCTAGACACATGACAGGTAGTAAGGAGATCCTCAATAACTTTACAGACAAAGACTGTGGAGATGTAGTCTTTGGTGATGGAGCTAGAAGCAAAATCACTGGTTACGGTAATGTAAAGGATGGTGAACTTTCTAAACTTTCTAGAGTTTATCATGTTGAAGGGCTTACTACTAATCTCATTTCAATTAGTCAATTGTGTGATGAAGATTCTCTTGTTATTTTTAATAAATTTCTTTGTCAAGTATTTGATCACAGGAGAAACAATATCATGACTGGTAAACGTTCTAAGAACAATTGCTATACCTTGGAAGCTAATCTAGATCAGGCACTTGTAAGCATAGATGATCTCACAAATTTATGGCACAAGAAGCTTGGACATCTCAACTATCAATCATTGTACAAGCTAAGTTGTTCAGCCGCTGTCAGAGGTCTGCCTAAACTACACAACAACAAAGATCTTACATGTGTGGACTGTTCAAAAGGAAAGCAAACCCGAGCTCAACATAAGAAGACTGATGGAGTCTCTACAGATCATTGCTTAGAACTAATTCATATGGATCTTATGGGTCCAACAGAAACTGAGAGCCTAAATGGCAAAAGGTATGTTTTAGTTTGTGTTGATGATTTTTCGAGATTCACTTGGGTATGTTTTCTCAGGAGCAAAGATGAAGCCTTCCAACACTTTGAAAAGCTAAGCCTGAAGTTGATGAATGAAAAGCAAACTAAAATTCAAAGGATTCGTTCTGATCATGGACGTGAGTTTGAGAATCAGGAGTTTGAACTTTTCTGCAACAACCATGGAATATTTCATGAGTACTCTGCCCCAAAGACACCTCAACAGAATGGAATTGCTGAAAGGAAGAATAGGACACTTCAAGAGATGGCACGTTCAATGTTACATGCTACTGCACTTGGAAAATCATTTTGGGCCGAAGCAATTCATACAGCTTGCCACATCATCAATCGTGTGTTGTTGAGACCTCATACTAACAACACTCCATATCAAATCTGGAATGGTAAAACTCCTACTGTTAAATACTTTCATATTTTTGGATGTAAATGTTTTGTCTACAGGGATAGAGAGCAAATTAAGAAGTTTGATGCTAGAGCTGAAGAAGGATGGTTTTTGGGTTACTCCAATAACTCAAGAGCTTATCGAGTTTATCTGATCGAATCTCGAAAGGTTATTGAAACAGTAAATGTCCTTTTTTAGGATAAATATTGTTTACCTAGAGATTATGATGATGATACAGCCCCAAGCGTTGATACTCCATTAGATATTCCTGATGTTGGTACATCCAGTCAACAACAGTCAGAAGGAATAGTCATTAATGATGATGGAGAAGATGATCATGAAGATAATCCAGAGGATGATGATTCAAGTGCTAAAGCTGATGTTTCTGATAAGAGAAGAGGTCCAAGGACTCTAAAGCATCACTCACAGCAAGACATTATAGGTGATCCAAGTGCTCAACGCCTAACTCGAAGCAAGAAGGTCAATTACAGAGAATTAGCTGGACTAAATTGCTTCATATCTAGAGTGGAACCTAAGAATGTATCCGAAGCCCTACAAGATGAATATTGGATAGCAGCCATGCAGGATGAGTTGATCCAGTTTGAAAGAAACGATGTTTGGGAGTTGGTTGAACAACCGAAGAACATCAATGTTATTGGCACGAAATGGGTCTTTAGGAATAAAACTGATGAGCAAGGCAATATTATAAGGAATAAAGCTCGCCTAGTTGCTCAAGGTTTTACACAGATAGAAGGTCTGGATTATGGTGAAACGTTTGCACCTGTTGCAAGGATGGAAGCTGTTCGAATTTTGTTAGCATTTGCATGCTCTATGGATTTCAAGTTGTATCAACTGGACATCAAGACAGCTTTCTTAAATGGGAAGATCAAAGAGGAGATATTTGTGGCACAACCTACTGGTTTTGAAGATCCTACTAAACCGAATCATGTATATCGAGTAAAAGGTGCACTTTATGGACTAAAGCAAGCTCCTAGAGCTTGGTATGATCGATTGTCTTCATTTCTCATTCATAATGGATATAAGAGAGGAGAAGCTGATAAGACGATGTTTGTGAAGCATGAAGACAACCACTTCATAATTGCACAGGTATATGTTGATGATATAATTTTTGGATCGACGTCTGAACATCTCAGAAACAACTTTGTTCAAGCTATGCAATCAGAGTTCGAGATGAGCATGATGGGAGAGTTGACTTACTTTTTAGGACTTCAAGTGAAACAAATGAAAGATGGAATGTTTCTTAGTCAAGAAAAGTATGCTCGGAATATGCTAAAGAGATTCAAGTTGGAAGATAGCAAGATTGCCAGAACTCCGCAGGGTCAACAACAGAAGTTATCTAAAGAGGATCAAGGAGCTAGTGTAGATCAGAAATTGTATAGAAGTATGATCGGTAGTTTGCTTTATTTGACAGCAACTAGACCTGACATTTCCTTTAGCACTGGAGTCTGTGCTAGATTTCAAGCAAATCCTAAGGAAGTGCATTTGAAAGCTGTTAAACGCATCATGAGATATGTGAAAGGAACTATTGGATTAGGGAATTTGGTTCTCTAAAAGATCAAGTTTGGATTTGATAGGGTTCACTGACTCGGATTGGGCAGGCTGTTGTGATGACAGAAGGTCAACAACGGGAGGATGTTTCTATCTAGGAAATAATTTAGTATGTTGGTTTTCTAGAAAGCAGAACATAGTTGCACTATCTACAGCGGAAGCAGAGTATATTGCTGCAACATGCTGCTGCTCACAATTGATGTGGATGAAACAAGTCTTATGTGATTATGGGATCAAGAAGGATGATTTCAAGGTGTATTGCGACAATACAAGTGCAATTAACATTTCAAAGAATCATGTTCTACATAGTCGCAGCAAACATATTGATATAAGGTATCATTTTATAAGAGATTTGGTTGAAGAGGGTGTGTGCAACATTGAGCATATTGGGACGTTGGAACAACGGGCTGACATCCTTACTAAAGCACTCGACGGTGAAAGGTTTGAAACACTTAGATCTACTATGGGCCTTTGCTATTCTAGTTAAATTTGATCAATGTCTATGTTTATTTTTGCATTTTACACTTGATCTAGTCCATAAGTTTTGTAGGCCCAATTCATTTTGGATAGAGTTTTTGGAGAAACTGTCGTCCTACAGTCATGATGACTGCAAACTGACGCCTCCAGTCACGTCGCACGTCACAGGGAAAACCGTCGTCTCTCTCGCCTCTTCATCTTCATTTTCTCTCTTTAAATCGATAGCTTGTGTTTTCCGTTTCACTACATTTCAGTTTTTCAGTTTGAGTGTTCAAAGAATACATAGCAATGGCGTCTTCTTCCTCCACAAATAACCCTGAAAAAATTTCCGATCAAGTCCCAACTAGTTCGGAACCACCAATTACTTCTGAAACCCAAAATCCCTCAGAAAATTTCGTTGAGGATCAAAATGCCATGCCTGAAAACCCCACTCAAACCTCCACAGAAGCTACCGAAGGCCAACTTGCAGAATTTGCTGAGAACGCTGAACCTATCATCACTATGTATCCTACCCCTCCTCCTAGTCCAGTGCAAAATCCTCCTCAAGATCCTACTCCAAACCCTACTGAGAAATCCACTGAAAACCCCACTGAAAATACTCCAAATCCTGTCGATGTTGAAGCCGAACATGTCCAGGAAGAAGAAGACCATATTCTGCCCCATGATGAACCAGAGGTTCCAGAACAAGCTGATGTTGGAACAGAGGTCCGACGACCAACTACTAGGTCTTCTCAAAGAAAGAAGCGGAGCACCTCTACCAGTGATGTTGGTACACCTGCGAAACGACCAAGGACCCAGAGGACTCCAGAGAAAACAAAGCGAGATTTACAGTCACAACGAGCATTCAACATGACATACTTCACCAAGGAAATGATGCTTTTCGGAACCAAAGACCTTGTTAACAGAAAGTTCATCCCAGAGGAGAGTTTCGTCCACTCTTCATACACGGACCTAGGGTTCGTTGAATTTCTTGAAGAAAGACATTTACTGAAATGGTCAAGGGTGTTTAAAGCTTACTCTCCAACACTGGTCAGAGAGTTCTACGCCAATTTACATCCTGATGTTCTCAACAAAAAGTCTCAGTGGTTCGGTAAGATATACATTAGAGGCAAGTTTATTGATTTAACTCCTGGTGTTATCAATGCGTTGTTAGAACTTGCACCAAACGACGATCTCGGTGATCCAATGGAGTATTTGCCTCATTCGCCTGCCGACATAGCCTACACCATTTCAAATGAGAGGGCTTTCGACTTTGGCCGGAAGAAGTGCAGTGTTTCTGACATGACCATGAAATTTCACTGTTTGTTCTATTTGTGTCGTGCAAACATCCTGCCAACATCGAACGCCTCACAGCCTTCACTGGAAATGGGTAAACTTTTGTTTTGTATTGATTCTGGAATAGAACTTATGAATTTTGGTCTTCTGGTTTTGAAGCGTATGCTAGGTTTTACTCGTGATCTAATCACAAAGACTGCTAGTCTACCATACCCTGGCCTTATCACTTTGTTGCTGTATCACAATGGCATTAAGACCAAGAAGGATGACCTGATCAAGATAAATGCACATTCCCCTTCCCAAGAGCTTTGTGACAAGCATAATGACTTCAAGGAAGGACCACCACCGTCTGGAACTGATCTCATTTTGCAGATTAAATCTGAGTTGCTTGCCCTTAGTGACAAGCAGACTAAGATCAGTCAGGAAGCCATTGCCACCAAGCGCAAGATTGCACAGATTATAAGTATGCTTCCAGGTTCCTTGTCTCCAACCCGCAAGGCCTCTTCAAGTGGAGCTCGTTCTGAAGAGCAGAATCCATTTGCTGATGAGGCAGAGGATTCTTCAGATGGAGTAGTTTGATCCATCAAGGGGGAGAAACAGGTGTGGTGTCTATTTTGGTGGAGGGTCATCTCGATGTGGTATGGTTGTTGGTACATTTGGGTAACACTTTTCTGACTCTGACTAAACTTTTTAATGTTTTTGGTGATTGTCTGCTGATGGATGTTTAAACTTTGTGCTGATGACACTGTTTTGATGATTGTGTTTGTTTGTTTTTGGATGAACTGTGATGGACTTTTGGTGATGAACTATTGACTCTCTATTACTGTCGTTTTGTTTGGAACTTTACTTTGTTGATATTTTGTTATATTGGTTGATGTGCTTATCTATCATAATCTGAATTGATTATTGCTTGCATTTCTGATAGACACCTTGTTTGATGGATCAACATCTCCATGAAATGTGGGGGAGATTGTTAATACTGTGTTATGACAACTTAACCTTGTACTTTTCATTGAGATGTTTCTCAGGTGTTGGCACATCAGGCTGACGACGACAGTTAACTCTGCTGGTAGTTATGACTTTTGTATTCTTTATATAGTGCAGAGTCTGTAATCTAGAATAAGATTTTTGATTGAGCGATTTTTACTTGTATTCATTCTGAGAGATTACAGAGAGAAAGTTTTGAGAGAGTCTTGTAAATGTTCTTCAAGATTTCATAGTGTGAGATACTTTTAGAAGAACAAGATTAGATTGAGATTACATTGGAATATCTGGAGATATTGTGATCTTCTATATTCAAGAAAGTTCTGGAGGAATTCATGCGATCAAAGAAGAAAGCCAAGGAGAACGACAGACAGCGCTGGTGCCTTTGAAGATTCCATTCTAGGGTGTGTTCCCTACAGGTGTGTTGAGGGGGAGTCTCAACGACGTCTGATCAACTAGATCGCATCATCTAGTGGTAGAGTTTGGATTCTGGTGTTAGGCTAGTGTAGCGTGTTTGTGTTTTGGTTTTTCTGTCTAGTGAAGGTCGCCTGGATTGGTATCCCCCAGACGTAGGTCGGAAGGACCGAACTGGGTTATCAAATTACTGTGTTCTTTATCGCTTTCGTATATCGTAGTTAGAACATCGTAATAACGACCGTAACAGAATCTTGAATCACTAAGGGACCTACAAATACTTCTCACGAAACATGTTTCTCTTGTGTATATCGTCGATGATATCTTTGATTTGTACGGTACTTTGGATCAACTCAATCTCTTCACACAAGCTATTCAAAGGTGGAGTAATTGTTGTACATGCATGGTTTATTTATAATTGTATATAATAAAAAGTTAATTAGAATTGTGTCATTATTGTACTATTTTGCAGATGGGAATTTTGTGAAAGCGAAGGACTACTGCCAAACTACATGAACATGTGTGTTAATGTGATCATAGAGACGACGCAAGAAATCAGCCATGTAATCCACCAAAAGCATGGATTCAACCCTTTCGACATCCTAAAGAGATCGGTAAATACTTCCCCGTCTCATTATTTTTGTTACATTGGCGCCGAGATATATTTTCAACGGTTAATAACTTAAATTGTGTACAACGAAAAATAATAAAAAGTTGATTGTCTAAAACTACAAGATTAGACGAATCTAACAAGATCTCACTTGACTATGTTTTTTCTTACATAGCTATATTAAAAATTTGAATCAAAATTAAACAGTGAATAGTAAAAAAAATTATGAATAGTGCAAAAAAAAAACCTCTGTAACAAAAATATTGAGACGGAGGTAGTATAAATTAATAAAAATGATGAGACAGCTGACTAAACTCTCTCTCATGATTTATTTCCTTTTTGTAGTACTATTACAAGATCTTTTTATGTTATATATTGAATCGAACAAAATTGATCATATCTTGAAGTACTATAATTATTGCAGTGGGAGAAATTGTTTGATGCATTTTTAAGAGAGGCGAAATGGTTTGCGAGTGGGAAGTTAGCAAAGGCAGATGAATATCTAAGGAACGGAACAGTGAGCTCAGGGGTGCCAATGGTTCTCTGTCACCTCTTCTTCATTCTCGGCGGCGGCGGCGGCGATGATATATTTAATACAGAGATTCACCAAATGTTACTAAATGAAGACCATGATTCCATTACATATATAGTCGGCACGATTCTTCGCCTCTATGATGATTTGGGAGATGCTCAGGTATTATAATATAATAATTCTAATATTTTGTTCTGTCCCTACTATATATACATTTGTCATCATTATGGTAATAATAGTAATTAATAAGTGGGGTTGCAATTGCAATTGCAATTGCATGACGAGGAACATGATTTGTGGAGAAAATCAGCGTTTTCAAATCTTGTTTTTCCGAAAAAATAAACAGATATGAATCTCTTAGAATTGGAAATGGACTTTTAGCGTTTGGACCGCTTATTCCAAACAGGGTCTTTGACTACCCGAAGAAATAAGGGCCCGTTTGGATTGGCTTTTGAAAAAAGCAGAAGCCAAAAGTAGAAGCAGAAGCAGAAGTCAAAAGCAAAAGCATGTAACTTTTGTGTTTGGATGGAAGGTTTGAAAAGCGGCTTTTTTCTAAAAAATATGTTTGGATGAATAAAAATGAAAAGTGCTTTTAGAGTGTGATAATTACTAAAAAGGACATGCTACTTAATATGATAATAAGATATATTTATAGTGTAATTTATATTAAGTAGTGGGGGTATTTAAGTCATTGCACATTTTACGAGGTGCTTTTGGCTTCTGCTTTTGGGAGAAGCACCCTCTGGGCTTGGGAGAAGCAGCCCAGCTGCTTCTCCCAGAAGCACTTTTTTCGCTTTTCGAGGTGCTTTTGCTTTTTCTTAAAAGCCAAAACAAACACCTAATTTCTACTAGAAGTGCTTTTGACAGAAGCAAAAGCCAAAAGCACCTTCCTAGAAGCCAATCCAAACGGGCTCTAAGGAATGTAAACAGAACAAAACACATCGAAGTATAATCTTTCCGAACAGGGATTTATTTATATGGTGTTTGACATTTGTCTAATTAGTTGAATGATTCTTCGTATTGACAAATAAATAAATTAGTGACGATCGTATGACGAAAATAAATTATAAAGAACAAAGATAACAGGCCCATATGGAAGAAAAAAAGATACCACTCAGCTACCCGAAATTACAAAACTAGCATTCATCACTATGGGTGTAAACGAGCCGAGCCGAGCTCGAACCTTACCAGGCTCGAGCTCGGCTCGGTTAAGTATAAGCTCGGCTCGGCTCGAGCTCGAAGCTCGACGAGCTTAAAAAATTGAGCTCGGCTCGAGCTCGATACAATATATTGAAGCTCGAGCTCAGCTCGAAGGGCCAAAAAAGCTCGACATAAAGTTTAGTTTTTTTTAAAAAAATCGGGTATCCCTAGACCACATTGGACTCAAGACTAAACAATTTTAAATTATTCAATAATGAGCTTAAAACTTGAAAGATGAAGTTCTGTAGAAATATACTCCCTCTGTCCCATTTAAGATGTCTTGTTTCATTTCTGCACACAATCCAATGCACTTTTTCAATCGTTAATATCTCAAAATATATACAACAAAAAATTATGTAAAATATATATTATAAAACTACATGATTATACGATTTTAACAAGATCCAACTCGATTATTTTTTCTCAAAAATATACTTAGAATAATATTGAGTCAAAGTTAAACAATGAACAGTGCCAAAAAGTCAAACCAGACATCTTACCTGGGACGGAGGGAGTATTAAACTATTCATAATTCCTTATAATAGTCCCAATTTGGAAGGAGATTGGGATTAAGTTTTTTTGATTTAGTGTTAATCATAATAAAATAAATATAATGTACTATATTATTAAATAAAAGGAGGAGTGAATTTTCTATTGGACTTCCTCTTCCTCAAATAATATATATAATATATTCGGGCCTATTATCGAGCTTTCGAGCCGAGTATTAGTTAGTTCGGCTTGAGGTCATTAATATTCGAGCCGATCTCGAATTCGAGCCGAGTCTTTTTGAGTCGAGCTTTGATCGAGTCGAGCCCGAATATTTTACGAGCCTGTCAGTCTCATTTACACCCCTATTCATCACTAAATCTCCGTATCAATCCAATAAAAGAAAACACTTATGAACGACGACGACCGGAAATGAAATTCAATTCATGGGGTACGGTAGCATATTATGAATTTATAATACAGAACAAAATAACTAGGAATCAAACAAAGTACATAGCTCAAACATTCAAATAATTAAGCAACTCCATATATGATAAAATTAAAGGAATTTCTTTAATCTTTAAAGCTGCATGTTTTTTTTCCCACCGTGATTTCATTCTATCCTCAAAATCTTATTTTTGCCATCAGTTGATAGAGAAGAGATCAGAGATATATTATACTCTTCTTTCCAGCAGTGCCACTCGATTTCATGACACTGACCCGTGCTGCATGACGTAAGCAATATATATAACTTGATATTTCCACACAATTAAAATATACTACCTCAGTCTCAATATATTTGTTACGAATGGTTTTTTGGCACTATTCACTGTTTAACTTTGATTCGAATTTTTATCATAACTATTTAAGAAAAAACATAGGCAAGTGGGATCTTGTTAGATTCGTCTAATCTTGTAGTTTCAGACAATTAACTTTTTATAACTTTTCGTTGTACACAATTTAAGTTATTAATCGTTAAAAATGTGTATCGACATACGTGTTGGGTGGGTTCGTAACAAAAATAGTGAGACGGATGAAGTACTTGCACATTAATTGTATTATTGGAGGAGTACAATTAATATTGGATGTCAAACACCTCAACAAAAACATGAATTGTACTACAATTGTTAAACACCTCATGAATTACAAGTGCTGCGTGGGTCCTAATTCAATGATTCTCTGCTGCTCCGTACTATGGGTTTTTTTTTTTTTTTTTTTAATCATACAACACCATATACCATTACTGTCATATATGCAACGAAGCTCTCCACATATTTCTCATTATTATTTAATTTCACGTTCGGATCGGAGTTGCTGTCTGATTCTTGCATTTAACCCCGGCCCGGCCCATCGAGAAAATGACAATTGTGTTATAACAAACAACATATATATTTGCGGTAAATAGAATTACACCATAAGCATGAAATGTTTTCCATATGTAGTACTCCCTCCGTTTTTAAAAAATTGAAACATGTCTGCTTTTCACATTATCCAATGTACATTTTTAACGCTTAATAATTCAAAGTGTGTAGAAGTAAAAATTATAAAAATTTGATATTCTAAAACTACGCAATTGGACGAATCTAACAAGATCCCACTTGACTGTGTTTTATCTTGTATAACTGTGTTAAAAATTTGAATCAAAGTTACTCAATGAATAGTAACAACTATGCAAATGTTACAACTTTTAACAAACGGAGGGAGTAATATATAGGTTTTGGTGGACGACTAGCCACGTGTAAGTCTAAATTAACTCTTATGGACCAATGACTTATATAACGCCAACAGTATTAGAAAATTAATTGGATTCTGCGAGCATCACATATATACATAAGATTTTGTTTGGGAGCTGAATAACTCATGCTGAAGTGTTAAAGAATGTTTTATATGTGCTGAATGAGTATTTTGTAAGTGCTGAGTGTTTTTATACAGCTTAGATATCATTAAATACCAGCACACACCTCATTAATACACAGCACACACACCTCATCGGGTCAGCACTCCAGCATCCGCTGAATGCCACTCATTCAGCACCATATCCAAACATAGATACATGTATAATCCAATTTAATTTGTTCCCAATTAACTCTTTGGATTAACAACTTCCATTATAACTGCCGCAGTTTAATATTTGTTCCCAATTTTTCAATATCCAAACAATTTTTGGATGTAAGGTACTTTGGTTGAATTCCAATAAAAGAATATAAATAAATAAAAAATAAAAGTAAAATGAATAAAATATGGCTGTTGATTGTGTCTCAGTTTATCACCTTGAAAGATGATCTGTGGATTTTTAGCTAGTATGCAATTGCTTTTACAAATATGAATAAGAGAGAGAAAAAAAAAAAGTTTATAGTCTTTTCTTATGATAATTAATGCTCATTCAACAATTCTTTTTATCTAGTCTAGCTAGTAAAATTAAACTTGTTCAGTTTTTTTTTTTTTTTTGGTTCCTTAAAAAAATACTTATGATTTTGTATTTTGATTGTATTTAAATGCACAAGAAAACTATGTAACGAATTTTTTGGGAGTTTGATGAACCTAAATACCTAGGATAGTGATTAGATTAGATATACACACAAAAAGTCTAATGAAAATGATATAATAAGCGATTGATTTTTGGTCACATTGCTAAGTGCTAACAAAAGCCGCCTCAAATCTTAGCCCTCCTCGAAAGTCAAAAACACCTTCGACTTAGCCATATTTTTATTTTATGATTACTGATCATACTTAATGCATGCAAACTAGAGAGGATACCTACTTAATTAACTTCCGAAGTCAAATTCTTTTAAATTGTGAAAAAGTAATTTTGACACACTAAAGTACTATTCCATATGTCCCATTTAATTTGTCTTGTTTGACTTCTGCTCACAATCCAATGCACTTTTTCAATCGTTAATATCTCAAAAAATATATATTGAAAAATTATGAAACATATATATATATATATTATAAAAAT